>MZZL01000406.1:297385-737385 GCA_002749535.1 Apophysomyces variabilis | reverse complement strand
AAATCTTCTTTACCTTGGTCCTTGTTCGCAGTATTTTAGCGGCTTCCGCATTCACTAATAGATCCAGATATCGTTGGCGGAGTCGTTTCTCAGGATCTTTCAGGCCAGATCGCGGAATATCATTAAGACAGGGTGTAAGCACCTTCATCTCTTTCGTTACAAATATGCTAATTTGTCCATGGTTAGTTTTTCCCGGAACACCCGTAAACGCTATTAGTCTAATATGAGTATACATTTATAGAGATAGTATTTGCATAAGAGGGAACCCTTACAGACAATATCGCCTCTGCATAATAACCTGTTAGCTTCTGCAAATTCTTCAGCCGACCCTTCAAAGCGACCTTTAGAAGCCACTACTTGGATCGTTTTTCCATCCTGAATGATATCGTAAAAGACCAGTTTGCTACTCGACTCGCGTTTGGTGTGAATTCTACCCGTTAATGTGACCAGGTCCCCTGATTTTTCGCCTTTCTGAAGAGAGGTATAGCGTTCGACATCGCTCACTGTCACCCAATGACCATGTTTTTCAGGTTGGAGTGCGAAGCGTGGGTATTTAAACCGAGCAGAGTCCAATGGATTTCGGGATTCGCTAGCTATAGTCATCGGTCAGTTCATTTCTTTCTTTTCTAGGCATAAAGAGAAGAAAAGGCTTCACCTGCGCCAGTTAGACCATGTGTCGTTCTCTGTTGAAGTCCAGTCAGGAATGAGCGTCGTGCTGGAAACAAACTGCTTGCAGCACGTCTCACGCAGAAGATCATAGGGATACTGTTGGGGTGAAATGCCCCCGCCAGCAAAAAGTGAGCTGAGCTGGTGGCTTGCGAAGGGATTTGGCCTTATCAGAATGGTACCTTATGCCGGAAGGCAATATAGTATTTTATGGCTTCACAAGGCAGAGTTTTTTCTCCACTATTCTACACTTTGTAATTGCTAAGTAGCCATCAATAAGCCTATACCGTTCGTTCCAACCTAGTACGCACACATTGTCACTTGTTAAACTCAGCTTACAGTGAAGTCGTGCTATCCCGACAGCACTAGAACCCCTTCCCTCACTGACCGACAGGGCAAACAATAATTGGAGTTTACGAACAACATTCGCCATTTACTAAGTATATAATGCATTCTGCATCTGAGCATTTCAATCGAATCGAGAATACATAAAGCGGATCTGTGCATAGCTTCGTGCTTTTCCACTGATTGCTCGAAACATTCGAATGACTTGCAAGCTGAAAAAATGCATATCATTGCTAGTTAAGCTAGCGAGCAATCTGACCAAATGAGAGTTATACCAATGTGTTCCTCTACTGCCACCTGACAATTAATAATTCTGCTCGATTACATCCATAATACGCTGAAACTTATTCTATATGACCGCGAGAGTTTTTATTTCTTTTTAACTTACAAAATTTTCGTTAATTAATACACATGAACAAGTCAAGACTTGTACTATTGGATACACATTTGTTTGGCCAGCTCTTCAGCATGCTTAATGGCGTCGTTGAGATCTTCTGCATGTAGAAAGTGGATTCATGCACAAGCCTCATAACCAGTGCAAGAGCTGGGCGATAGCGAAAGGCTGAGATTGTAAATGCTGAATATCGTCAGGACACTGACGTGATTTGCTTACACTACATAGAGTCCATTTCCGAGAAAGGAAAAAAGGCTGGATGCGAATTGCAATGTTCCCAACTAATCATTCGGAAAAGAAACAACGTGAGAATACAATTGACGTCAGTAAGCGTGAGACTAACCATTTGAGGCGCTTATAAGAGTTACCCTTGCCTGTACTATATACTGAGTTTAATGCAGCCTATAGGCGTCAATCGGCTACGTTCTCTTGACAGGTACACTTTTTTCGGAAAGTAAGTTCGCCCAATGACAAGAATAAAATTCAGGTTGTAAAAAAGAACAGAATTCGTGTTGTACGAAATGTAAACTCGTCTTTGCTGACAGATCAGATGCCTGAGTGTCAAGAATGTTTTGTGGGACAAGTCTTGGGATGTTTGGATATATAAGAGTACACCAAATGTTCGTACTACATGTTATTTCTTTTTCACAATTACACCAGAAATTACAGACAATGAACATTCAATTTTTGTTCGAAAATCGGAAAGGTTCTGTCGTCGACGAGTATGGCAGACCTGAACCAATGGGTTATCTTGTTGGTGAGGAGCAGTTTCGTCTAGAAACGTTGAGCTCTCATACACAATATCTAGCCCAACTGACTCTGGAAAGCGAGAAAGAACTGGAGGCAATGCAGATGTACAATCAGGCAAAGTGTAATAGTGATGTTGTTATGAGGGAATCATCAGTGAAGCGAAATCACACACGCTATTCTGATCAGGACAAAGTGAGGTTCTTCAAGTTGATGTTTGAGAAGTGCCTGAGTGCGGCCGCTGCTGCGACACAGCTTGGGATACATGCTCGTACGGGACAAAAATGGGCTAAACAGTACGAGAACGACCCTGATACTATCTTTGAGAAACGGGGAAAGGGTGGCCGTCCACGCATTCTCTATAAGGAACACAGAAGCGCTATTCTCGAATGCATCGACGAGAACCCTCCCACCGTCCTAGACGAAGTGATGAAGAAGCTAAGACAAACGTATACAGAATTAAAAGCATCTAAAACTACTTTGTTTGATTTTATAAAACAACATTGCAATTTGTCTCTCAAAAAAGCTCGGGTTCAACCCATAGACCGGAACAGCGAAAGGAAATTTTAAAAAACACGAGCAACAACAACGACTAATTTAGGCGCCATTTCTGCGGAAGGTCTAATCAAATGTAGCCTTAGACTTCCTCAGTCTCCATCCAATAAAAAGAGAAAGCGGGAGATGGCATCGGGCATATGAGCAAAGGAACGGTGACGGGACACTATATCAACTTTCTAAAAGCTACAATGGATGAAATGGACCGGTATGCGCACGTGAAAGGTCACTATTTCGTGATGGATAATGCTCCTATCCATACATTCGAGGACATAGCCAAATACGTAGAATCTCGCGGCTACCACTGCGCTTACTCGCTTTCATATTCTCCTGAACTCAATCCAATTAAGCAATTCTGGTCCGTGCTCAAAAGTAAAGTGAAACGCAACAAGTTTCTCGAGAAGGAAACATTGATGACCCGGATCAGTGAAGCTTCTAATAGTTTGAGGTAAGTGATTTTAAAGGGATTGTTAGTCATAAATGCTTGGAGAAGTGTCGTAATAGTCAAGCGCTCTGAAGAAGCTTTCTTTTACGCATCGATGACAGAAAAAAAAAAAAGAAAAAAGAAAAGAACGCCAAAACAGTTTTACGTTTGAAAATGAAAATTGGTGCAGTCCACAGCAAAAAGTATCCAAGGTGCAAAAAAGTTTGTGCTTCGATCTCTCTCGCACAAACGCCGTTGCCTTGACTCTGTCCTCGGATGTGGTTTTGGCCGTCCAAGCCACGCTTTTATTTTCAGATTTTAATAAAAAGGGAAATTCTCTAACTGTCTAAACTCTATCACTTTTCAAGCCGCGCATCGTGGTTAAGTTATGAATATTCATAATATTTCGAATGAACAACTGGGACAACTACTACGCCATCAACTGGCCATCAACGACGGACAAACACTACCGTCAGCAATCCTCTCGGACCTGGAACAGGTTACCGAAAAAGCTAGAGCGGAAAATATTAAGAGATTTGAATCGAACCTTCCCAAATTTGAAGGAGATCGTTGGACCCAATCAGGCGCCCTCAACAGGGTCTTGTACCCCCAAGTTAAGAAGCACAGAATTGAAAGCCTGGAACGAGCAGTCACCGAAACCTACGAAGAACTCGCGGCATCCTCAACAGAGAATATGAGCCAGTTTCCAAAGACGACTTCCAACAAATTCTTGAATGCTTGCGGCGTCTGGCAGTCTTTGCCTTCACGAGTGGGAAGAAACTGGACCAAGAGGCCAAGAACATCTGTAACCGAGCCTTCAGATTACCAGCAATTGAAGAACACGGGAAGGATATGGCATTTACTGCCGAAGAATTACAGGGATTGGAAGAGAGATTTAAACAATCAGTCGTACAGGGAGCGGTACGATCGAACCGTACCCAATCCTACAACAAATATCGAGGACGAGGTTATGGAAATCGTCACAACAGAAAATACTTTTTCTTCTGCAAGACCAAGTTCCAAACCAGGGACCGAATAATCCAGCTCCAACACAGAAATGAGCTTGACCACGAGCAAGCACGAGGCCGGAAAAACAATCTACCGACGGAACATATACCATACGGACAAGTACCAACTCTACCAAAGTGAATACACATCGGACAAACTAATATCACTACCAAGTGCACCATTTACCCGAGATCAGGAAAAATGGCTGAAGGAAAGTAACAACCCAATAGAAGCCCGTTCCGTGACGGAGATTCAGCCGGAGGCGTCCGAGAATTAACTCGACGCCAGGCGACAGTATCCAATTAGGAGGCCGCTTACAGAAATTCCACCAACAATGGAAAGCACAATTCAAGGGACCTTGGATACAAAAGATCATCAAGAGCGGATTCAAGATACAATGGCAGGGGAAGCCACCGCGACAGTGGCAGGAGAAGGAATCACTGCCTTGTCCCAAATTAGACGAAGCAGTATCCAAGTTTCTGAGGTCGGGAGTTATCGAAAGGTCACCTTCCCAAGATCGACGTTTTCTTTCAAAGTTATTTGTCGTAAAGGAACAGACCAAGAATCGGCCAATCCTAGATAGTTCACGTTTGAACAAGTATATACAGTGCCAACATTTCAAGTTGGAGGGTATTCCAGCCTTACGGGAGATCATCGAACCCAACAATTACATGGTCAAAATAGACCTGAAAGACGCATTTACAGTGGCGCCGATATACAGGTCATCGCGACATTACCTTTTGTTTGCCTATCGAGGAATTGTCTACCAATATCGATCACTACCTTTTGGGATGAGCGTCAGTCCCCGAGTCTTCTCAAAGATTATGCGGTTAGCCAAGGAACCATTAAGAATCCAGGGCATTCGTTTGGTGTACTATCTGGACGACGTTTGCTTACTGGGCCGTACAGTAGCACAACTGAAAGAGGATACTCATATGACTCTGACACATCTTATCAAATTGGGATTCCTCATCAATTGGAAGAAGAGCATTTTAAGACCATCTCGGACACAGGCCTTTTTGGGCTTCATGTTCGACACAAAGCGGATGGAGATAAGAGTACCAACAGCGAAAATATTCAAACTACATACGAGGATCAGACAGGCAACAGCGAAAATCCACTCATGCCGATGGATTGCCAGCCTCATAGGGAAAATGACGGCCATGATCCCAGCAGTAGGAGAGGCGTTGCTGCACATAAGATTCCTACAACGAGATCTCGCTTGAGGTTTACAAGGGAAGCAGGCTCTGTGTGAAAAACCTTGCCCACTATCCGCAGAAGCATTAAAGGAACTCGAATAGTGATCAATTGTATTGCTTTACATTCCACTTTTATTTTCCCTGAATATAGTTATGATTTCCTTTTCCTCTATTTTATCTTAAACTTTGTCTTTTAGGCAATCACAAAAGATTGGATTGCCACGGATTGAACGGTTATTATCTTGTCATGGATAACGCGCCCATCCATACACCAGTCAAGGTTAAGCAGTCGGTCGAAGAAAAAGGATAGAAATATCTCTATCTTCCTCTGTACTCTCCCTTTCTTAACCCAATAAAAGAGTTTGGGGCCACAGTGAAAGCTGGGGTAAGAAAGGAGCCCTTACAAGTTGACGATAACCTTCAAGAGCGTATTGTTCAAGCAGCGCGAAAAGTAAAGCGCTCAGTCTATCAAGGATGGATCAGACACTCTGAGAGGTTTTCCGTTAGATGCAAAAATAGAGAACCACTTCTTTAAATAAACTCGTCTTGCTGTGGTTTGAAATAAACTATCTCAGTAAATAGTGAACATGGACACGACTGACGCAAAGAAGGGTAGTCTGACGGCGAATATTTTCAACCAATCATGCAAGCATATGTTTACGGTAACATAAGATATTGCTAAAAATGAAGCCCTCATTTTATGTAAGATATTCAAGAGGTATACGTAAGTGACTGATATGATATGCTGTTGTGAAATAAAAGATGCACCAATTAAGATAAATAGTCTAAAACGCGAAAAACGATCTGGAGACATAAGAACGTAAATAAGCCAGTATCTCTTGTATACTTATAGAGAATTTTTCACCATACCTCTAAAATATAGTCACCCTTCTGGAAAGAGTGTATATCGTACCAGATGTTATGCTTGCTAAGACCGAAAACATAAAACTACGTGCAAGTACCACCCTCAAGTGAGGCAACTTTTTAACATTTCACACGACGTATATCTTCCATTTCCTGCGACGCCTAAAACAACCTTTTCCAGCCTTCAGCTTTCCCGTGGCAAGCGGGGGTTGAAAAAGGCATGAGTATCAAGATCACGTTTTCGAGCTGCCAAAAGGTGACTGCATCTGACCATTCTCTTGGAAGGAAAACTCATTTCGGAAGCGACTGCGGTTTTTGCAGACTTTCTTACCTTAACATCACCATCGATCGGACATGGGAGTGCCAGCCTTTTTTCGGTATTACTGGTTACCACTTTCTCATTGGAAAGGGAATCTGATTCTTTCATATAGATGGCTTTCGGACAAGTTCCCAAAAGTAATAAGTCAGGTTGTAGAAGAACAGCCAAGAAACGTAAATGGAACTGTCATTCCCGTCGACACTACCAAACCTAATCCAAATGGAGTCGAATTTGATAACCTTTATTTGGATATGAACGGTATTATCCACCCTTGCTGTCATCCCGAAAACAAAGTATGTTGCGTCGGCTGAAGTTCAGCATAATGCTCAATCTATTGAATCATAGCCTGCCCCAGAGAGCGAAGACGATATGATGGTGGAGATCTTTAACTATCTCGATCGCATTGTTGACATGATCCGACCACGAAAGGTGTTATACATGGCCATCGGTGCGTTGTAATGTTACATGGCCACTGATGGTAAGCTAACTTTAACTAGATGGTGTCGCCCCACGAGCCAAGATGAACCAACAGCGATCTCGTCGTTTTAGAGCGTCACAGTTGGCAGAGATAGAAAGAGAAGCAGCGGAAAAGGTCAAAGGAGAATTGGCAGGTCTGTAATTGCTATTTTGGCGTACAGCGTCTTGCTGAACTATATTATCGTTATATAGCCATTGGTCAAGCACACCAACTCCCTGAAGAGAAGTCGCATTTTGATTCTAACTGTATTACACCTGGTACACCTTTTATGGACCATCTTGCAACCTGTCTGCGTTATCATATTGCTGCAAAACAGAACAGCGATCCGCTTTGGAAGAATGTAAGTATCTCAGATAGTTTCTGCTCATGGTAACTCACGTAATTTCTATGCTTAGTGTAAGGTGATCCTGTCGGATGCAACCGTGCCCGGTGAAGGAGAGCATAAAATCATGGAATACATTCGTGTTCAACGAACTCGTCCAGAACACAATCCCAACACATCGCATGTCATCTATGGGCTGGTAAGGACATCCTAATGAGCATTTTAAATTAGGTGCTGATATTTGGACTTGTAGGATGCAGACCTAATTATGTTAGGCTTGGGAACACATGAGCCTCATTTCAAGATTCTACGTGAAGATGTCTTTGCTCAAGAAGGTAGCAAACGAAACTGCACAGTTTGCAATCGACCGGGACACAGTGCAGAAAGATGTGCAAGTAAGAGATCGATCTTTTTCATACTTAATGTGTTGATTTGCATGATTTATTATAGTGAGAGCGGCCCGTGGTACCCCTGTGGAGGAACCTACTAACGACGATAAGAAAACAGATCTCAAGCCGTACGTGTTTCTTCATGTAAACGTACTACGAGAGTACCTAGAGTATGCGCTTAAGTTCGATATCCCTGGAATACAGTGGGATCTTGAACGAGCCATCGACGATTGGATCTTCCTTTGCTTTTTCGTCGGCAACGATTTCTTGCCTCATTTACCTTCGCTAGAGATTAGAGAAGGCGCTATCAGTACCCTTAGCTTACTATGGAAACAGTGCTTACCAATGATGGGTGGATATATGACACATAATGGCAATGTTAGTTTGAAGACTCGTATGTTCAGAACAAAGATGCTAACTTTGATAGGTCGATATGAAACGAGTGGAAATTCTTGTAACAGAACTCGGCAAAATGGAAAATAACATCTTCAAGGAGAGACGTGAAAGTAAGCGAAACGTGTTAGTTTACGGTTTTAATTGATACAAAAACAAAATAGAGGAGGAGCGTCGCGCTAGAAATGCAAAACGTCGCAAGTTGGAAGACCAACGACGAAAAGAGCAAATTGAGAACGTTAATGGAATTGATTTTGCAGAGATGACGGCAACAGCTGTAACAAATTACGGTGGCGGGATGAGCAACAGTGAAATAGTTGCCAATCGAGCGACTTTGCGGACGGCTAATATGAGTGCTGCTGCCGCTCTGAAGCAACAGTTAGTCAGCCAAGCTCAACCCCTGACACTCGAAAACATGAGCGCTGCTGCAAGTCTAAAAGCTGAGTTGATGGGTACATCACAGCAGCTGACCTTGGAAAGTATGAAAGCCCCGGAAACCACGAATGTGTCGGACTATCATATGGAGATGGAGACAAGAGGAAAGAAAAGAAGTGTAGAAGAAATGGGAGAAGAGGACGAGACGGTTGATAACGAGGACGAGGACGAGGACGCACCCGCGACGGCTGAGGATATGGACCTTGAGGCTGCTGGCAAGGCTATTCTTGCACGAGTAGCTGCTGACAAAAAAGCTGCTGAGGAAGCTGCTAAGGAACGCGAGCCAGATGATGCTGTGCGGTAAGAATTTTTTTTCTTTATATTAAACGGTTTACGTATCCTTTTTCTTAGTCTTGGCGACGAGGGATGGAAAGAAAGATATTATCAGTTGAAATTTGGATATCGCTTAGAAGATAAGGAAGCGATTAGTGAGTACGTATTATTGACTAGCAATTGATTGAATAGCGGCTAATCATTCGGACAGCGTTGTAAAAGCTTATTGTCAAGGTTTGGTCTGGGTATTTAAATATTATTACTTGGTACGTGTTCGTTAGCAAAATGCGTAACTGTAAACGATTGAGATATTTGTATAGGGCTGTGTTTCCTGGTCGTGGTACTATCCTTACTATTATGCTCCTATGGCTTCTGATTTTACGAATCTTGATTCGATTGAAATGACGTTTGAGTTGAGCAAACCTTTCCGACCGTTCGAGCAATTGATGGGTGTTCTGCCTGCAGCAAGGTATTTTTTCTCTGTTGGTAAAGGGTCGATTGCTGAGTGTCATGGTTATTAGTCGCTCTCATATTCCGAAATCATTCCATTCGTTGATGACCGACGAGTTATCACCGATCAAAGATTTCTATCCTACAGATTTTGAAGTAGATATGGATGGCAAAAAATGGCAATGGCAAGGTAGGTATTTTGTCTAGTTGGAGATCAAGCGAGCTTAAGGGTTATTTTTAGGTGTGGTTAAGCTTCCCTTCATCGATACCAATAGACTCTTGGAAGCGATGCAAAAATACTATGATCAGCTGGATGAAGCTGAGGAACGTAGGAACACGACGGGTCAATGTATCCTTTTTGTCAGTGAACAACACAAGCTGTATAATTCTGTAACCACAGTCTACACGAAACGAGCCACAAATGAGCATTTAAAGCTCGATCCGCGCCTAAGTGATGGTATGACCGGTCAAGTGGACAAAGATGCCGAGTGCATTCCTCGAAGTACACTTCGCACACCTTTACCGAACCATGACCTACCCGACATCGCTAACGATAAATCTATCAGGTTAGATACATCTTTCTAGAAATAATCGGGCTAAATCATACTTTAGTGTTGTGTACGAGCTTCCAGCTGTACCTGAAAACTATGTCTTTACCACAGGCCTCCTACGAGGCGTTAAATGTGATAAAAATGTATTAGGTTACGAGGATGTGCAAGCGGCTACCTTTGAGAAGATTGATAATCGACAAAGGTACAATGATAATCGTGGCTGGACACCTCAAATTCAGCATTTGGAAGAATATCGTGAATAGTAAGTTATTAGCATAGAACAAAGCGAAATCCAAAGAAAATGTGATGCTGACTTTGTATAGCAACACGATACGTCATGGTAGGAATCCTCGCGCTGGACGAGGAGGTTATGGCTATCAGGGATACAATGACTACAACAATTATGGTGGTGGCGGCGGGTACCGCGACCAAGATTATTACCCGCAACGGCAACAGCAACAACAACAGACATGGGGCTATAACAACTACCACGGTGGCCAAAGTTACGGTGGAGGTAATCGAGGAGGGTATCGTGGCCGAGGCGGAGGTTATGGTGGAAACCACAGTGGAGGGTATGGTGGAGGCTACGGCGCACCCAGAGGAGGAGGTCGCGGTGGTTTCCAACATCAACAAGGATATCGTGGCAATGGCCCCAGAAATCGTGATAATTATTATTATTATTAGGATTGAACCAAAGAAAAAAAAGCAAAATAAAATATGTATATGTAGGTTCCCCATTAAATGAATAAAGAGGCCAAAGAAAATTATAAGTACTCGGAACGGGGTTTGCTCAACAGCACTACATAAAATTGATTGCTGGACCATCTGTGGCATAAACTGGATGATACGGTTGGACGCCAGATGGAGCCGGTGCATGTTGTTGCTGCTGTGCGTGTTTAACTGAACGGGATCGTCGATAAGGTCCCTTACCGTCTTGGTTTCCGTTTGCTTGTTCTTTCGAGTTGTTCTCTCTTGAAGCAAATGGGTGCGGAAAGGGCGGAGGAATGCTGTATACTGCATGGTGGTTAGGCGGTGGCGGCCATCCTAAGGCAGCCGCAGCCATGGCGGCTGGTGGCGGGCCAGCCCATGCCTGGCCTTCATCTGCGTATGAAAGAGGATGTGGTCCGTGCGAAAAATAAGGGTCTCCCCCTAGAAGTTGATAGCCATACAGGAATCCAGGCATGGATGTCTGCGGAGCTGGCCTTCTTGTAGGATGTCTGCGGCGCCGTGGAGATTCTTGGGTGTCCTCATCTTCGACTGCAGAGTGATACTCGGGTTGGGGTGATCTCTGCAAAGATAGACTGCGTGGATGTCTCCCTAACGATCTTGTCTGACTCGGTTTCACTTCCCCAAGACCGGTAGGTGGTGGTGGCCATGTAGTATGGGATTCGATGGAGCGGGACCGTCGACGTGTGCGCACCGAACCTGCTCGGCTTCCTGTGCTACTATTCCGGGACAATTGAGGAGATACATCGCTATTTGTACCGTCAGTGTCATCATCGCTTGGATGATAACGACTTGATTGGCTTGAACGACGTGAAACATTTGAGTATGATTGAACAAGACTCTCTGTGCCTTCATCTACTGCTCTTGGCGGTCGCCTCGGATACGATCTTTGCCTCCTTGGCTGCTTTTGTCTTCCTTCGGGATAAGGTGTCGCCAACAGATGGCTAGCTTGCAATACCTTTTCCATTCTTTGTATCTGTTCCATGATTGTCTTTTCATAGCTTCGCCGTTCCTGTTCCATTCTTTGTCGTTCTAGGCGATCTTCCTGTTGTTGTTGTTGTATCATTTTAATTTGCTGTTTCAAAGCTTCGAGATCCATGTCCAGGTTGTTGGCGGGGGGCTGAGAAGGTGGGCGCGTGACACAATCCTGTCTCTGGTGAGCAGACGAAGGGCCTTCAGCAAGAAGTTCCAAGGGTGAGGTGGTGAGTTGCGTTGGCTGACAAGAGGAGGGTGTTTTGGAATCGGTCTGTGATTCTGGCGGAGGATGATTTGAAACGTCCGGTATCATGGCGTGAATAGGAACAAGGGGCGATTGAGGAGCAGACTCATACTGTCTATTTGAATCTTCGCTTCCGGTGACCCGGTCGGATATACACTGATTGGCTGCCGAACTGTTCGAAACTGTACTTTCATCGTCCACAAGTGTTTTCTCAGGGCGTCGACACAGTATGGCAGCTCGCAAGGCATATCTTGGCTTTGGCATGGCTAAGGCAGGCATACTGCTTGATCGATAAGGGTGGATCGGGCGTTGTCGAAACTCAACTGCGGTTGCAGTCGTTGTTCTGCTTCCAAGTATTCTTACTATCTGTGAATCGGAAAGGTTCGAACTTCCATCATCATGGATACCTACAGGGACAGGTAATTTGGTCACGTTGTTTAGTTTGTTTCTCTTTCTTTTCTGAAAAAGCTTCAACATGATTTATTAATTTTTGTTTTGTTTGAAAATAAAAGGGGTTGAGGACGAAACTGAACCAACTCCTGCTCTGAATAGACTAGAACTATTGGAGAAGAACATTTAGCCGAAAGTGCATCATAACAATGCTATAATCGTTGATGACAGTCCATTTAGAGTTTGACACAGACATATGCCAGCTAAACAAAAAAGTTCTCCTATGGATACAAGGCTTGTACTGTACAAATCAACAGGTAAGAAGAACTGACATTTTGTGGTGTTGTTGCCCCTTTATTGCATCTGAGGCAGAAGAACTACCATGCAGATTTTAGCGATTTAGTCAGCTGCATTGTATCGATCAACACCTGACTTTTCTCTTTTAGTTTTTTGTTAAGCATTTCTGAACAAGCGTTTAGAATGTTTCTTGATATCGTCTTGTCAATATAATTACTCTCCACGCTGTTAGCTTCTCGTTTGTCTTCACATGGCCTAACTGAGAGTGTAAACCGCGCAACTGCACGTAACATATGCGAGTATCCTTCCCTAATAGGGAGGTTCGTTGTCCTTCTAACGCCTGAACCCAGGAACACAGAACGATTTCTAAATCTCAGACACAGAAAGTGTTTGATTTAACTTACAAAAAGTCTGATACAGAGCAATAGTGGCTTGGTCGGGTTCTAGCTGCATGAGACGTAATATAGAAACTTTCTTCTTTGCTTTCCCATGTATATCACACGATCCGTTCTTCGAGATTGGGTCTGCCTGAAGCGGAAGTAACATCAACGGCTCTGGGTAGTAAATGACGGTGAGGTGCACAAAAAGACTCAAACTTATTCAGATATAACACAATTAGGAGTCAGCGATCGTATACAAAACACTGCTATTTCGCAGGACCATATTTCTGTTCCTTACATTGACTCGGAGAGACCATAGTAAAGACGTATTCGCTCAATAGCTACATTAACAGATTTTTGCCAAATCATCACAATAACTGGTCTAAGTAAAGTTGTTTCAGGAGATTTGCATGCTTAAAAGGTGGTACAAATACACATTTTGCTTGATTGTCGGCAATGCAATACATTCATAATGATTTGCTATAGAAAGTTTAGGACTCAGTGAGAAGATCACCAGTTTCCTTCGAAGAAAATAGTACCGCTTTATCTCCGCCAGAAGTTGGAAAACTATAGCCATTGACTTGTCTGTGATAATAAAGTGATTTCAGTCGAGGCAGAGGTACAAAGAAGAGAAATTTGACCGATAGTTAAATCTAATCGTGGCAGTGCTTGATTGATTGTCTAGAAGAATGATAAAGATGCTAAGCGATTTGCGGGGTTTCTATGGCAAATGTTCACAAGTATAGAGTAATTTGAAATCGCAGTTTTTTTTTAATTCAGTCTCCTTCTGTGATACGCGTCATGAATAGCAGTAAACGTGTCTTTCCACGTGGCGCAAAAGGCAGTTAGAGGTCTCAAAGGAGAGGTCTGCATGATTTTCCCTCCTTAATGTCGTTTTACAGGACGTGCGTCAATGAAGTTGATAGCAGTTACCCTATGACCGTACTCACCAAACCATAGCCATTGCCAACGTAACAAGCAAATAAATAAAGCAAGGTGTGAGTTGTCTTCTGCACTGAACGAACCATTGCCCTACCTTCAGCTGCTTTTTATTTCAAGTATGGGGAATAAAAAGGATTATAAGAGGTTAATGGTTCAGGGCCATTTCTTATATATTTTTTATTGGGATATATTCTTCCCATTTTTGCTAATATGACGATCTTCTGTTAGTTTGGGAACAATAAGATTCTCTCTATAAACATCCGCAGGACATGTCACATTTGCCAATCAAAATTCGAGGAGAAAAGGATCATCGTCCCAATTGAACAAATTCCGCTCAATGATTTAGCTTGTTTCCCTCTTCCCCACCTTTATTTTTTTTTCCTTTCTTTCCTCAACCTTTTCTTACAATGTCGAATCCACAACAGCAACAACGTTCAGAACCCATATCTATTCTTAAACCAACCGTAAGCAAAAAAGAAAAAACAACGCCGTATAACAATGCTTGTTATTGACAATCATTGTTTTAGCCGCATTCAAGATCTGTTCCTTCCGAGTCCAGTTCTTTGTCGCCAAAAAGAACAACACGAATCGTTCTGAGTGAAGATGAAGACGATGACTGCACCCCAGATGCAACCAACAAGTACCTCTCAGACGGTGAAGACGAGGACGCAGCGGGCCTACCGGTCTCCGATGCTGCTGTCGAGCTTTTACAAACGGAGAAAACTGTAAAGGCAGGATATTTGCTCAAAAAAGGCGAAAAACGGAGGGTAATTGGTCAATTTCGTACTTGAATCTCTTTCAGACTGTTCTTTCTAATCATGGTATGATAATATATTTCCTCTCTAGTCTTGGAAGAAGAGATGGTTTGTTTTACGAACGACTAAAATGGCTATGTACAAAGATAGCAAGGTATAAAAAAAGCTTTCGGTTGCACATTCTGCCCCATGATGCCGCATTAACACCTGATATTTCTTGAAAAAAAATAGGAATATAAGCTTCTGCGCATCATTGATCTACACGAAATCCATAGCGTGGTGCAAGTGACATCGAAGAATAAATACAAAAATGTATTCGCAATCATCACCCCAAAGAGAATGTACTATGTACAAGCCCAAGATCAGCAGGACATGAATTCGTGGTTTGAAGCAATTGAACGAACAAAAGCTGAGTTGAGACTATATGACGCAGACGATGACGCTAGTTCAGTGGATCGTGATCAGGAATTCGCCAAGGACGTCGTCAGCTCTTACCAATCGAACCATACTGCTAATATGCTTCACCAACGACGTCGATCATCAGGTGGTGTATATGATGCATCCCGGCGACCATCAGCAGGACATATCGTAACTTCACCTGTCAGTGAGCGGTCAAATCATGTGAATGTTCCACCTGTGGATATTCCCAAAGCGCGAGCGCATGCTGCCGCAGAAGGGCTGAGCTCTTATTCAACTGGTCATACATACCCTCTTTCCCCTAGTTCGGATTCCAAAGTTCAACAACATATGGCAGAAGGTCTTGCTAGTTCAGAGGATGAGGAGGATTATAGTTGGAATTATGATATCGCAAACGTACAACAGGAAGAAACACGAAATCGAGTATTGATTGAAGGATACCTGTTAAAATTGGGTCGTAACAAGGTAAGAGCATGATTTAAAATAAGCATCAAGTTAAGTTATGTTAGGGATGGAGAAAACGTTGGTTCGTCCTTCGTACGGATACTCTCGCTTATTATGAGGATGATAAGGTAATTAGCCAATTACAACTTCTGGAGTGCTTATAATGCGTACTGTAGGAATACTCTCCGCATCGCATTATTCCGCTTACACACATCATCGATTCGCTTGAAATTGAGCCCATCAGCAAGAGCAAACGGTTTTGCTTCAAGATCATCATCCCAAAACGAAATTATGTTCTCTGTGCCAGTACAGAGGTGGACCTCGAGTCATGGCTTGATGCATTGAGTGTTGCGGTACGAAGAGCAAAAAAGGAAGAAGGCGAAGCAGGCTCGGACATGGCTCAGCAGCTAGCCCATCATCATCTCTCGCAAATACCGGAAGACGCTGCACCATATCATCTGATGCGAAAGGTAGCATCAGCTTCTTCAAATGAGTCTTTCGAAAATTCCAGCCATATTAGCGGTGCTGGTGGTGTGGGAGGAGCTGGTGGTGCTCTTGGTGGTGTGCCGGCTTCCTCCGGTAGCTTGGCTAAGATTCATTCCCGAGCATCCGAAAGATTGGCCAGGGCTAAGTAGGCCAATTTTGCTAATTCAGCCCTTTTGCATGTCCTTCTCTAAAAAGCTTTCTATTATTACTCTCATATACCTATTACCTTTTCTTTTCTTACTAAAACTCTGCGATAATCTTAATTGAAAACCATTTTGTAACTGTGACGTTTGTGGGTAGCAGAACTGAGACTAAATTTAGCTCAACCTCTGTAATTAAATTTCAGTGTCAGTTACCAGCGATACACAAGGGAACTTGGCGATTTGTCTGCTACAGTGGGCAAATGACGAGTAAAGAAACACACACCTTCTGATATGGACCGCTTTGCCAGTAAGCTTAGAATTAAGTTTTTCAGCCATATGTGAAAATAGCAACCAATATCACGGTCGAGGAATTAAGTAAATGAAAATACCCTGACGAACGAGTGAAAGTATCGATCACACCACACAACATTAAGCAATGATTAGCTGTTCTGGCACAATTGGAACATTCTCAGGGTGGCCTTTTCCAACTACTAAATGAGAATACGCAGAGGTAGTTCTTCTGCGCTTCGGAAGACGTTGGCAGGGTGTCTTTCATATTTTGTGGCCAACTCTGTAAATTATTGATCCCGATAATAGAAGCTTGTGCTTAACCATGTCACAAACAGCTGTTGTTGTCATCTGTACATAAGCCTAGAAATACAGTTGTGATCGTTGAATATCTGTGTTTAATGTGCGTAAACTGAAGATAAAAGCAGACATCTTCTGTCGTATTCCAGATCAGAGTTAAAAATGGCTTTAGACAATATAGCTGACTCAGTTGTCATTTTTTACAGCCAAGAAAAATCTTATAAGATGTATGGCCCTTCTACGTGTATAAGAATATCTACTCTGGTTCCCGAATCCCTTTGGTCAGGGCGAGAAAGACCAAAAGGATTTACATGGTTGTCTTCGGACGATAATGCCGCCACTATGAATGCGGTTCCCTTCTTCTGGAGACTTTTGCTTAAACCCAACGTTCCAACTTTGGATATTTTATTATCTTTTCTCTTATAGGTAACCTCGCTATCACATCTTAGCAAAAGGATCTTATTCAATAATTATTCGTAAAGTTTTAAATGTTCTCTTTGCATAAACAAGGCAAGTTTAAGCCATTAATTGCTTAAATATAGCGTTATGCTATCTTGTGCATTTATCCTGTGCTCACGTCTTTCAATTTTTTTTCTAGCATGGATTTATCCGCAAAAAGAAATTGGAGCGGCGCCAATAATTCAAAAAATCCTGGAAGTGATCATGGAAAAGTCCCGCCATTTTTATATCTACGGTTCTCTTCCCTGATACGAGCGCACAGGACCTTTTGCAGACAGGAGAATACCGGGTACAGGCATGACGAAAAAAGTGAGCGAGATTCATCGGACGGCAACATTTGCCTGGAGTCCAGCGCATCAATTGCCTTTCATCGCAGCAGGCACAGTTTCAGGTACCTTGGACGACTCATTCTCCAACGCGTCCGAGCTCGAATTATACCAGCTGGACTTGACAAAGTCGAAGCAACAAGAGATCGTGCCCGTCGGTAAAGTCAGTACAAAATCCAGGTAGGCTGGAAGAATTGCAACCTATGAGCAGCTTTACAAATCCACTATGCGCATTACAGATTTAACACACTTGCTTGGGGACATGTTTCAAACGACAAACCCTTGGGGGTGATAGCCGGTGGTATGGAGAGCGGGGAACTTGAGCTTTGGGATCCGGCTAGTGTCCTGGACAGCAAAGAGTAAGAATACTTCGTCAATGTGGAGTCTTGGGATCGAGAAAAATAACTGCTTTAGGGAGGGGTTATTGTTACGGAACTCAACACATAGCGGCGCCTTACGTACCCTTGATTTCAATTTATTCCAGACCAATCTTTTAGGCTCTGGTGGTGCTAATAATGAGGTATAAAAGTTCACAGTATGTACAAGCGATCAATACCTCAACTTCATCTATTAGATTTATATTTGGGATATGAATAATCCGACCAAACCGTACTCGCCGGGAACACGATCTAGTAAGCTCAGCGACATCACTAGCTTGTCTTGGAATAGCCAAGTACAGCATATACTTGCAACTTCCTCTCCGATGGGTTATACCATAGTCTGGGATCTTCGAAATCGAAAGGAAGTTATGGCATTGGCTAGCGGGCAAGGATCTGCAAGTTTCAATCGGCTTGGCGTCAGTGCAATTGCATGGAATCCTGCTGTGGTAATGTTTGTGGTGTCACCGTTTTGCTGCTGTAGTAATCTCATTGGAACAGGCGACTCAAATTGTTACAGCTGCAGAGGATGATGATAACCCTGTGATCACACTTTGGGATCTCCGCCATGCTCACTCGCCTGAAAAGACATTAGCTGGTCATCAGAAAGGTATCTTGGATATTTCCTGGTGCCGTCAAGACTCCGGACTACTCGCATCAAGCAGTAAGGACTGCAAAACCCTTTGCTGGAATCCAAATACAGGTGAACTGCTGGGAGAGATATCACAAAATGTGCGATGGACCTTCGAAGTGGACTGGTGTCCTCGTAACCCAGATTTATTGGCATCTGCTTCCTTTGACGGAAAGGTAGTAGTATAACTTACAGGGTGCGTAACCAACCTGACGTGAAAACGTATAGATCGATGTGTTTTCGATTCAAGCCACTGATGCACCTAGGACGGAAAAAGAAACCACCTATGCTGATGACCCGTTTTCCGCTGTAATTGTTAATGCAGCAACTTCGAAACAACCGTTTACTCTCAAGCAAGCTCCCAAATGGCTTCGCAGACCTGTTGGCGCATCGTTTAGTTTCAGCGGAAAGTTAGTGTCATTCAATAACAAAGCCAGCCAGGCTGTTGATAAATTGCCAGCTGGAGCTGTGCCGACCTCTCAAACTATCCTTCGACAGGTCGCTGTGACAACCGTTGTGACAGAACCTGAAGTTGTTAAGCGGTCAGAAATGTTTGAGCTCGCGGTAGATCACAAGACAATCGTGAAGTTTGTGGAAGAATGTCAGAAACAACCTGGAGAAGACAAAAAGGAAGTGCAACACTGGGAAGTCCTGCGGGCTTTGTTTAGCGACGATGCGAGGGAACAGCTGATACGATATTTGGGATTTAGCCGGGATC
The DNA here is from genome assembly GCA_002749535.1 of Apophysomyces variabilis. Lineage (NCBI taxonomy): Eukaryota > Fungi > Mucoromycota > Mucoromycetes > Mucorales > Mucoraceae > Apophysomyces > Apophysomyces variabilis. Next base: position 718,275 of record MZZL01000406.1, on the reverse strand, counting down.
AGCTTCTTTCAGCGGTTGCAGAGATCACAAGAGATAAACCAGTTGAACTAGAACAGGACCAACCTGTTGACAGGGAAAAGGAAGAGCGCAGCAACGTAACTGTGCAAAAGGAGCCAGGAAACGAAATGCCATTACCAACGGATACATTATCAGGTCTCTTCCGCACTTCTGACGTTGCCTCGTCTGAAGACTTTTTTGGACAGGGTGCTGGTCAAAGCACTCTTGCAGCAGCCTCTCCATTGGAATCTGCATCAAATATTGAAACGCTGAAACTTTACCCAACAAACAGCTCCGAAATAGATCGCCTGATCACACGTACAGTTGTTCTAGGTGATTTTGAATCTGCTGTCAACATCTGCCTTGCCACAGATCGATTGTCTGATGCGTTAATGTTCGCTGTCTGTGGGGGTAATGATTTGTTGTCTCGCGTTCGAGAAATTTACTTCCGGCGTCTATCCGGACAATCTAGTTATTTGCGCCTATTGAACTATATTGTGAAGGAAGATTTGATGGCAGTGGTGCAAAACGCATCTTTGGAAGAATGGGCGTCGGTTATTGCTATTTTATGTACATTTGCTCAAGCGAATGAATTTGCTTCCCTTTGCGAAGCCTTGGCTGCACGGCTTGAATCAACTACGGATGTTGAGTACGTGCACAATGCAACGCTTTGCTATCTTGCCGCTGGCAATTTTGAGAAAGTTGTTAAGATCTGGATTGAGCAGCAAGAAAGGAGTACAGATAATGTTGCCGGTAGTTTACAAAGCCTGATAGAGAAAATTACTGCTTTCCGTCAAGCAATCGATTTTCAGGATACGGAACTTGTAAAGCAACATGAAGGAGGATACCGTCTAGCCGCTCTTTACGACAAATACTGCGATTATGCCGAATTTATGGCAACACAGGGGAAATTAGACGTTGCATTGAAATACATAGAATTGACACCAGCTAATTATCAACGATCGACTTCGGAAAGACTTTCAATTATCCGCGATCGCGTTTTCCGAGCTTCCAACAGTGGCCCGCTTTCCAACGAACCTATATTCCCATTCACCAAGAATACATTGGGTTCTTCCGAAACTGTCATTGAAAGTAACGATACTGGTACCCAGATACAGACGGAGAATCGCACTTATGAAGTTGCTAACGGAGCTTCGCCAATAGCTCTACAGCATCAACCTATGAATTACAATGCTGTCGCTACCTATCAGCCACAGACAGGATATACCACGCAGACATATCCAAACACACAATTGAGCTCATTCGGACAATACATCGAAGACAATCAGACAGCGAATTATGGAAACTATGCTACTGCATACAATCAAGTCGATAATCTATATGCAGCTAACCAGCCGTCAGCTCCTTTCTCTGCTACCAACGCCAAAGTGTCACCTCCTAAAGCACGATCACCTCCACCTTCGGTACAGAAGACTGCCACGACAGGAGCATGGAACGACCCGCCTATGGTTATGAGCCGAAACTCTACAAGAAGCCCCGCTGCGGCTGTTGCTGAGCCCAAACGGGTCGTCTCCCCGTTTCCCAATATGCCAGCGCCTGCTACCTTTGGCAACCCAGCGCCGCAAATGCCGGCCGCTCACTTTATACAGCCTACTGCAGCACCATTGGCACCACCTCCAAGGAACGTAGGTACACCTACTCCTTTGGCACGACAGGTTCCATGTGAAGGAAGTTATAATCTGCAGCAGACGAGGCCGCCTACACCAGGGCAAATGATGGTACGACCGCAGTTACCACAAGCACACGCTATACCAAATGCTGGTTTGCCACCTATTAATGCAGGACCCTATGTTCCTCATCAGCAGCCTACTCCTCCAGCACAAGTTCAGTCGCCTGTTTCGCCTAAATCTGCATCGCCCAAACCCCGAAAGGCTACTGTTCCAGAGAAAATGCGACATCGTGAGTTGTGCATCACAAAGAAAACGGAGCTGACAATTCTTTGTAGCTAAAGACGACAGGAGCCATATTCCCACGCAGCATCGTCCTATCCATCAGATTTTACTGACTGAATTCCAACAAGCAAGACAACGAGCACCCGTAAGTGTTTTGCAGTGGTTTGATATCTCTAATTCAGTTAAATAGCCCGGTCAGAAAAAGATGTATGACGATACCGAACGAAGACTTGGCTCGTTATTCGATCAGTTAAACAACAGCGAAGTATCTGAAGGTGTGATCACATCTATGCTCTCTCTAGTACAAGGTACGAAGGTCAAATATTTGCTCCATTTCATTTCACTTAAGTTCGCTATTCACAGCTCTCCAAAACCGGGACTACGATACGGCACAACGAATCCAAGTGGACTTAGTGACCACACGGTACGACGAATGCGGTTCATGGCTTGTGGGTGTAAAGCGTGTAATTGAGAACGCAAAGCGAGAGTCAACTTAGATATTTGCTTAAAGAGGAGTCTAATGCCTCGATGGTACAAATGACCATAAAGTTAAATTAGCCTACTGAATCTCTCATAGTCATGACTTCGATGCCACATTACATGTATAAAATCCCGGTGTTTGGATCCGACTTAAATCTATTTTCTATTAAATCTACCCAACCAAATCCTGTGTATTCTGGAAACAATGTTCCGTTTTAATTTCTACAATCTTTATATTGCATTATTCTGGTTTAACCATGAGATAAAAGTCTTGTAAGCAAGAAATGGACCTATGGATTTGCAACGTTTTGCTGGCGCGAAGCAGGTCAACTTACTTTCAGTTTCGTTGGCGGGAATGAACATCAAGCCAGACAGTGTACTACCGATTTGCCATTAGTTTCAGTTCGAAAGCATTTAGTCTCTAACAATGTGTAGGACGGAAAGAACTGACTGATTTACGAGAATTGTCGCGAATTTAAGCCCTACCTTGCGATGCTGAATTGTCTTCCCCTTGTCCCCTATCTACCGATTGATTTTTTTCATTTGAAGCAATATATGCATCTGTCTAGTAGCAAAACCATGACGTGAAAAAGTGCTACCATGACGACAGATTGGCGCTCCTCCTAACAGAATAATTAATCCTACGTTTATAAACTTAGGAACATGGTAGAAATTACAGGTCTTTGCAAGGTAATTGATATCACTTAAAGGTACTTTTATGCCAGCGGATATCATAGCTTTTAATACATTCAGCATTTGAAACTAGCGCAACGTACAGATGTGATGAAAAATGGATTTGTCGAAATATCCGTAAGTATGCCGTTATCGGGATGTCCATCTCGGCTTGGTCTTCTAGAAACAGTAATGGAAAAACACTTACGAGCAAAGGCAGAAAAGGAAAGACAACAAGTCTAGAATATAGAAAGAACGGGAAACAGAGTAAAAAAAGAACGGAAATAAAGACTGAGAAACAAGAAGATAGTGGCAGTAAGGAAAAAGATCTAATAGAGGCGAGAAGACAAAGCCTAGGAAAGAGAGGATGGAAAGTTGGTATGTGGGGGGATATCCATAGTAAAAACACGTTGGCATGGGTGGGTTTAGGTAACATTCTGCTTCGGAACGTGTGCGGTGCTTGAAAGAGTTGATAAAGTCATAAGAGGATGTTGCAAAGGGTTGGCCAAGTGGTCTTCCAATAGACAATGATGCGCGGCTGGCGGAGGGAAGAAGCCAGCATCTTGTTTAGAACAAAACAGATAGAATCCACGACTATAATACAGACTTGAAGGCGACAGTGTTTATCAAGGAATACTATAGCGTGGCGACGTCTAAAAGCGTAAACTATCATTCAATAAGCATTCTTTGGACAACTTTTCGCAATGCACCTTCACTTGCAGAGATTTCAAAGTCCGGAATCCCGTGCTTAAGGAAGTCCTCAGGTCAGCCAGCGCACTAGCAACCTTTCTTTCTTTTGTCCGAGTCCAACACACACAGAGAAGAATAACATGGCTTTGAGACGTATTAACAAGGTTCGTAGCAATGCCAGCTTGGCGAGCTTGCATCTGTTAAATGGTAGAGGTGATGGAGGAATAGTTGGCATTGGTTTGCTGCGCAGTGCCTAGACTTTGTCATATAAAAATGTCCGCGAGGAATAAAGTCCAAAAGCAAAAGGGGAAACCTACAAAGACTGATCCATTCTGGTCATGGGTTTACCTATTCTAGGAATTAAAAGATCTCGAACGTGATCCGCCTTCATCATGCTCTGCAGGTCCTATTGGTGATGACATGTACCATTGGCAAGCTACCATTATGGGCCCCGTAAGTCATTGCTGGTTCATATCAGGTCTATTCAATCTCCATACCAGGAAGATAGCCCATATCAAGGCGGCGTCTTTTTCTTATCGATCCATTTCCCTACTGATTACCCTTTCAAACCGCCAAAGGTAAACGGTCAAACGGCACATAAACATATTGTTCATAAAAGTTGGTGTAAACACCCAATAGATCAACTTCACCACCAAGATTTACCATCCCAACATCAACGGCAATGGAAGCATTTGTCTCGATATCTTAAAAGATCAGTGGTCTCCTGCATTGACAATTTCCAAGGGTAAAGGAGGGAACCTCTAAGATATGTCATTTCTAACCCTGCAGTGTAGTGCTTTTATCAGTGTGTTCGCTGCTGACAGATCCCAACCCAGATGGTAACGAACCATTTCAGTGATCTAGTTAAAGCAAAGAAAGTGTAAGCTGACCGTGGTCCCTAATTAGACCCACTTGTACCCGAACTGGCCCACATTTACAAAACCGACCGTGCACGTTATGAATCCACAGCTCGAGACTGGACCAGAAAATATGCCAGTAAGTCTTTATGTAGTATTAGAGAAACTCTTTCTAAAAAAGATGCGTGTTTTACTCTTAGTATAATGTTGAAACGTCGTATAACAGAGAAAGGGAAGAGGTAAAAAAGAAGAATATGAGCGGAACGTAGACAACGCTTTTAGACAACAATGAGTCGAAATGGTTGCCAGTTTCCTACGACTTGTAAAATGACTCTATTTTTCTGTTTATGAAATCCATAACATTGTTTATTGAACAGTTCTTGCAGTATGAATGAGTGCCGTACATGTTGTTGTTGAATCGGTTATGTAGAAAGCATATCTTCATTAGTTGCATTTGATTCTCCTGTGGACAGAAAACTATTGCAGCAACATAAACATTGCATTCATGGCTAGTAAACGGGATGGTACTTCACTGCCTTGTTCTATTTACTTTCGAAGGGCAAAAGCCTTGTAGTACCATGCTGTATGATATATACACGGGCTGTAAAGTAGCGCTTTTATCCAACCCGGAAAGAGTGACAGGATCTCTTGGGAATGGTGGCAAAATCTCTTCAGGCAATAGGCAAGACTTCAGGGATCGCTATGTCCACAGCTCATTTTCTGTCGCAGTTTTGGCGTTGATGGGCCTGTTTCCATAAAGCGGGCATACTGGACTCATGCATAGACAGGCTCCATGAATAAATAGGACTTCAGCTCGCCGTCTGTGTTGCTCTTTGTTTTTTTTCCTTTTGGGCCTAATCACAGGATGAAAGCGGTCAACTCAGGTCCGGGAAGTTCTAAACCCGTTGGTCATTACAACAATAACGTGCCTACGGTGCTCTGCATGAAGTTTTGATGTACCTCTTCTAGCATCCTGGTTAATGGATGACCCGATACCTGTTCCTTGAGTTGTGCTAAACAAAAACTAAATTTGAAGCCTTAATAGTGCTCCGGTGAGAGTAAGAAATAGTGCAAAATTTTTTCATTCTTCTCGGACGGTCTGGATATCCGTTTTTAGCAAGTCTTTGGACGCATATAATTGCATATCTCTTGTTCATTGGGTAACTCTTGGGATGTATCCATGGCATCAAAGGAGCTCTCATAAAGTGGCCTTTATGATCTGCTGAGAACATCATTTCCTTCTTTTGTTTGGTTTCTCTACTTCCTCGACTTTCAAAGCATAAACTCTGTATTGCTTTCACTGTTTAAGCCACTTTCTAGTGCGAGAGAAGTTTCTATCAGTGTGAGCGATGGCATTATCGGCGTCACGTTCTAATATTCTGCAGCGATTGTATAATTCACTTTTTAATCGAGACGACATGCATATCCAATAACGCACATTTAGCCTATTTAATTACCCAAACGAGCAAAAAGAAACGCAAATGAGCGTTCACAGAGCAATATTTCGTTTTAGTTTCAACATTTGGCCGAATCCAGAAAGCAGGAAAGGGCGGGTATCAAGTTACTAAAGTTCGGCAGATCTCCGACCCTCATGTTTCCTCACAAGATGAAGCTCCTGTGACTCGTCAAGTTGTGCAATTCCTCATAAGATTGTTCGTTCTGATCGCTGTATATCTCATTATACATATTATCCAAGTTTGGAACAATAAATACTTTGATAGCACAATGATTTTCCGATGTTGTTTAGACCTTGATGGCTGATATAATAGATCCGATCTCAATGACGACGCTTTGCATTACTAGCACGATAAAGTCTCTTCGTGAAGGGTAACGCAGAAAATGTTGCTACGTTCCCTTTCTTGTTTTGTACCGTTCTTAGGTTTCTGAAGCAAGCTTCTAGTCGGGCTGCAGGCTAGTTAGTTTAGCTCCATCATTTTTGTACAGTATACAACAAGCTGTCGTGCATGCGATTTTACATATCCAGTTTTGGGAAGCACTAATAGTTGCGACTAGATCTGCCTAATCGGGCCATAGTATTCGACGGTGTGCCGCAGATGTTTGTAAGTGGAAAAGAGTGGTTTGGATTTTCTCAGCTAACATGCAAAAAAGGGTCGCCGTGCATTATATGATGATTAACGTCCGTAAACTCATAGTAAGAAATTCGCATGCATAATTCTAGGAATAACATTTTTCCTCTTGCATTTACTATTTTCCCTTTTTTGTTAGCAGGATGATTTGATATGGTGGGAAAGAGGTATAGGCAGCAGCCTGCATGACATTGCCACAAAATACAAAGGTACTGTTTGTTTATAGCATGCAACACATTGTTAATTTTATGTTCGAAACATGTCACAAAATGGAACCTGTGTGAAGGAATGTACATTATAAAGAGAGAGAAAAAGATGGTAAAACAAAACTATATCCGCATATGGCAATTCAGTGAATTTATACTCTTGGCTTAAAGCTATTGGCATTCTCTTGGAAAAACTTGCGTATTGGACGTGATGGGAGAGAAGTGATCAAACTTGCGTGTGGAACGCAAATACTGCTTGCTGTTTTGGTGACCCAGTCAAAGTAGTCCAGATAGGTTTGTATTTGTGTTGCTATGACGGCAAAACGAAAAAAAAAGCGTGAATGACTTGTGAAGAGGCAGCAGCCTGCATAACGCTCGTTTCTTACCAGTTGGGGGACCGAAAGACTTTGAACGGTATGCATAACCATCCAATGTATCGCGGTAAATCTGAGCGTTTTCCTGCTTGATTCGGGCATCGAACCAGATGTCCTTTTTCAAATCATGCAAATAATAGCCCAAGTCCATGGCTCGAGTGAGCTGGTACTCAAACTTCTGGAACCCTGTTGCCTTGGTCAACAGGTCAACCAGCTGTTTCCCAGTGACGGCTTGTGGACCTGTGAGAGTATAGACTTGGTCGACATGGTAGTCATCGAGTGCACGCAAGGTTTTCGAAGATGTATCAATGACCAATTCTTCGACAACTTTACATACATCAGTGATATCGATCGGACAGATTTCGGCATTATCTGGCATGGGAAGGGGCCACCGCCGATATTTCTCAACATAAGGCGCCCATAAATGAAATTGCTGATGGACCCAATCGGGTCTTCATATTCAGAAGCGGAGTCAACATTCTGGCCTTTTTCAGGGAAACATATTTCGGGCCTTACCTAAGGATGGTCCATTGCAAATCTGAATTGATAACAAAGTCTTCGATCAAGGCGTACTGTTGCAACGATTCATGAGAGTCAGAGACTGCACCAACGTGCGAAATGCAAATGATGGATTGAATGCCAGACTTGGCAGCCATGTCGCAAAGATGTTCGGCATACAGAACACGGTCCTTCTCATGGCCGACAGCAAGAATAAGTTGGTCGACACCGCGCATAGCAACGGATAGTTGATGTGGATGCGTGTAATCAATTTGGTGCACATCAATCCCCTTCTTCGCAAAGTTCAAGCAAGTAGCTTTATTCTGACATAACAGACGTATCTGATGACGAAGATGTTCGTATCGGGCCAAATGGGACGCAATAGCGTAACCCATATAATGATCTGCGCTACTGATTAAGAGCATGCTTTTGTAAGTTTTGATAGAAAGAAAGAAAGGGAAAAGTTACAGTATTGAAATTTGGTATTGTAATAAAGTCGAACCGGTATTTATTGGTTCGGTAGTTTGTATGTCGTCTACATCCAAACATAATCCCTCTCTGTGTCTCGCTGTCTCTATCTCTATCTCTGACTCTCTGCCTCCCCCGTTCCACCCCCCAAAGGATAAAAATATATTCTCTTCAGCCCACGCGCTCCGTTTTGTCATTCATTGTCCATATAACTTACATTAGATTTTGTGTAGAACGTCCTAAATTTTTTGTCCATGATCACTTCTCTCTTAACTTGATATGAACTTGATAGTAGGTTATTATCATAGACTACTGCGCTTTTTTTTTATCTGCGCTCTGCACTGGATCATAATTATTTTCTTCTCAACCAGCTGCTCGATTTATTTATTTGTTCTCTTCAACAAGTTTTTCTTTGTGTTTCTGTCTAGAACAAGGTGAAGGAGTTGCCCGGAAGCACGAGAGGTCATGACCGAACTCGCATATACTCGGCCCGGTCCTCTCTACCTTGAGTGGCGATCGGCATGAATGTAGATGCCCCTCTTTCTACAATTTCTTAGAATTAATGGGGGAACCGGCGCGCAAAACAGAATAAGATGGTAAAGTAAAATGACAAACCGGACTAGACAGCTGATCCGATCCAAGTGATCAAGCTGTGCAATTAGATTGCCCTACGCGCACAGGCGCACGGATTGAAATGTGCCAAAACCCTACGTTTTTCCTAATGATGTGAATCTAGTTCTGAAAAGCCTAATTATGATTGACCTACAGCCCAGTCGCTTTTGCGATTCTAATATTGTCATCTGTTAGTTTCCTTACTTTCCTGCTGTAGTGTTTCTTCATCTCATGTGCGTCTGCAATGTAGTGTGCAGTTCACGAACAATGTGAATCAAAGGAAACCGATTCATATATAGAGAAATCATATCATCGAATGTTTAATTGCTTTACATTCCTCGAACAAAGCGGATCATGCAAGTTACTCGTATCCTGCATTGACACATATCCTTCACACTAACCCTAACCGTAAGAAAATCCCTAGCGCTGCGTTTCCCCTCTTTCAAGCTTTTTCGTTAGACGCAATCATTCATTACTCTACTTCATAGTATGATGATGTCCACCATTTGGCTATCCTTTTTATTGTTTTGGTTATAGTGTAGAAGCTCTTGTAAATGCTGACAGCCGGAATCGTTTGACTTTAACCCTAACACGGCCTGGATGTTTTTTATGGCTTCAATTTAGTAGATATCTATAAATGGAAAAATGTGAAACTAAGCTCTTTTGATATGCTAGGTTTTGACACTGCTTTTAATCTTCCTTTTTATTCCCCCCCATGGACATAAGCGTACATTTGTTTTCTTCTTTGGTTATCATTTTATGAAAGGCTTTGTTGGTACGAAGCAACGTGGCAATGCATGTCTTTGCGTTCCGCTTATGCTCGGGGCGGAGAAGCTGAATGTTTGTCCGAACGCACCAAGGGGAAACGTGGGCATCTACTCCTGATCTGGTTGAATAATAGCGTTCAAATTTAGTAATTGTTTTTAACCAATGGAAGTGTTGAAGGATCTACGTGCCAGGGAAACGTATCCAAGATGACACAGTTGTAGGTTGGCTACAGCTACTGTTGCTAGAGACCGTATGTTTCAAATCATAAGCATGTCAGCATTGAACCCTGATGGCTACTTTTTTTTTCTCTTTTTTTTTCTGTTAATCTAAACAACCTAGACCGGAACTACTGTAAAGCAGTGGCAAATGCTTTGATTCTCGGTTTTTGGTCGTGCTTCAGGGTGTTACACTTCATCCTACTTATTTCGAAAACACTTCTAATATTCTACAAAGTATATACGAACTCTGGTTTTTTGGTGGAAGATATATATAAAAAGACTTAAACTGATTTGTAATTGCTGAACGCCTGTGTACGGTGTCTCCTGGATAAACTTCATGGATTACCCGTCCAACGATAAGTCAGATCAGCTATACGGTACTTACGTTCATAAAAGGCAAGTACGAGAAGTTGCGCTGTTCCACAGAAGGTATGCAGATGTTTAAACTCCCTCATCAGCCACCTCTTTTTTTACGAGATGATATCTCAGCTCCAAAATTTTTTAATCTTTTTCGTTATCATCCTTTCATAGACTTGCTGCCTTACATGACCCACAGCACGGACTTTATCAAATTGCATCAAGATCAACCAGAAGAGTTACCTTCGCTCTTACGGATAGATACCCTCCCTGGCAAAGGAAGAGCTTATATCGCCACGCAACCCATCCCAGCAGGGACTTTGGTCCATTTATCCAAGGCCGTTGCTGTGGTCGTCGCTCAAGAATGGATACCGGAAACATGTAGTTGGTGTTTTGCTTTTAACTACCCAAAACGAGTCCGTGTCAAGCTCATGACGGAAACCGAGAGCAAGACATTGAAACAGCCAAAAGACATTCTTTTTTGTTCGGAGGAATGCAGATACCATTGGCGTAACCATGGATACGAAGGCGAATGGGAGCTATTAGCAAAAGTGACACATGCGCTAGAACAGGAACACAAGAAACAGCAGGATACAACAGAAGAAGAGGAAAAGGCAGGGTTCGTTATCAGTGAAAGCGACGAATGGATCGATCTGGAAGATAACGAGGCGCTGGTGCAATGGATCGACGAAGCATGGGAAAAAGGGTTGACATATGCAACACCCCGCGTTTTGGATAACCATGAGCGCACGATGTGCCGGTTGGTTGCCCACGTCTTAGCCCGCAAACAGCACGAAAATTTGTTCAAGAAACCTGTACCTGGTTATGAAGACTTGTTAATGATTCAGAACAACGAGCTATCTCATTTCAGGAGTTGCTGCCAAAGCAAGAAAATTCAGCGAGGGTTTGTGCCCCAGGAGGTGATACAGATCATGAAGGTGTATTCATTTTTCGCGGCTGCACTGAATACAACCGGCTTGGAGTTTTCGCATCGGTTATTCCGGGATGTATATTTTCGCGAAATGTCCAACAGTTTTGGGATGTGGGAGATGCCGAAACGTGCAGAAGACGGTGTCACAGACGACCTTGATCTCTTGGGCTGGGGTATTTTTGCGTCTGCTGTTTACTTCAATCATTCTTGCGATGCAAACATTAGTAAGGTGCGCCGAGGCCGTGACATTGCGTTCGTTGCAAACCGAGATATTGCAGAGGGAGAAGAAGCTTGTATTTCCTATGGATGTATTACCGATACGCTAGATGATCGACGAGAACGTTTGCTTGCAAATTATTACTTCTTATGCAACTGTACGCGATGCAAAGAAGAAGAACAATCATTAGCATGAAAGGAAGCATTATTAATCATTACATTCTTGCATTAAATTCATTCATCCATCATTTATTTTTTTAATATCCTAAATGAAGTAGACGAAGGGATAGACTTTTTGATCTCATTTCTCGCCACCAATCAGATATTGGCTCAGTCAGTGGACTAGAAGCTTTCCAACAATCACTGGTCTCAGCACCTTCAGCCCAACGACACAGTGTGTCCATATATCTGCTTTCTCTCTCTCTAGGTAGCACAAATGTCGTCGAGTCACTGTTGATTAAATGCGGATCTTCCTCATTTTCTCGATGCATCTCCACTTTCGACGGCAACTTGGCTTTTCCATTCCAGCAGCGTGCAATAACTGTACTCTGTATCTGTGACATAGGAAATGGGACAATCCGCATGGTCAAACAAAGGAATGCCAATGTGGGATCTTCTATGAAGAAGATCTCGCGATATAGGTTACGTAGCTTTAGTTGATCCTTCGCAATCAGCATATCTTTCTGGAAGGGCAGGAAAGGAAAGCTGTACAAGTATCCGGTGGCGAATATGAGAACATCGACACTGAAAACACCATCATCAGATTCTATTTGATTCTGCCTAACGCTATGGATAGATCCGATCTCAGTTAGATTGTCGGAACGTATTTGCTGTACTGAGGATGGGTCTAGGCGATTTCGAACGCTATGATATACTTTTCTAGCTGTCTTAGACGTTTCACGCACAATGTCAACACCTGATGAACCAGCACCGACAACGCAAACTGTCTGAGGAAAAAGATCAGTATGATTTCGTCATTCTTCATTTAAGCCTACTTACTTTGTCTCTGAAAGTTTCTGGTCGACGATATTCACGTGAATGCATGATGTCGATATTAGTCTCTTTGAGACCTTTGATGTCAGGAATATGCGGTATGGAGTAATGTCCTGTGGCTACGATGATTGCATCAAATGTTTCGACGTATCGATGCGTTGCATCTTCTATGGACAGCGCCCATGCGCCAGACAGACGTTCGGCTCGTGTAACACAGGAATGGAAGCGGATCATTGTCTCCAGCTGAAAGTGCTTTGCAAATAGTTGAAGATATGCAAGTACAAGGTCATGCGAGGGGAACAACGGAGTATCTTTAGGGAACGGGAAGTCTCTATACGCCATAACAGGATGGGGTAAATTGGTGTGCAGCGCATCATAAATCGGTGATAATATGGTGTTCTTGCTATCTGGTGGATCCACCTCAAGTACGTCCACAGATGGTATAGGCGGCTGAGGATTCACCTCGGGTGAATATATCCTAAAGAATGAATACATAGAATCTCACCATTGGCTGTCATTGTGAATGTAGCCCTACCCCTTACCATGTCCCACCAATCTCTGCATTACGCTCGAACACAACAATTTTCTGAAAGGTACCTTCATCACGCAATGCCTTTGCAGCTGCTAACCCACTTGGACCAGCGCCAATCACCGCTACTCGAGTAATAATTTGCTGCTTAAAGGTATCGTTGACCATGGTAACAAAGGTTTGTGTACTTGGCTCTATCGGCTGTTGCTGAATAATCCAGGCACAAGTATTTTCTTCTCAGCGGAGGATCTCTGGCTACGAAAGGTTAGTGTGTAACATGCCATTGTAATCCCAACAACTACTTCTGGTCAAAGATACCTTTTTGTCCCCGGAAAATACGAACCTCGCCACAAATGATGTCTGAGAAGCGCTGCCGATCTTGCCAGTTGTAATGGATAGATGTTGCAAATCATCAGCTGATAGTACGTTCCTGAGCAGGACGTAGGTCACGCTCTGCTTGGGTGCAAAGGCGAGTGTAGCTTCTGCACACTTTGCTTGGATAGCTACTCTGCTACTATAACACGATTCACATCAGAGCAAATATAGAAAACAGTAATTTAATTTACGCTATAGCCTTTCACACATACGGCCGAAGGACTCTTCGTTAGGCCCTCTTATGAACAAAAGGATGAAATGCACCACATGAAGGGCTAATTAGCCCTACACAACTGAAACAATCTGTTTTGAATGGCAGTTTCAAAACTTGGCGATAAACACATCAATAAAGTTGGTCGCCCCATCGTTCTCGATGTGCTTACAAGCGATACCGTTCTATAGTAATTCTCGTGCGTAAACTACCACCATGTCTTTATCTTCGGCAGAAATGCGATAAGGCGCTGTTACATAGAACGAGTCCGAGATAAGCTCTATAATTAAGAGAGTTTACCACATCTGACAGCCGTGAGGTTTTGATCGTGTTAATTTCTTTCCTCCTTTTCTGTGACAGGGGCCTACCTAACCGAGGCATATAATTATCATTAAAGTCAAAGACCACTTGACTTTGTCATCGAATAACCTTTGCCAGTTGTAGTAGTCATTTGATACTGTGTCTAAAGACAATGAACAATGCTTGTTTCTGTCAAACTGACTTGAAGCTGCGTTGTAGACTTCGCAATATATTTTGATATACAGTGCTTCCCCGCTAATGTCAATGACTTGGTTAGGGCCTATCGATTGAAAATAGGCGGGGAGTCACAATAACGGGGAGATGCAATGGCTTGAATTAGCATAGAAACCTGTTTTTCGGGAATCTCAAAATGATTGAAATAGGCGAGGATTGACATTAACGAAGATTGACATTAGCGGGGAGGCACTGTAAAGGCGAGTTCTTTCCGCTATTGCACACTTTTTGGGTGCGCATACAAACAGAAACTGCGAATTCAGCGAAATAAAACATCAACACTCAATACACCTCCTCTGCCATACCCCTTCCCAACCTCAGAGTTTCCTCTCGGTGCAAACAGCATTTGTAGAGCACCTTCCTGTAAGATGCCAGCGGGAAGACCAAAAATTGCTCCCTTTTCCCGAACGCAACTCGAGGATCTAGCAGCCCTTTATAAACTACATCGTAAAAACCTCTGTTGCCCAGCATGTAATGCAAAAGGACATATATACGGTCACGGGAAAGGACGCACCAAACCACCAATGCCCGTATTTCGTTGTGGAAAATGCCTGAAGACCTTGAATCATATTATCATCCACAAAGGCCTTGTAACCCTGTCTGGTAACGCTACCCGTGTCTCTGCAACCCAGCCAATGTTGCACGAAAACCAGGAACCAACCGCATCCATCGATGTTGATGAACCTACTCTAAGTGACACTGCATCACTAGATCTGGATGAACCTGATAATAATACTACGGAGACACCTTCCAACTCAGTCCCGTTGACCTTTGAGCACCATGAAGCCCTCCCAGCCTTCATGCACCAACTTATGGATGAACTCAATACACAACGCCGACGACTCGATCAGCACGACCAGATATATGCCGAGCTCCAACAGTTGAAAGAAAAGCTTAATGACGCCAATGCCAGAGTTGCGGAATTAGAGAAAATTAATGCCGAACTTAGGCTTCAGTTACGATCCAGCGTTCCCCACGACAGTACCATGGCTTCTATTCATGCACCTGACACAGCTCTGGATGACTTCCCGGCACTCCCTCTGCCCGCATCACATCAGATACCAACAGAAAATAACGCTTCCTCCAGCCTGTGGCATCAAACGGACCGCACACGCCAACTGAGACATTCTTTGACTACAGCACCCGACATCCGCAAACAGGAAGCAGCCGCCAGAGCCTTTGTTCTTCCATCGAGCACCCATGGATTCCAATATGTTTATCTTCCTGCACGTGCCCGCATCCCAACAGGTCAAATGCGCTCCCGCCTACGTAAGCTCGGAATTAACAACAGCAGAATACTCGATATCCACTATCCTGACCGACAGGTAATTGCTTTACTAATGCATAATGATTACGTTTCAGATTTCCTCCAGGTTCTCAATCGTTTTGGTGTAAAACCTATTGAGGATTTCGACGCTACCAGTGCCAACAACCTGCGAGACCCGAAATATGCTGACATGTCTGATGAGGAGCGACAAATAAAGGCTAAAGACCATCATAATCTCCGCATGCTGCGTGCATTGGACTTTATACGTCTACCGGTGCGTTACGCTGTCGCACGACAGTTTTGTTCATCTGGGTGGATCACCGTAGACCAGTTGCGTGAGGTTTTAAAGACTCGCGCGACTAATTCCTATTCCACACATGCCCGCCCTCTTGACCAAGTAGCTGATATTTTCCAACAAAGTGCTCAGAACACTACCACCGACTATCCTATGCTCAATGACTTTAGTTCACTCTCCTCTATGCTTGCTGAAGAACCTGCTCTCCCATCTTTCAATGATAACAACAATGAATAGACGCCAACAAATCGATATTGCTATTTGGAACGCTAACGGTCTACGTAAGCAAGCGATTGACTCTATACTAACATTTGCCTCTTCGTGCTCTCTTCTCTTTATTACCGAAACATGGCTTGCCTCTCCAAACAAATATCCAACTACATGGAAACAGTACCATACCTATGGACAACGAATCAACCCTAAATCCTTCCGCGCAACCGGTGGTATCTCATTACTAGTAAATCCTCAATGTCCCTATACAATCCAACATATCCCCACTGCAGATTCCCCCTATACTCCTTACTATCTTTCTTGCATTGTTGCAGATACCTTGATCCATTGTGTTTACCTGCCACCTTCAATATCAGACTCCATGGCGCTGGAGGTACTACAGCAACTACCCGTCCAAACAGATCATACCACCCGCACTATCTATTGCGGTGACTTCAATGCCCGAATAGGCGCCGTAACTGGTGACCACAGCACCAACACTCGCGGACGATTATTTCGGAACTGGCTAATCAGCTCCGGTCTCTCTTTAAGAAACGCTGATCTTGCCCACGGAAAGGCTACTTTTTGGAAAAACACTCAATCTAGCATTATTGATTGGTTTGTAACGTCAGGCTCTTTTACTGACCCTTCTATGCGTGTGCGAGATGACCTTTCTTTAGACTCAGACCACAAACTTGTCCACTTCACCTTTTCACCTGATACTCCCCCTTCTCTTTCAAATGCCAACCCGCCGAGGAGACTTTGGAGACTCAGTCGCCTCAAGAATGTTAGTGATCTGGAAAATTATGTCCACAGTTTCCGAAATAATATCCACGATTTACATACATTGATCCTTTCCCACCTAAATGAGGAATGCGCTTCAGTGACACCAATTGATGAAATCGCTAATCGCTTGTGTGCTGCCATCTATGACGCTTTAGATACCAGTATTGGACGTCAACTCACCCCTCCCCAACATGCTAAATGGTTCTGGACTCCTACACTAGAGACCGCAGTGCAACATCGCGAACACTGTTATAGAAAATGGAGGCGCGCCGTAGGTACTAGTAAGCTGACCTGGTGGATCCGCCATCAGGAAGCCCGGGCACAAGTGCGCCGCGCCATCAATATCCGTCGAAGCCAAACTTGGCGAATATTTTGCGAACAAATGGAACAAGGAGATTTCACTGCGGCATCAGCCCGAATAAAACGTATCCGAAAAGGTCGTACATTACAACCGCAATACTGCCATCCGCAAGGACCATACGCAGCTGTTGAATCTATGGCTAACCATCTGGAACAAACGCTTTCAGGAACCCTCTTGTGCGCCACCTCCCAGGCACCAGCCACTAACATATGTCCGATTCCTCCTTCTCTAGATCCCTTATCTGATAGTCCTAGTCACTTCATGACAGACAGCCCATTTAGCATTGCTCTTGTCACTGAATGTATAACTCAGGCTCCACCGCGCAAGGCTCCCGGTGTCGATCACTTGCGAGCAGAAATGCTCCGTCCTATTGTGGAGCCACTAGCTCCTGTTCTTACTGATTTGTTCCATCTGTGCTGGAAATGGGGAACTACGCCTGAAGCGTGGCGCGTGGCTCAAGTGATCCCTATCTACAAAAAAGGTTCCACGACCGACCCGGCCAACTTCCGCCCAATCAGTCTGACTTCTATCCTTCGTAAAATTCTGGAAAAATGCCTCCAGCAATCTCTCCTGGACAGCTCCCCGCCGTTGGATGTTGCTCAAGGTGGATTCCGCGAATCTCGAAGCTCACTGGATCAAGTACTCTGCCTTCAAGAACTTTGTACCCTCCATAAGAAAAAATATGGTAAAACGCCGATCCTGGCCTTTTTGGACATAAAGTCGGCCTATGATACTGTCGATCGACGTGTCATTTGGAATGCTCTAGCACCCCATTGCCCTCCACCGTTATTAACGCTACTAAAAAATCTTTTCAATGATGTTTTCATAGAAGTGCTACTATCAAACACTACCTCTCGCCGGTTTCGTCCTACTACTGGAGTCCTTCAAGGCTCTATACTCTCCCCTTTTCTATATTCCATTTATATCAATTCCCTCCCCCCCTTACTCCGAACTACAGAAGACCAACTCTTAGCAAACCCACCCATCTGCCTGTCCTCTCGCATATCTACGGGCCCACCTCCTCTCGATATACGCATCAATTGCCTATTATATGCTGATGACGTAGTGCTAATCGGTACGAGGCATACCATGCCAGCTCTCCTCAAGGCATGTGAAGATCATAGCATCAGCCTTGGATACCGTTGGAACCCTGATAAATGCGTGGTCATTTTCCAAGATAAACGCTCCACAACATCGCCTCCTCAGCTCACATTATACGACCAGGAACTTCCTCGAGCTGATTTCTTCAGCTATCTGGGAATCCCTTTTCGTTCAACAGGTGCCATTGACCCTATCCGTTTAATACAGCAGAATAGTACCGGTGCTCTCCATAGTATGCGCATACTAAATAGTATCGGCGTCAGTGCTTCCGGCTTCAATCGCCTATTGTCCTCCCGTTTGTATCGCCAATTCATACGCCCCAAACTAGAGTATGGTCTTGCAATTACGAAATTCACCTTCGCCCAACTTGCTCTCCTGGAATCGACTCAGGCACAGTGTCTTCGCCTCTGTTATGGATCTCACCGCTCTGCTTCCACTAGCGTTATGCGGCATTTGACCAACCTCCCGTCAATGGCTGAACGTGTAGCTTATCTACAGGCTAAATTTGTGCTACGAGCACACCTTTTACCTGATGATACCTTACTTGCAACGGTTATCGCACACCTCACTAACTATTCCACCAGTCACTGGTCCAAGCTGCAGCAAACGGCATTATGGACCCGTCTTACTACTCAAACAAGCAATCCTAATGCCTCTGATCTCCGTGCCCTGTTCCACACTTTCCGCTCTGAAAACCTATCCTTAAGCCGATCAGGAAATAATGCAGTACTGTTGACTGCCTGTCGACCCTCATTAGGTATAGATCCTATTACCTGGATCCCTATGACCCGCATGGAACGTAGCCGGTGCACTCGCTGGCGTTTAGGTTGGATGCCTGGGGGAAAGCTGAGATCCTGTCCCCGTTGCAGACATGGCCATACCAGTCGCAACCACTTTATCCGCTGCTTTGATACTCATTCTCGCCTCCAAGTGCCCTCAACAATCCATGACCCAATCTCTACCGTACTCAATCGCCTCCCTCACAAAGCACCTCGTCTCCCACAGCAGCGATTGTATTGGAGTCGCACTTGGCCATTACTTCAACAGATCTTAACAGAAATTGATCAGGCTTGCCACCCTGATAGCTCCCATACCGACTGTCATCTCACTTCTGACATTCCCATTACCCAAAACTTTTTACACTGGATCAATTCCGACTAGCTACCTCGACATCTCCCTACCCTTCCCTTCATCTGTAACTTTTTCCTACACCCTCCTTCCTTTTTTCCCTGCTGCCATGTCAGGGTTTTTTCATTTCCCTTTCTTTTTTCTGACCGGGCGAGAGCGGACATGCTTTGATAAGCGCAGCGCTCACCGTCATTAAATAAAATTCAACTTTCACCTGTAAAGGCGAGTTCTTTCGTGGTCAACAATATGAAACTGACGAGCTTGTGAAATAGCAACGCAATAACGCACAGGCGCAAATTGTTCAACAGTATCCGTACCCTTGTCAGTGTAGCCTAATAGACGGGTTCTGTTAGAAATGTATATTTTTTCTTACTTGATTTTGATACCATGAACCATAGAGAAGTAATCCGATAAGCCCCGTCAGACCCAGCAGGAGATTTATTACGCCAACAACGAATGAATGGAGTTTACTTACATGTGAATAACATGCTGTCGCATCAAGGTCATTAGTTCTTGTATTGCTAGATAGTGTACATATACGGTTTTTACCCGTAATGAAAGAACTGCAAAATAAAAATGAGAGTCCTTGTAGGAAACAAAACCCATTGTTTGAATCTTCGTGAGAGACAAATCACTCATACCGCCCAAATCAAACATGCAATGCTGCTGCCCTTTTGAATATGACATACTCACAACATCTGCAAGATAGAAATCTTTGGCCGAAAAGTTGTACAATTCAACAAAGAAAATAACACACTAATTAGCATGTCCTACTGAGGATTTACTGTTTGCAGGAATTAGAAGAGATTGAGAGAAGGGTGAAATACTGATAATATGTTATGGTGTTATCCATCTGAAGCAAATGAACTAGGTATTCGTCTATATGAAGTTAAACATCCAGAGCGTTAGAATATTGTCTTATGTAATGCTTTACGGGGCCCTATCCAGCGGACAATCCTGCAATTGCTTAATTATTGTTATTTCTCATTTTTCATTATACTGACAGTTTAGCATATAGACAACACGGTGGCTCTTGTTCACTAAGGATCACAAACAACAACAGGTAACTTTATTGCAAACTTGCAAAGTTGAAATGGATCATACGTTTACATGGATCTATGATAGCTTCATTTATCAGGTATGTTTATAAGCGACAATTTTGAGGGAAACTTCTCATTGCCTGACGGATACCAAGGTCAGCCATGATCTCTTCCGCGCCGCCTAGAATTGCCTATGATAATAAGTAAGAAATGGTAGCCTTTGTGTTTGCTAATCCTCACTGAGAATTTGTAGGTTCTTTGCAGCGTTTCAATTCGTCTACCCATCCCGGATTGGGTGATCGCGCGTCCACCAAAGATTTGACAAGCGTCATCCGAGACGTTGTGTAACATGCGCGTAGAGCGGTACTTGCATAATGCAATTGGACCTGCCAAGTATTTGGATTGCTCGTTATAGTTCATGTGACACATTTGGTAAGTGATATTTTCGATCCAATTGTGCACACTCTCCACTTCAGCAACCTAAAAGGAAAAATACGATAGATAAGCCTCGATTGTCCTAACTTTCTCTTCCCTGATATTGCATACCATGCGTGCAAGTTTATTTCGGATGACCGGCTGATCAATAAGCCTTTTTCCGAAAGCTTTACGTTGGTTTGCCCATTTAAAACATTCTTCGACAACTAAACGTGCTGCCATGGATCCACCTGTCAGCATGACCCAACGTTCGTGATTGAAATTGGATAGGACAACAAGGAATCCACGATTTTCCTTCCCCAGCAGATTTTCCACAGGCACTTTGACCTAATTGTGTCTGATTAATGTCTTGAAATAACTATGTTCTTCCTTTTCGAACGAACATTCTCAAACGTCACATAAGCAGTTCCGGCGCTTGCTGAATATGATGTTTTGATCGCCTTGGTCTCAACGCCCTCTCCGCGTTCAATTAGTAGCATGGATATGCCAGAATCCGTTCGCACAGCCACAGAAAAGTAATCAGACCAGCGACCTTGATCGTTTGTGGTGAGTCATTTACCAATTTACATTCAATATTACCGTTGGTGATCCATTTTTTAACACCGTTAACAATAAAATACTTTCCATCCTCGGTCTTCTTCGCGGTAGTACGGATTCTTGCAACGTCTGAACCAGCATAAGGTTCAGTAATAGCCAAGCACATACGTTTTCTTCCTGATAAGACTTCAGGCACAATCTAATAAGTAATGAGCTTTTTCGTTACCAAAGGTACTGCATTTGACTCTACCTTTTTCTTGAGCTCAGGAGAGCCGAAGTTAAGAACAGTGGGAATTGAGATGACCATTCCTCCTATTACGCCGTCGTCAGTGCCACGGGTGCCCCAACGTGCCATCTCTTCATGCACGATCATTTCGTGGAAATAATCAAACTCCTCAGCAGTGACTCCTCCAGGAAGTTGATAATCACGTAACCAAGGACCAGGACCGACATTTGCAGCTAGCAAACCAGCAGAACCGAGCTTTTGCATGAATTCATCCGAGGGCTTCTCACCGGATAGTTCATATGAAAGAGCTTCGGGAGCGAGCTCGTCCATAATCTTACGAACAGCGGCACGGAAGCGAAAGTGTGATTCTCTAAATTATTCGTTAGAATAGCGTTAACAGACTGAGAAGAATTAAAAACTCCGTACTTGAAATAAGGGGACTTGAACCCCATCCAAGCACTCGGTTCAGCATAAGGCACTTTAGAAAATGAGCCTATTTCGCGCATCTCAATCTTTGGCTGTTCTCCTGCAATGGTACCGATCTTGTAGCGTTTGTACTTTGTCAATACTTCTTGACGGTGTAAGCCATAGAAATCCTCGGTGGCGTCCTTTCCGGCAAACTCGAGAATGGGGAAGGCACCACCGGGATGCAGATCGATGAAGCGACTCATGTCGTACACCTCGGAATCAATAATGATCCATAGGTCGTCTTCGGCTGCATGACGACTCACTTCTTCACGAGTATAGGTTTTCAGTGCCATGACAACTAGCGATATGAAATAGTGGGGTGAAGGTTTTAAGCAATGTAACGTTTGGTGACAAGACACCTTTCAATGGATATTGAGAAATTCAGACTTTTGTATCTGGCATGAGCGCAGTTTAAACGGGGAATCTGTCTTAGTCAAGCCTATTCCAAAAGTTTCCCCACTTATATTGATCACACGAATTCATTGCAAAGCCAATGTTTTATTGTCCAAACTGGGGCTCACAAGATCAATGTATCACAGGACATTTCGGTAGGAACTTTTCTGGCCCCAGCTCTGCGATACGATATCCATCAGCATAAACTGGCTTGTACAAATGATAAAGTGGAACGTATTTGCCGTTCTTGTCCGGATGGAATGGCGTACGGATAAGGAAATCTCTACGGGGCAGACAGAGGTAACGGATGAACTTTGCTCTCAACATGACCATAATATTAAATGCCGTTTGAGTAATGCGCGATGGAGGTTCAATGCCAAAAGCCAATATATCTTCCTTTTCCAAAAGGCACGGGAGTGTTCTGTAAACGATAGGGTGCAAAACCTTAGGAACTCGTTCAAGGAGAAGCTCAATGGTTGGCTTAGCGCATTGCCAATTGGCGGGATGGTATTTACGGTGTTCCTTAGCGTATTCCTAACGAGACGAGTATAGCACGTTAAATATCTTGTAACCACTTTTTTTTCATGTGTACCTCCTTAAATCTGAGGAGCTCCTCCTTGGTATCGGGAACGTCCTGTATCTTCATGCCCACTCCAATATCGTGCCACACATGGAAAATCGCCTGACATAAACAGTTTTAGTCATCCTAAACGCCACAAGGTTTCAGCAATACCCACGTTAATCTCACGTATATCTAACTTCCTCCATTCATAAGTATTAATCCATCGGATAGGCTCGGATAGGAAGAGTGCGAGTGTATAGAGGTAATCGCCATTGAGAATAGGGTACTTTCCATGCAGTTCATTCAGACGCGCCAGTGACTGATCTGCTCGAGCATGTTGTCTTTCCGCCTCTTCAGGGGTGATAGCTTCGGACGCATACCGACTATAGTTGGCCATGCGTGGGTAGGCGTCGATGAGCTCAGACAGAATCAGTTCTGTATCTTCTGCTCTTCGACGAGCTGCCCTTCGGAACTCGCCCGTGCTCACTAAAAGTTTGCTCACGGTTGGCAACACAAACGTCTTGAATAAAGCAAATTCAAGCGATTCACGGGCAAGAGCTGAAATTTCATCCGTCAAATTCAGGACTTTCCTCCTTTTTTCCCACACAACAACTTACATGGAAACTCTCTTCTGAATGTATGGCTGTATATTTCAAGGGCCAGTTTCTTGTCTTTCAAGACCACGTTAGGGTCAGGATATTTTAGTCGAAGCGAGTTGATCCATCGAAAACGGTAGTAACGAACCAACGAGACATAAAATATAGCACACACAGCAACCAGAGTGCTAAGACTGTTTCTACCCGAGAATAGCCAAACAAGTGGATTGAATAAAGTCATGGTGGCAGCAAAAGATCGAATTATCACCAACTTTAACAGCAACAAATGTTATATAGTTTTCGATGTCATCCCTTGCTTGATTAGCCCCTGAATGAATGCTTGCACCGTTGTCAGACGCACTAGTACAATATTATCTCTGCTTTCCATACATGGGCTGCATCGAGCACCGTAAAGTCTCCTTGCTAGTTTACAGCTGTGTTGCATTGAACCATACCATGAAGAGGACCAAATGCTAACTTGCCCTGACTTATCGGCCGTTGAACTTTTAGGTCTTTCCGGAGATTCTGCAGAGACAAGTTTCTGTCGAACGCCTTTAACAAGCACCATGGCATCTGTGTATGCTTGTGATTCCGGAATTCTTTACCATAAACGGCGGTCAAGGCTTATGCTTATCTGGGGCATTTTAAGCCGTGTCTTTTAAGCTTTGCTCTTTGTTATACATGGCACGATAAGAAGGATTAGGATAGCTGACAAACTCATTTCCACTGATCCAATCAATTACAAGCTTAACTTTCAATAACATTAGACAGAAAGAATAAGGATAGGATAATCAACGGATAATGGTTTTTTTTGCTTCTTGCGTCCAGCATGTTGTCATGAATCCCTTTTGCTATTAGACAATGCGTATCACAAAAAGTAACCCAAAAAAGAAAGTAAGGTTGTCGGAGCCGGAATCGGCGCATGAACGCAAAGACTCTTTTTGCTAAAGCCTTCCAAGAAGTTCTCGAAGTTGCGGTTGGTTTCCAAGAAGTTCCTAGATACTTCTCGCATCTTCAGCCTCGTAGAAAATTATAGAAATATCATACGTATAAATACTTTGGATAGTTGGTGAAAAATAAACATCATCGAATTCCCTCGCACACTTTTATCTTTTACTTCTGTTCCTTTACGATTTCTATATTCCAGCTTGATTGGCAACTCGCGTCCAAAACAGTAGCTGTGAATCGACTTTACGAAAACGACAAGGTAACACAAAAATTTGAGGATCAAAAAGTGAAGAGAGTGGGATTCGAACCCACGCCTCCGAAGAGATCAGGGCCTTAACCTGACGCCTTAGACCAACTCGGCCATCTCTCCACGCTTTTTTTGTGGGTTTTTAAGAATAATTTATAGGCAGTTTAAGTCTATTTTTCGTATATTGCTAGGTACACGTTATATATATATATATGTACATTGGTGCACAATCTTTGCTGTTCATTTGGTACACACCATAAAACTTGTATGGTACACCGCGATTCAGATTCATATTAAGCCTATCTGCTGAACGGATGTCAAGCCATTTCATATAACTAAGAAATCTGAATGAGCACCTTTTTCTCATTTGTTTCATTGATCGTATGCTCTGCTTTACTTACATCTACTGTACATTTTTTTAATTTTAGTATTAATTTTAGTATACTTCTCTCTTCATTTAAACAGTTCCAAATAGAATAAAGACACTGAAAAGATTTAATATAAATTAATAAATTCAAGGTTTATCCATAGTTCTTTTTAACTAATGGAGTTGTAAAATAAATCTGACAAAGGCTACTTCTTTCTAGAGGTTTGACCTAGACTAATAACTTCGCAGTGAACATTTTAAAACGCTTTAAACTGAAGAAAAGAAACCATCTGCTAATTATAAGCAGTAGATTGAAAAACAAATAGCATAGTCTCTCAAAAATGCGGCAAGACGGATTTGGCAGGTATAGATTTATCGTTAAACAACTTACTCAGAGCATTGAGCGTGCAAACTTTGCTAATGTCGTATGAGGATGTTTAAGATCGGTAGAGACGATGAATTTCGCCCTTTTATTAATCGTCCAAGAGCTTTTCTTAATAGGTACTTGGTAAATTTGATTAATATTTCCTTTTTTTTTTTCCTACAATGTCATCACAACTTTTTTCTCAGGAACTCCATTTTCTGTTGTTCTCATTGTAATAAGCAAAAGAGAAAACCAAGTAAAAAGAGGTGACCTCTTTGTATCATGCCAGATTATTAAAGTTCATGATTATATATAGCTTTTGTATTGACTTGTGCATGTTCTTTTGACCTGAATGAATTTTCGTGCCAAAACCTTGAGGAAGAATATTTTTAAATGCAAGATTTGAAAGCCGCTACTATTCTTTGAAGCCGTCGATTTTGACCTATAAATTAAGTGAGTTTTCTTGTTAAGATGCGGCACAGATATAGTTACCTAATGTAGGGAGGATTTGCTGCAGTAGTTCTCGTTTGGATAATTTTCCCTAGAGACAAATGATCAATATCTATATTTTGAGTCATCCTTGACATACTAAAATATCAGGTTGCCAGTCGATATAAGAGGAAGGACTAACAGAATCTTTCGTCAGATCCAGCAGTTTTATAGACCATAATCTTACATATAAGGTGGGCCAATAAGCCATCGACAAAGCTCGTCTGCCTTCTCCTGCGCATTTTCTTTTGCTAATTGCCTTGCATAGAACATAAGCCAGTCTTTATATTCTTCTGGTGATTCAAGCAAAGCTGCTACAGCTAACTGAATCTGTACAATAATTAGTATACATGGAAACACGACTGCATACACTTAACTACCTCAATATGACTGATGGTAACAACGCCAGTAGTTTCTTTGTCTGTGCCCGCCAGATCCATCATCGATTTGCTAATAGGATCAACACCACCATGCAAGGAGGTATTGTTTGCCAACCATCCTAGAGGATGTGCAGTAGTTCGACGATCCCTTGAACTAGCAGCACCATCCCAGAACTCGGAAATAATATACCACGGATCGCTGATACGTAACCACATGTTCATATTTAAATGATATGTAAATGCTTGTTGATAGCTTGTGATCATAAGCGGTACACCATTCTTCTGAACACGGACATCGCGTATAGTCGGTGCTATTTGTGGGGAACTAGAAGGTAAAAGAGCGACGCGTAAAATCGGAGCAATAGATATCGCAGCGAGACAGCTACGTTCATGTGGAATATCCCTATAGACCCTTGATTAAATGAAGCTTTATCTTCAATGATGACGTACCAACTATATACAAGACCTGTGGAAGTAAGACAAAGTAACCATTGGTCTGAACTGTTAAGAAATACAGGCGAGCTTTCCAGTACAATAGGGGGAATAAGCCTGATGCGAGTTAACTACATAATGCTAGTTTGCATTGATCCTAATGCAAATACCTTCTCCCCGCTGGGGAATACACATGAAGCGTGCCATCCTCGCATCCAATTGTAGTAAAAAGGTCATTTCCTGTGATCAACACTACTGCGCTAGCAAGGTAGTCGGACCAAATGGGAGATCCTTGAGAAACAGCAACAATTTTGCTATAATCATTGTTTTCGCCTATAAAGATCTTTGATTAATAGTCAACCACTATTTCGCCAAATACCTCTCCCAGTCGTATTATGACACTCGATCATCATGCTCTTGTCACCCAAAGGTATTCGTTTGGTGATCGTCGCCTTCACGGTAGGAATACCTAATTTGACTCGGCTTTGGGCAACCATAGGTGATACCAGGCCTGAATCTACCCAGGCAGGCTTTCGTCGAGGTGCTGTGTCTTTTGCATCTACGCTATCGGAAGTTGATTCTTCATGCTTTCGCTTATTCCCAGTAACGGCTGCACCGATGCCGGATGGTGGTAAATTCGACAGCGGAGCACTATATTCGATATCCTCCATGGGAGATAATTGTGTTGCTGCTGTTGGGATCCTTGCTTTGTCACTCGCTTGTCTGGATAGATTTTTCTCCTGCAAAATGCGTTAGCCTCAGCTTAAGCAACAATCTATACTGAAGCAAGTTATTTTGTTCGTTCCTACTCTTTTACTTACCGTGGTCGATCTTATTGCCAGTCGTGATGGACCGTTGCTGCTAACGTGCACAGGCTGTATCCGCCTTTTTCCATCTTTCATTACTGTTACCGTTTGCTCAAAAGGAGCACTAACAGCAGCAGTGGAGGATGATGTGAAGCCTGCTTCAGAGGGGACGGATGCAACAGCAGGTTGCGGCAGTTGACTGCTGTCTACACCATTCTTTGACGGCATAGTTTCTGCTGTCGTATTTACTTGGTATTCCGATGTTGTATTATTAGCACCCATTAGATCTGCTATCCTTTTGGATGACGAGGTCTTATTGATAATAGCGTTCTCCTCCTCTAGATCCAGCTGAGATGGAGCCTCAGGTAGCACAGCGTTACGTCGATCATATCCATATTTTGATAATTGTTTGAGCTGTGATAGGTGTGTCTGAGTGATGAGTCATGAGGTACGTGGAACAGACATACCATTTGTTCATTAGGTGCAACATTGGTTAACTCTTGTTGCAGTTGAAGACATGCAATTGTACCGTCCTGTGAGCAGGCGTATAAACTCTTTCCATCCGGTGACCTGCGGCAAAAAGAATAAGCATTATAAAATATTTGACTTAGAGGCCATACCATGCTATGTCATATACGTTGTTTTCAAACAAATCACTTGCAACGCAGAGGGGTCTGGAAAAATTGGTAACCCATATAGATATTTTGCTATCTTGCCCTCCCAGGGCACAGATAGTAGATAATGTTTCAGCGTCAGCTCCTCCTGCTTCGGAACTTTTCCCACTTTCTGGGAAATAGAACAGTTTTGGATTAAAAGCCTGTGGGTGGTCGTTATATCAGACATCCATATCGCTGTCTATTCTTACCGTCACTTCAATTGGCATTTTATGACCTATAAGTGTCACATCCGAAGTCCAATCATCTCTTTGAACAATTGCTGCCACACATTGTATCCCATTAACCGCGTTAGCCGCAGCAAGATGCGAAGCATTGGGAGACCAGCTTTAGACGCAGTTAATTCCCCATTGCGAGAAAAACGAACATGACAAACCTAAGCCTACGAAACATAGTAGTGCCAGGGGCATTGACAAAGGGTCCTTTAATGTCCTTTTCGAGTCCCCAATCAGATGTGCGCCATATTTTGACCATCTTATCATCTGACTGTGAACGACCAAATATAATCAAAATCAGCCTTGAATTCGCATCTATGGACATTACGACCCGTACCTGCGTAGCAAGATATTTTCCAACGGGATCCCATGTTACACCTTGCACAAACCCGGAATGCTGATCTATCTTCTTTACTTGATCTATTCAACAGTATCTATTAGTTCAATCCTATTGATATAAACAAGGGTTTTCCTTCTTACCGAAAGTATTGCCATCCCAGACTATAACCAATCCATCAGCACCACAAGAGGCCAGATAATGGCTGTCCCTAGACCATGCTAAATCCTGTACATCTATGAGAGTAACGTTAGCAGTGTCTTTGGTATGCTTGGTCCCTCTTACCAGATTCGTGTCCTCGAAGATACTTCACCGCTCGCCATGTTTCATGATTCACTCCATAATCCCCGAAACCTGCACCAAGCCCAGTGTTTAATCTACATAAAGTGCAAAAAATATGAATATTTTGCTAGCATCTTGGGCATGTTATCAACCGGTCGAGCTCCCATATGATTATGACATTGTCGTTGTCCGAGCCTGAAGCTAAATATCGACCATCGTTCGACCACCGTACACATAGAACGGCCCCTAAACAAAAAGGTTGAGGGGTAGTAAGATTTTGATCTGCTTACCGTTATGCATCGACATGGTGCACAGTAATTTATGTACATTGGGATCTTGCTCGGCATGTTCGTTTAGAATAGGGTCCGTATTCCATATCTTGACAGTTGTGTCTGAGAGAGCGTTTAAAATGGAAGAAATCGTAGGATTGCAAGCGTCGTTTTACCTAGACTACCAGTGGCCAGCCGTTTTCCGTCTGGATGCACATGAAGAGAGTATATACAAGGCTTTTTACCCTTAATTCCGCCTATAATGCATAGTCAAAGAGGGAGAGAAATACAGTTGGTGAGAGAGAAAGAGGTGACAAGTGATAATATTACCAGAATGATGGATCCATTCGGGTTTGGAGATAATCATTGTGCCGTCGCGTACTTCGCGTTAGCTTGAAAGAAGAACTGAAGAGGTTGTGCCCCCGTGTGACTGTAAACCTGTCGTGGCTATCGGCTTGTGACAGAGAAAAACCTGTCAGTAAAGGCTAAGGGGTGAAGAGGAAGGTCTAGGTTCGACAGAATGTAGTTGATTTGATCGATAGGGTTGGCATAAGCATCAATAAGGAAAGATCTATGTACTTGGTTGCTTCCATTATCAATTCATGTTGGGTTAGCGAGAGAGTCTTTGTTGGCTTCCGGAAGTAGCGGGGCTATCAATTTCAAGTTGAACAGTGCAGTCGATCCTTTTTTTTTTGTGTCCGCTATGAAAGAAAAAAATGTAACAAGACACGTGAGGGAAAATCTAGTGAAACAGAAGAACTATTATATCATAATGATAAAAAAACAGTGAATTATATTGAGAAGCCAAACAAAATACATCTCAAGCATTTTGCGTTTTTTTATTCTTGTTCATCTTGCACTGTTTCTCAGAAAGGGTATTGGCGCATTTTCTGAGCGTACTGTAATGTGAAAATGAAAATTGGTGTATCGCTAAAAAAAATTTCGACCAAAAATAACAAAATAATGGGCGCATTTCCAGGACGCAGGCCACCACTGTTGCACTTCCTTTGATGCCCCGATAGCAAAGCACACAATGTACTTGACCACTTGCACTGCTCTTTCTGTTTTTTCTCTTTCTAGTATCCGAAAAACCTAATCCGCAATGTTGAAGCCAACCACAGCCATTCCGAAACATCCGTGAATGATAGCCGGCAGTCGTTCTCATCAGTGAACGCAAAGACTTATTCGGGAACTGTGCAGCAATGTACAGAGGATATCAAAGGTTGGATATTCACGGTGAATAGATCAGGAACAAGTGCAATCAAAATTTGACCAGCGCTTGCCGCATTCCAATACAGAGCTCTTCGTAATAAAGAAAATAGCATCAAATACGAGATAGCCAGACAAATCATGAATGGCCTTGGTATTCCATTCATCTGGATCAACACGGATCTGTCATCGGTTGACGGTATATCCAGCTTAGTTTGATTTGATACCGCGGAGGACCCAGTCATATGTATTCTGAAAATAAACAAGCCATTCGGGCCCGACCTGGGGAAGCCGACCACATCAAGGCGTTTGGATATCATTAGCATGGGGCTATCATACGTGCACTTTGCCGACTTTATTGAGAAATTTGCATCAATAACTTCTAAGTGAGTGTACGTGCATTTGCAGTTTGGGCTGTGCAGCACTGTGGTCCATGGTAGCACAAGCTATGGATTAATGTGTTACCTCCAAATTTTTCTGCAATTGTTCATTCGACTCACCAAGCATATATTCTTCTTTTCGGTCCATCTATTATATAACTACGTTCTTTTCTATAATATTGGGTGTGAATTGTAGTAGATCATGTACGTTTGCAAAGACTGAGTTTCAATAACAATTGCCCGTGCCTTGCAGGAACCATTTTTCACTGTATACCAACTACCATCTAGAACTTATCTTCAGCAGTATGTTTTAAAGCTATGTATGTGGACATTCATAGTCCCATTACATTAATTGTCTGTCCTCTCTGCGCATGGTGTTACGAGCAAAGGGAAATCGAATGGTCGGGTGCCACGGGGCAACTGAGTCAATATGCTGTCACAACGAACTGAAATTTTCCTTTACTGGCCGTTACTCTCAAAGAAGCTGAGAGGACACGAAAACAAAAAACAAATGGGCTTATGTCAGTTTGTTGCAATTGGGCTGCTTATACAGCTGCTGCCATCATGCCTAGCTTCATCTTTTGTCTATGAGGATCCTTTAGCATTTCCTCAATATCGAGTGGCCTTAACAGAGAAAAAGATTCCGGAATCGAGAATATATGAACGACATCCGGCTGTAAGTCATGGCCGAAAGGTGAAAAACGATTTTACGTTATTTAATATATAGATTTATTAGGATCAAGTCTCTTTCAAGACTGATGTAAAGGACGATAACAAACTTGTGATGATGAGCGCATATGGGCAGCCCTTTTTATGCACTATGCCTCATATCGACAGTGACGCTGAAAAAGCACGGCAACAACATTCAGAGCCCGTTAGCGAAGAAGATATACAGCAGAGCATCGAAAGAGGGATTCAGCTTCTTGAACCTCTTAGCAAGAATTGCCTGTATTACCATGTAAGTATCCTTTTCGCTCATTTCCACTTAAGTTACTTACAGTCTATTGCATAAAACAAAAAAGTCGCATACCTATTGGACGTATGAATATTGCCATATGAAGCATGTCCGCCAATTCCATATCGATCAAAGCGCTCAGGGCGAGAGTGCCACAACGCAAAGTAACGTCCCGTCGTACTTGTTAGGCATCTATTCGGAACCTGCGGAATCGGGAAGCCCAAGCGAACAAACCGATGTATCCCAAAGGGTAGCGTCTCCCGTTACGAGTCTTCGGCGTGTGGGCGATAAACGTTATCTTGTCCAAAAATGGACAGGCGGTACTAAATGTGATTTGACTGGTAAACCTCGTACGGTGGAAGTACAGGTAGAAAGGACAATGGCTTGGTCTTTAAACTGATTCTAAGCGTTCAAAAATAGTATCATTGTGATATGCAGGTTAATGATCGTATTTCATGGTTCCATGAAGTGACGATATGTCAATACCAAATCGTTATTTCCACACCACGACTCTGCGAAGAAATGGTACTTGCTTCTCAGACGCAATCAAAAGCACATACAATCGAATGCAACCCAGTTGTACCTGAGCATTTAATAGCAAGTGGAAGCGAAGAGCAAACCGAGACAACCGCTCGGCAGGCAGAGGTTCCGAGCGATCCAACAGCGGAAGACGTAAACCAGGTTCCAACACACTCTAGCACAACAATAAACAGAGATTCGCTGGTAGCAGCAGAAGAGTTGAACATAAAAGAGATAAATAAGGCTGCGGAAAGTGAGGAAAATGTTGAGCCGGTGACAAAAGATCTTTTGTTGACTATGATTGCGCAACTCACATCGCAAGTCAATCAATTGCAACGGCAGGCACAGGAATCTGAAGCGGAAGACGGCATGGACATCACGTTTATATACACGGATGAACAAGGGAGGATTCTACAAGGAGATAGCGCGCAAATCAAAAAGCTCTTTGCTTCTCAACTAAAACATGCAGACGAAGAGAAACGGACGTCTGAAAACGGTCAGGTCGCAGAGGGATCAGAAGTTCAACAGCAGAACAAGAAAGCTTATGAGAAAACTTATTATACAACGTAACATTGGAACGAGTTCTACAACACGGTCTGCTCCTGTTTCATTCCCTCGATATCCCACAGCTTACAACAAGATCATCGCCATTTTTTTTATCCTAAATATGCACAGCCCTAGCAAAAATACGCATAAATATCTGATTTGAGACATGTAGCTCCGTTGCCAGACAGTGTCAAAATAATCTGATCTATGTTTACAAATCATTTACTGGAATGTGACAAAGAAAAAACAAAGGATGATAGTTGTGGGCAGCTATCGCTAGCGATACTCTTCCTTATTAATGCACATTTATGTACGACCATTGCCCGGGGATCATAATGAATGCAGATCCAACACCATATTATGCATGCAAAGATAAGTTAGATAAGCCAATCGTCTCCAGGAAGGAGGTAGATCTGCCTTGCGGGAAAGATCGCATGCACAGACGATCACAACATCCTGTTTATCCATTACCATGGTAAGCTAGCTGCTGCCCACTATACCCGCCATTTCTTTCTTATTATAAACTATTCTGTGTCAAGATCGAACGAGGAACAAGAAAGAATTTTTTAATAATTACACCATACAAGCATTTGATTTTAACGAAGCTATGTCGTCTTTGGAGCTAAATATGCTCAACAAAAGAAATGCCTACGCAACAATTCAGCCGGAACGGCGGGAATGGAAATGCGATACTGCGGGTCCCGGGAGTGGGGAAAACTGAAGCGCTGCTTCAGGGGAATTTTGGTTTTGATATCATAAAACAAGAACGATGGGGCATAGGTAAAAATAGTTTAACGGTATACTTTGCAGCTTTAGTTATGCCATTTTGGTGGCTCCAACTCCTGCTGGCTTTTTCGAAATGGAGTTGGTTTTGACGTTCGAGAGGATGTACGTAATGAATGCGGATTGAGAGGTTGAGGTGATTGTGAACGAGGTGGATTTGTAAGAGCAGGTGAGGACGGTCGTGATATGGTACGTGGCACGGCTGATCGTCTGCTAGAGGGAGGGTTAGTAGTTGTCATAGATCTTTGACGGGATGTTATAGGCGATGCGGGTCGGAGGGTATTTGTTGCAGTTCGTCCGCGTTCATGACCATCCGAAACCCTTCGTAAACTTCGTTTCGTTTGTTGTGGTTGTAATGAGTGTTCGTTACTCGTATGAGACCATGAGCGCCGATTCAGTATCGGCTTTCTCTCTGCGTTTCGCGTGTCAACTTGTTGCGCAGGATGAACGTGTTTTCATACATATATATACATACCTTTTTCCTGTGGTACTAGCGTTTCTATATCCAGTTCATATTCTTCCAAAATTTCTTTTCCTTCATCTTTATCAACGTAGTTGGTTAATACACGTCCGGTAACCTTTGTCTTCTGTAGAATGGCCGTCTGGGCTTCATCGATAAGACACTGCACCATTGAACGTACACGCTGAAACAAATGGTCATCGTGGATTTCATCTTCGGTCAAATCTTCTGAGATCTCAGTAGGTTCCAGCTATAAAAAGTTTCCCGTTAGAAACAAAGAAAAAATAGCGGGTATGGAGAAATCGACTTGCCTCGAATCCCATCTGTTTCTCTGACAATGGCGTTGGTGGACTATCATTTCTGGTCGTCGAAATCATGAATAGAAATGCAACGAGGCAAAAAATCAATCAACTTCTTACGAATGCAAACGTTTCTCAAGTTCGGCGATTCGTTCAGCTTGTCGTCGTACAGTAGCTTCGAGGGTCGAATTAAGTGTGAGCAAGGATGCCTTTTCGATTTCGAGATCGGCAATCTATTTGGATGGCGGCATGAATTCCCGAAATTCGGACAAAATAACAGGGATACCTTGCGATGCATCCGCGCGTCATCCAAAGCTTCTGTCTCACCTTTAGACACAAACTGACCTTTTCCATTCATGATTGTGCCAACTTTGACCTTTGCAACCACTTTTCCGGGTAGCTCTTCATCCGATTCTGATGAGTTATGCTCTTCAGAAATGTCATCTTCGTCATCATCATCCTCTTCGGTATCACCATCAATACTATCCAGGGCGTCCTCATCTGTGGAATGATTTGCGTAATCTTCATGTGAATATTCGTTTCGTGATACAACAGTGTATCTAGACAAGTTGGAGAAGCTTTTGGGACGTTGTAATAGTTTATGTGAAATTGCAGTAGGATTATTTATGGCAACCGATGCTGGGGTTGTTTGTGACACAGCCGCAGCGGCAGCAGCAGCGGCAAACGATTGCTTTGCATACTGTGTCCAACTAGGTGGTTGAAATAAAGAGAATCCAGAAGCGAAGTTTGTGGGATTAAGGATGGTGGGAGGGATGCGAATGGAAGGTGTGGTTGATGATGCTGATGACAATGCAGATACCGTTGATGGGGGACTTGTGGAGGAGGAAGAGGAAGTTGTTGAGGAGGAATGAGAGGTGTCGCGAGGTACTGAGAGATGATGAGGTGAAACAGGTCGTTTGAAGTGTTGAAAAAATGGCGATGAAGGACGAATGATGTTGACAGCCTTTGGTGGAGGCGTCTGGTCCTTTTCGAGCATTCTCTCGGAAAAGTGGGTTGCTTTCTAGATTCTTTCTGCTAAGGAATACGTTCTGTATACTATTATATGTATAAAGAGGTTCAAGTGGATATTTCCAAAAGGAAAAAAGAAAAAGAAAGAGAAAGGGAAGAGAGAGGAGTTGGTGCAGTAAAGGTGAGGGTTCCCAAAAATGTTTTTTATGTTATTTTTTTTCTGGCTCTCTGATGTCGTTGGTCAATTCATACTCCACTAAGCATTTTTACCTGTTAAAGTGATGATGGGAAACACTCAAGCAAACATTTTTATTGGGTAAACCCTTGTCACTTTCCGCCATGTCACACATCCATTACCGGCGTCGTTTGTCGCGTAAGCCTCCACTGCCTGTGCTAGTAGTTTGTTGCTTCTAAAATGTAACCATCAATGAACAAACTCAAATTGGACACATGAACAAGGTCATCTTACCCTTCCAAATGTACTCCCTTCACGCCCCCTCTGAGCTCTCATCCTATGATCTGTTTCCGCCTTATCCACCATCTTCTTCATATCAAACATGTTCAAAACCGAATTTTGCAACTGTTCATACTTGTGACACACTTGCGCGGTTCCCATCACGGGACGAGGACCTATAATCATGCAGATCTCCTTTCAGTGCCGCCCGCCACCTTTTTTTTTCTCCGCTCCGCCTCTCCCACCCCTAATGTCTTTTTCTTCCCCTTACCAATGCCTAGATCCGCTAGTGTCTTAAGCACTTTCTGATTCATGGCTGGTTTCACTCCAGGTATCTTTTGAGATCGTACATACACTCCAGGAATAAGTTTTTCCTTTTTCTCGGGAACAATATCTGTAATAACGACGAGTCAATGGGTTTTAGTCAACCTTGTATCTGTAATAGTTTACCCTCCAAGATGCTTGTTGAAGCATTGGACACTTTCCGCGCTTTCTTCACATGGCTAGTCTCCTCTTTCTTCTTTTTCTGCTGGACCATGATTAGCCAATCCACAAAATATCCATTTAACACGTGCCTTAATATCCGCTGCGCTTGATGAACTCGCGGTTCCTCCCGCAATACCGATGCTACCCGGCGTAGACAATGACCCATTGGATGTACTGCTGCCTGGTCCTGCATGCGTCGGTGTCATGGGTGTGGGTGGCGCTTGTTGCGCACTCTCAAGCTGTAGAAAATTAAACAAATTCTCTCGTTCACGTCCCAGACGTGCTTCATTTTCCGCTATTCGTCGTGCTTCGGTTAATAACACTTCTTCCTCTTCAACTTGTTCACGTGTTCGGTTAAACAAGGTCAGCAATGTCCGTTTCCGTTCAATCTCCTTTTCTTTATCGTATGCATATTGCTGTATCAACGTCTGTCGATCTTGTCCATATTCAGCATGAGGCCTTGCTCGAACTAATTTTCGAAAAATGCTATAATATCGATCTTTTAAGTCCTAGTAGCGTGCATCAACCTTCTTAATTCATCCCATTTGCATGATAACAATCTCCTTTTCGCTTTTACCTCCATGGACCTTGGGTTGCTAGATTCATATCTGTCGGCAATGACGGGAAATCGAAGGTCGTACTGTCTACATAGGCTCAGCAGATAATCCGTCTCTTCTTTTGTCCAATTCGGATCTGATATCAAGCAATATAAATCACTGTTCTCCCATCGCAAAAAACGAAAAGATGAATGGTTCACATTGACCGACCTGTCAGGAACTTCTCATATTCTTCATCGTTATATTCCACGACATCAATGACTCGGTTAAACTGGGCAAATGCGTAATCTGCAGTGAGAGTTAGAACCCAGCCATTGGACCCAGTCAGAAAAAGGAAAAAAAAAGACACACCTTCGCTATCATGATCAGTCGCCTTTGCCCAATGCCTTAACTGTAAACCATCTACTCTTGCTGGATTCGTAAATGGTTTCAATAGCCTGCACTCTCTTCGTCAGATTGGTATTAAAGTTTGCCTATTCACTCTCACCATGGCGAGGCTTTTGTTCCTACATTATGCTTGCGTTGATAGTTTGGCTTAGAGAATGCTATGGGTGGTACTCCTCCGATCAAGGAGTAAAGTTCAGGGTTGATGTCGTCTGCTCAACAGTAAGAGGCATGTTTCCGAGCCAAGGTCCAAAATTACCGTGAGCTTTTTGCATTCTTTCCTTGTCCCTTTGTAAGATCGTCTCATCCAATGTGGTACTCTGTTCGTTACTGCTGACATTCCATCCACTCATGTTGATTCTGAACAGGCCTCGTTGCTTTTTGCCAGTCAAAGGCACTGTGCGTCTGAGAGAAAGTTTTCAGCCAATCAACGGTAGACGTTGTCCTACCAATGACGAGACTCCAGAAATTTTTTGGGTTCTGCTGCATTGCTAACCTTGCAGTAAGACGTACAAAATTCATGGTATTAGTTAACCGGCTATGCACGAATCATATTCCATCTACATAAACTGGGTCTCCCGATGGACGCAAAATTCATTGTGATCGGTCTTCCTTCTCTACAGTGGCATGCATAGAAAGCGTTCCGAAGAGCAGTGTTATATCATAGAAACTAAGCATGGAAACAATTCCATGATCTGTGTGCCTAAACAGTTGTTGATGTGTATGTGCCGTAGCGGTCGACGAAATTCTTATTGTTCGAAATGATAGTCCAGCACGGCAAAGCTACTCAGTCTGATTAGCTTTTCAGCTGGAATGGCCAATACAAGCAATACTAAGGGAGCTATGGAGACTGTAAGCTCAATAATTTGAGCAGAAATTATTGCAAAAACTGGCACCAACCGCGAAACATCACTAATTTTGGCTGATCTAGTTTAGTACTTGCCAGAGAAATGTTCTGCGTACCTGGGATCCTAAGAAAACCCCTTAAAGATTAAGCTTGTTATCCAGTTATTGTTCTCAAGCTCCATAGATTGGTAATTCATACAACATCACAAGAAATTGTTAGGTCACAGTAGACCACGGGAAAGAATTGCAAGTATTTGTGTTGCATCACACGGATGAATACTGTTCAGATGAAGGAATCAGTGTAGCAACCAAGTCTCTACCGAAGAATGCCAATCAAAGCGTATCCTAGAAGTTGTTCTGCACAATTGTTTAATGAAGAGAAGGGGAAAAAGAACGCTACATAATGAAATACGAAGTTTTACACGGAAGATGGAAGAGAGGGGAAGGAGAAGGAGAAGGAGAAGGAGAATGAACGCTCATTTTCCCATATCGACAAAGCATGGTCATCAAATCAAAGGTAAAAAAAATGAAAGCCAAACCAAAAGACCAAAACAGTAAGAATGAACGTTTAAAATGAATAGACCATTTAAAGCTTGTTTCCGGCAACGCTTTGACGAGGCCACGAGTATTCGGCTTGTGCACGGTCATAGCCATATTTCTTCACAAAATTGTCAAGTTCAGCCGGGCCCCGAGAACCATATGGATACTGCTTCACTTGGACGTCGTTGGCATGACCATCAATCTTGTGAAGTAAAGGTGTGAAGATTTTCCAGGCAGCTTCAAGTTCGTCGTCACGGACAAAATTGGAATGGTCATTGCGTAAGACATCCAAGATAAGCGATTCGTAAGCGTCGGGGATATGAAGGTCAGTGTAGCGGTCATGGTAGGACAAGTCAAGGTCGGTCTGGATCGTTTGATATGACAGGCCAGGTTGCTTATTATTAAACTTCACGTACATAGCCTCCTTGGGTTGGATACGCATCACTAACTCGTTGCGTGATGATTCTCGGTATAAGTTACCGGGAACATGGCGGAACTGAATGCGGATTTCCACCTTGGCCTCATTCAAAGCCTTACCGGCCTTCAAAATAAAAGGCACGCCTTCCCAGCGCTCGTTATGAATCCAGCAAGTCAATGCTGCAAAAGTGGGTGTAAGGCTGTCCTTATTCTTCAACGTCTCATCCTCAAGGTATCCTGGCTTGCCATTGGCAGCTACGTATTGACCCAAGAGTGCGTCTTCAAGAGAGATGGGCTGAATGCATTTAAGCACCTTGACTTTCTCGTCACGAATGGCTTCGGCATCGGTTGAAATGGGCCGCTCCATGGCAATCAAAGACAGGACCTGCAGCAAATCTATACTCCGATATTACTTCAGTCAGCACTGACAAAATGCTTATTCATGGTATAACATACGGTTTTGCATCACGTCTCGAATGATTCCATTTTGATCAAAGTAACCGCCACGGCCTTCCGTTCCAAAGGGCTCCTTAAACGTAATCTGAACGTTATCGATATTGTTGCGATCCCAAATGTTGCTGAAGAAAATGTTGGCAAAGCGGACATTCATTACGTTCTTGACCATTTCCTTCCCGAGATAATGATCAATGCGGAAAATCTATAACAAAACGTGACATCCATTTCACGATCAGTACACGTAAACGTCTTCCCAAAAAAAGACAGTACTGACCTCTTCTTCGGCAAAGAGTGCTCCCAGTTCCTTGCCAAGGTGTCTGGCACTTTCGAGGTCCGTACCAAAAGGTTTTTCCACGACCAGACGGTTTGATCCTTCTTTGGTATATACATTGTGCTTCAAACCTTTGGCTACCGGAATGAACACAGACGGAGGCAAAGCCATGTAGAAAATACGATGCTTGCTGCCGGATGCCACTCTTCTCTTCTGCTCACTCTCTCCCAACGCCTTGTCCAAACGTTGCCATGACTCATCCTCATCATATTGGCCTGACACATAGCTTGTAATCTTCTTAAATGCCTCCAGTTTATCCTCACAACCCTCCGTTTTGATGTATTGAGTCACTCTCTTAATATAATCTTCGTGTGTCATTTGTGTGCGTGCATAACCAACGATTTGGGTATTTTCTGGCAGGAATCCATGACGATACAGGCCGAACAAGGCAGGATAGGTCTTTTTTTTGGCTAAGTCTCCCGATGCACCCAAGACTGTCATGAAAGCAAGATAACGATCGTTTAGATAAGTTCTTCCCCAACGTCACGTCGATATTTTTCGTTTCTGACGCGACTTTTCCCCCCAAACATACCGACAATAGTCACTGAGCCGTGGAGTTCCTTGGTTACTTGGTCACGAAGTTGTTGGACAGGTGTAGTCATGTTTAAAGTAGAAAAGAAGAACAAGAGTTGAATAAGCAAACTTTTCCTTTTTTTAAAAGCAAGAATAAAAAAAAAAGGTAACAGCGGACGGGATTTTTTTAAAAAAATGATGCACCGCTTTGCTGACAAACGCTAAAGTTGGGGCGAATCATTTAGAGTTTACGGATATCCTATCGGATAGGTCGCCTTCCAATCCCTTTAGACTGTGTGACTGCAATGGTGAGATGTTTATCCACAACAGAACTCATTTCCCACGAAACAATGTCATAGTTATCTCACTGATTGGCATAATCGTAAACAACAAGCCAATCCATTCCCCACTCAATGTACAGTTGGTGTTATCGATTTCACTCGATAGGAGTAAACGTAGTACTAGATGAACAATGAAATCTTTCTTGCTCATCTTTGACAAATCAGTGATGTTCGGAGTTGCGACATCATTACCCTGCAAGTCGTTTCCTTTTTTGACATATGCACCCCATCCCCTTTTTTAGCCGAAGACCCTTATGGTCCACCTACCTCGACCAATCAAATGCCATAGAACCTACTGAAAGCTGATTACTTGATGGTGAACGAACTGTTTATCCGGTCCAAGTTTACTTTCGAGTCATCGAAGAAACTAAATGATATAGAATCACTTTGGTACGTATCGTAAAGGAGATTGCATAGGTAGTGCTCTATATCTATGTTACGCAACTATGAGAGACTGCTTTATATTTTCAGTTTGAATAAGTATCAAACAGAGATTCCTTCTCCCATGGTTACATAAGTTAGTGTCATGCAGAAAGGAAGAAACATATTTTCCAATACATAAACAGCAGGAACAAACATTGTCTTACGTGTTGGTGTTGGTTTAATGCCAAACCAGTCATGTAGTGACAACTTTATAACATATTATTAACAACAGAGTCCCTTTTATCGAGCTTCATAACCTATTTAAACAGAAGGTGAAAGGATGTTTAAAATGGCGTGTTCATTTCCTGGCTGTGGGAAGTTTTCCAAGATATCTAACCCCACGTTGTGCTTAACCATCTGACACATCAACCTCTTAATCTTTAGTTGGTCATGCTCAAGGCCACGCTTCGTCTGAAACGTGTTGCTTAGGAACGTTTCAATTCCTTTAGACAAAAGTAAAACCTACATGCAATTTTTATGTACGTTAAAGTAGTTTCGAACGTATGTTATCAGCATCAGAATATGAATCATCTTGTTGAACCGAGTATCCTTGCCAGCTTGCATGTCCTAGTTTGACCGGATGAAACGGAAATACAATGTATAGGTGGGACCCTATTTCGAACCCATTTCGCTTTTGAGCGACTCGCGTCTACGGTGATGGTATCTGGACTTACCCGCCAATTCCCGCGATTTCAAGTTATTCAGCAATTTTTATCCCTTTGATTTAACGTTTAGCCTGGACTTCTCTTTACCCATTCGATAACCAGCAGCGTACAATTTTTCTATCTCTTTCGTTCAACGAACCTTAAATCCGAAAACCCCACAGTTCCAATTCAATGCATACGAATTCTGGTTGTCGCGAGAGTCGTTCATTATCAAACGTTGGGCATGGCTCACTATAGCCTTTTTCAAGATCTGAATTTAACCATAACCCGAACGAGCCGTCTCTACCCAATAGCATTACATATAGACTTTGTCCTCCTCAGGTATTTAACCTACCCTCCTCCAATGGCGATAAAATCAGATTCAGACAAGATCATATATTCATTTTTGCCTGTCCAAGGGAATACTTTGTTGCCGTCGGCCTTCCATAAAAAGCTATGCTATCTCTGTCAACTCATTGTTGCCCGTCATTGACCATTTTACCATTCCCCAGTACCATAATAATGTGATGTAGGTTTTAATGATTCATTCAGAAAAGCACCATATATCTTTTTCCGCCAGCAGTTAACATTGAGTTCTGCAATTCTTTTATTCTGTCTTTTTTCGTTCCCTTTTTACCTGATCGTCAGAGTCTTTTATGCAAAGGATACAGGGTCCCTTGTTTGTCCGTGCAAGCCGGTAGAGTGTCGTTAAACTCACGCCGTGTTGATCAAGACTGTACAGCAATGTCCACTGCGAGGCCAAACGGTATCTCCGGGGAAGATATGGCCGCAACTAAAACAGGATGTTAGTGCGAAGGTATTAATCCGGTGACGCATGCCTGTTCCGCAATAGCTTCTGTCATCACCGGCTCTGTATCGGATCGCCTGTTGATGAGTAAAGGTGGTGTCATTGCAAGCTATAGATTGAATATAGAAAACAGATAGTGTAATTTGAAGAGGTAACAGGTTGGAATGCTTAAAGGGTGGACGAACAGAAAGCTGAGGAGGAAAATCAAAGCCTTGTGATGATCAGCCCACAACTGCGGACGATCCCTTTGCCGAACAAAATCGGAGATTATGGAGCGCAGACAATCCATCC
Organism: Apophysomyces variabilis; assembly: GCA_002749535.1. Taxonomy (NCBI): domain Eukaryota; kingdom Fungi; phylum Mucoromycota; class Mucoromycetes; order Mucorales; family Mucoraceae; genus Apophysomyces; species Apophysomyces variabilis. Next base: position 675,463 of record MZZL01000406.1, on the reverse strand, counting down.
ATGTGGAGATCAAACTTATAATAAAAGCAATCGCATCTTACAACTCATTTGCTCCATCCATAGGTGTTGATTGTAGTCTGTTTGCGTGCACCTTTCATCTTTCCATTCTATTAAAATTAGCACACGCCAAGGGACTGTAAGCATTAGATTGGTTCATTCTCGAGTCAGATAAAGTGATCGGTAATCCGTTTCTGATACATAGCTTAAACGGGGGTACTAGTGATGCGTGGAATAAAGCTAGCAAACAAGTCAAAGATACAGCATGCAGATCCCGATCCATGTCTGCATAATCTTGTGCCGACACCGATGAGGACCTCCGGAACGGTCCACCTGGCTAAATAGACTATAAGCAGTCTGTATAACACAAACATTAAATGCCCAGTTGGCTGGAGCCAGACGTAGGACTTACTAATCCGTCTGCGAATATGTGTTGGCTTCATATAATTTCCTATCGTTAACGGATCTGATGTGAATCGCTTATGCTTCATAGACCATTACCACCGAGATCAGATGCAACGCTTATATGAGCAAGATTACATCGAAAAAACAGAAAAGAAAGGGTTTAACATCATCCTTAAGTCGATCTTCTTTGACTGTATGACTATAACTGCTTCATGCGCCGTCGCTTTTAATCTTTCTGAATTAGTTGTGTGTGCACCTATCACATAATACGCACTCCAGGAAATGCCCAACTTTTCACCAGAATTTCCAGCACCACAGTGCCGTAGAATATGATCAGCATTTTTATACGCACTGCACAATCAATCAACACATGTTTCTTAACAAAGTCACATCCTCAAAACCGCTTGTAGTAGGGTGCCTTCTTGACTTGCTGTAGCTTACTCGGCAGTGTTAAACCACTGTGAAGTGATCACAGTCTCCTTTGTTGGATCAATCTATAACAGAAGACAGTCAGTTCCACGTAGTAATCAGGGTCTATTCTTCATAAACCTTGAAATAAAGGTAATCATGTTTGTGACGCCAATAGTATACGAAATAAAATGGTTGTTGCTGTGAAGGATCAGGTTGCGCGCTTTCTGCCATGATAGCTGGGCCTAAATAGTCACTGTGAGTATCAGCATACTAGTGCCTCTTTTTCAATATCTCTTACCAGGCATCGTAGGTAGAGTGGCCTGCGGCAACATGAGCGTCAACTCATCAGGTTTGCCCAAATGAGAAAGAATCGTAGCTGCTGGCGTACCGGGTAACCCAAGTTGGTCGCCTAGTGCCTATTTCCCTTTTTCGTTCAACTTATTCCACGTTCTACTTTTTCAACTTACCTTCATTACTTGGAACTTTTCACCATCAGGCGAGTCAACTACTTCATCGTGTTCACCTCCTCCGTATTTCCCGGGACGACTGCGCAGTTCTTGGTATTTCTGAGCAAGCGCACTCAAATTATCTTCGGCCATGGTGACTAACAGTGGGGAAACGTGAGAAAATAGCGAACGCAGCTGGAAGCTCCTTCGTTTTTTAAAAATGACGTAAATATGTTTGCCGCCCAAACAAATTTACAATCATACTATATATACCTAAATGGCTACTTTACGTCAACCTGAACGAAATGGTGCGCTCAAAGCAGATATTAAGCGTTTGCTCAAAATGAAACAAAGGTTTGGCATCAAATACCATCATTTTCCATTGATGATATGAGCTTTGTCCTCTCCTCGACAAAAAATCGGTCTGAGCGGCATAAGCAAGCGTGCTAACCGCACTCTCGAATTATTCTAGCCCCGAACATATTTCCGCTCTTAGGACAGTGGACTACAGTCAATGACAAAGTGTCACAAATAATAACCCGTTTCAACCAAAAAAGAAGTCTCACCGATATTGGGACAGGCATCTTTCTTATCTATGTCTATATGTGCATATTACTAAGGTCTTTTAGACACCATTTACTGCAAACGAACTTTGTTTGTTTCAACGAGGATGGTTGGCTAGACTGAAGGAGTTAGTGCTGGCATGATACACAATGCGTTTGGCATGATATACTAATACGTTTGAAATGCTGCACGTCCACGCATCTAATGCATAACTTTTAGGACATCTTAGCTACTTATATCGAGTTTAGGAGTGACGTATGTATGTAGAGCTTGTTCCCGGTGAGTGCACAGAAAGATGATAGTGACAACCATTCCTATTCTTCACGATAGACCTCGTCCGCTCATAAATGGGAGTACTTAGACTTGATTACCACTGCGGCGACAGCAGAAGCTAGCATCAAGTCTTACTGAAACCTTCGAGTCCGGAAAAGACAAATATCCACTGCTTAGGGTAACCGTGTCCGTTGCATATTTCAACATCTGGGTGCGTTGGTTAATAGCATGGTGCAGAAAGGATGCTCAATATACTGAGGGCGGAGAGAGAAGAACATGCAAGACGAACATGCGTAGACATACGAGGCGGAACCGGAAACTAACTATGAAAGATTGATCAAAAACCAAAAGGAGAAACAGACAAACCAGCTTTTTGACTGGTTATACACGATTAAAGTCACGGTTTACCTGAATCTTACAGTTTATCCCTACAACTAGATAGGACTTCAACAAAAGAACAGAGGCTTTTGGCAACGTAAGCTAGCGGATCCCAAACAGGCGAAGATTATGCTTCTGATCATATTTGAAATACAATGCCTGGAGAAAACGCGGGTGAAAGTTGAAGGGTCATCGGAGCGGAGCGGAGAGATTATACAATCATTTGATATAAGGAGCTGACAAGAGAATTCCCGGCTCTAGAAACTGAGAGTGCTTTGTATTCCACAGGTAGGGAGTCTTGGTTGAACAAGCATAAAAAGATAATTATAATACAGACACTGTCTCTCATCATAGAATTCTAGTTTGTAAATCATTGCGGAAAAGTTGTTGCAAGATGTCAATGCGAACAGAAACACGTTTCCCCCATTACCATCTTAATCTAGCTTTGCTGGAAAAGATCTAAAAGAGCTTCCCGACATATCACCGAATATGACGTTAATGCATTATTCAAGTTTGTTTATGCAGCGTTTCATTTCTTTATGCCTTACTATAAGTCTCATGTGACGCGAATGCCCGGAGCAAAAGCCAACAGAACTTTCTCTTATAACCGAGAAATGCAAAAGAGTAACAATTTTGCTTGCATGAACCTAGTAAGCTAGAAACAAGGTTTATGGATACTATAGTAAAACTTGAGTTACTCAACTACTGGATATACATTGTTACACGTAGAAACACCGTGGCTACAAACGTTGAATTTCAGCATTCGGTACCTTGTATGTTTAGAAGTTTACAATACAGTAAGGGGAATGTTACGTTGTCAATATAAAGTTTGATATTTTTAGTTAAACAATAATTAACCTGGTCACTGATCAATAAAAACGGAGTATACAACGCTTCCAAAGACGGCTCCTACGAGGGGTACGAACAAAGGCACGAACACATAATAGTTTTGTACGGTAAATACGTCCAATCCCCATCCCGCTATTGCTGTAAACACTCTTGGGCCGAAATCGCGAGCTGGATTGAGTGAAAATCCGGATGTGTAACCGAATGCGAGAATGACAGCTGTCAGCCCAATTCCGACCATCACTCCTTGAAAAGATGAAAAGGGTATATTCCGTGGGTTACCGGAACCCAGAACAACAATGGCGAGCACAGCCGTCCCAATAAATTCCGAGAATGCGGCAATGGTAGGACTGACGTATGGTGGAGGATAGGTTGCGAAGACACCAGCTGTTCCGGTTGGGCCGAGAACAGTGCGAATACCGCCATCATACCGATCAATGGCGGGCAAGATCATCGGGTAGAGAAGAGCTGCACCACAGAAACCTCCCACAAGCTGAGCGAACCAGTATATTGGGACTTTATAGCCAGGAAAATCGCCAAACCAACAGAAAACTAATGTTATTGCTGGATTTATATGTGCTCCCTTTCAATGATACAAAAGAAGCCAAGCTCTTGTTAGCATGATGGCGCTATACACAGCACCAATTCGGAACTAATCTTACCGAGACATGTCCCGCCAGACAGATGGCGGTAAGTACAGCAAGACCTGAGAGTCGTTGACTACCCCATACTCGCAAGAAAAAAATGCCAACTTACCAGATCCAATGCAAACCGTCAGCCATGATTGATTGTTTGGAACTATAAGAACTTGATAAGCAACCAGACCGTCAATGAACAGAACCAAGATAAGAGTTGCAAAAAATTCAGCCAACGGTTCCCTATACTGCATATGTATCAATCGTGATTAGGATTGAAGTGTTACCATGGTACATATTTACCTTGTGTCGAAAATTACGAAGGCTGGTTAATAAGCGATGGCAGCATCGTCTAGAGGTGGAGGTTATCTCGAGGTGTCCGTCATCGGTGTCATAGTCATCATTCGAGGAACGAGTGGCATAGTTGGTTGAGTCATTTTTAACAACAACTACCTTTTCCAGCGTTGAACGTACTGAAAGGGTCCGTGCAGACATTATGATGAAGGCAGGAAAAAATGGATTGATTATGAAAAGAGTGAAATACATGAGAACTTTTAGGATGGTATTTTCAGTAACAGCGGATGGCGAGTGTCTATGTCATGCTGATCCAATAAAGACATATGAAATCCAACACCGGCAAGGGATGGATTCGGCAAAATGAAAAGGTCATTAACCTTTCTCTTTCTCCTTTCTTTCTCATTCTCATTTTTCTTTCTTTTGTCTGCATTGCGGTTCCGATATAGACCAACTGGCAGATGCCAATCATGGTCGTACAAAGAAAGACAGTAATTGTTCTCAGTCAAAGGAGCTCAGTGTCATGTCTTCCTCTTTCCATCTAAAGGAAATGACCAGCAGTTTATTTGCTTTGGATCATGCCCATTTATTCCGACATCCGGTAGCTAGTGATGTTTATATATATACCAAACAAGTTGAATATGCTTGTCATGATCTGAAAATGTTCCAAATCAATTAACGTACTGGAAGTTTGTCATAAACCCCGAAAATTCTTACTCGGAGATGGTCGCAATTTGACGTAAGCAGCGAAATGGAAGCAGCTGTTTTATCCACAGTTTTTAATATCATCTCTGTGTTTCTCTCCTTGCGTAGTAAGCAGTTTAATAAAAAGTTAGAGATACGGTCCCAATCTCAAACGCTTCAGTACATCTTACATATGGTTTGCAATTAAACCTGGATTTGAGATCCTCAGTTTTTCCCATCACTCACTCAAAACTTCTGTAGCTTTCGATATATACAAGATAACACCTATTACATTTTCTTTTTATCGTGCCGTACGCTCAAAAAGAAATAAAAAACCATTGCTTGCAGGGACTCTGAATTGTAGCCTTCGCACGTGCCTGACTATTTGGCGTGGCCACTACGCGCTCCCATATCCGCTATTCATCGTTTTTAGCATGGAGAGCGACAAAATTCATGCAAACTCTGAGAAATCCAAGGTGACTCCTGTAACAGCTTGGCTTTTACTTCTTCTAGTTTCAAATTAGAGAAAATGCGACTTCTGTGTGCGATCTACACAACTTATGCGTTCTATGAGGTTTTTTGTCCCACAGTGTAATGAATGCCTCATATTGATAGTTTACAACTGTTACAATGTGTACTCGATTGCTAACATTCCTTGGTATCCTTTGGCGTATGATGCAATCGGAAGCGGCGAGCATCACTGTTTGCCAAACATTTGTAGTAGTAATACTAACGTGTATTCCGAGAACTGGTTTTTCTTCGATAACCGACTTAAATATGCCAGCAAAGAAAGGAGTTTCCTGGAGGAGGTGTATCCACTGTCTCCTGTTTATGCTTGTCGAACACAAACATAGGCAGTGGTTAGTTTCCCGCGTGCTTTTGAAAAAGATCGAATCCATTAGCATCGCTTTTAAGCAGTTTCTTTTTTTTAACATATTGTGCTGCAAATAGTGACACAGGAGTAGCAATTCTGCTCAAGGAAGGAAAAAGACAGAAGCGGAGCCTTGTTATATAGTAGTTGACATCCCGCACGTATTTCAGGTGTTACCATGAAAACAAGCGAAGAAACGGTGAAAAGTAAAGGTTCTTTTGGATATTTGGAACCCTAGGACAAAAGTTGACTCGTGTATACATCAACAAGTAAGTTGTAGGTATCTGTTTAAAGTTCAATTTCTTGTTTGCATGGCAAATGCATGAATCACATCTGGCGTTGTCATCTACATGCCTTCGTCATTTATACATTACAGAAGATCGTGCCACTTCGGACATACTACTTCTTTTTCTCACTTCCTTCTTTCTTTTCTCTCCATTTGTTTTTGTCATCAGACGTCCCTTCTACCGTTTCTCTGATATCTGCGCAAGGAAAGGATCTTTCGTGCTGGTGGCCTTGACATTTGGAGCTATAATTCCTCAACTTGACTTTTTGATGGAGGAACAACTACAACAGTCTCTTGAACAGATGGATCCTGTCGTCTCCAGCAGCGCTGTTATAACAGGCTCACAGGAAATATCTCAAACAGTTTTGATTATTTTGAGTGTGCTCCTCTTCGCAGTCATGCTCGGTTGCTTAGTTTGCCTGTGGCGATCAAAACATCAGCACGAGAAGGAAGCAGTCTTACCGTATTACAACTACGAGATAACCCTTATACGACCTCCAATCATAGTAGAAAGGATAACGGAAAAGAAAAAACGAGTGTTATGCAAAAGCATCGAAAACGAAAAGGCTCTGGTGTTTGCCGGTCACGCACCTCCTTATGGCAGTGAAAAAATGGTGTTGCCACCTTATGTCTTGTTGCCACTCTATCGAACCCCATCTCCGTCTACGTACCGACCCCCAACTTGGTCTCGCCCCTCGGCGATTTCTTTGTATGCGCAACCAGGCGTTCATCACCATGGTTACTTATTCTCCAATAACTCGCCATGGCAAATTGCGTCCTGGATGATGTTCCCCAAAAAAAGGACCCCTTTGATCTCTTTGACTCCACATTTGAAAAGGTTGAACACATCCTCTGAGAAAGAACAAAATGGTGTTTTGTAGATAAGTACTATCCTTTTTTGGGATGGGACTGTTGTAATTATGCAACTAGCAACGGTGTCATGCTGTGCGACACTGGGTAAATATGAACATAGCATCTTACTACATAAGTGTTTGTTGGCTGAGTAAAAATTCTTGGATTCCTTCCCGGAAATGATTGAATGCTCTTCCGCTCCCAATCTTTACAAGTACACATCTTTCTATCTTATTCCACGCACAAGTTTCACAATTATAAGTAGCAAAACGCTTATTTTAAGGGAACACAGTAAGCGATGCCAAGGGTTTCTCTTCGTCCAATCCTTGGGTGTTCCGCCATCTCGCCATATCAATTGAAACGTGGACACCGTTATCTTACAGCCTTATATTCATCTTCTGGCACGTCTTGTCGAGAAATGTGAACCGGGTTTAATGCTTTGTCAGTTCTCTTATCATAATATCCTGATATAGTAGGGATAAGCAGCATGAAATAGCAACGATAAGGCTTTATATCTTATCCCAATCTTAGCAGTGGACGAAGCATTCTCGGACAAAGGGAAGACCCTCCATTTTCTAGATGCAGATAGAGACATTTCATATGTCGTAATCGGAAAGGAAACAAAACAAAACGAGGAAGGAAGAAACAGACCTATTCTTAGGTATTCTTAAATTTATTAAGAACAGACACGTCTTGCCAATCAATGAAAGACTGGCAATGTCAGATGCCAAAGTCTTCTAAATTGCAGAACTTGACTCGGGGTTATGCTCTAAATGACATGTAGATGTGCTTCTTACTTTGGTCTTCACTCTGGAACTCTCTGTTAGCATAAATTATGTTTTCTTTTCCGATACTTACTCAACCTTGCATCTATACGTACGGTATCAATCAGCTTGATAGTAAACCTGAGGTAACATCGAGTCTTCTTCTTGTAAGCTGCTTAAAATACGATAAAGACGTTCCTTCAATGTCGTTATGATTTTCCGGAGGGAATCATGCCAGCGCAGGACATCGGCCAGGAAATAAAGGAAAAAGATGTTGAGTTGAGTTGTACATGCGTCCAGATCAGGCATTTACGATCTTTTCTAACTTTGGACAGAAGCTGTTGTGTCATGTGCTATGGAGCAGATGCGTCTTATTTTTGGGCACAAATTTGAACACATTTCTGATCCAACTTTTTGGTACTCCTTTCAAGTAGTACGTATTCATTTGCATACTTTAAAGACAGCTGCTCGTACTGCGCTCGTCTTGAGGATCCGCAAAACCAAGCGATAAAGATACAGGCAGGTCATCTTGACCGTAATCGATCCCTTTAACCGTAACATTCCTTTAACAAGTCCGAAAGACCAGCAAACGCCACTGAAAGTGATTGTACGTGCCGTAGACGATGGCAATTGCTGTTGTAATTTCGCGCTTCGATACTGCCAAAGCAGGCAAAGTGAGAACCCTTCAAAATAGAATTGGAGATCATGCGGACAAGCTAAGTAACAAAAGTAGCTTGAGCCCACCGAGATAAATGGTTAAGGGTATGCTAAATGAACGATTACATTTTTTATACGGTTTGACTGATTAAGCCATAACCACACCAGAAAGATGTTTTAGAACCATCTTCGAAAATAGTGACCAATCACCGATGATTGCCAAAACGTGTCGTTATCCGACAATCTCAGTCTCGAACAGCAACGCCATTGTGGCAAAAACGAAAAATAGTTCCGCTGATCACAGCAGTAACTTGATTTCTTGAGGGAAGGGATAGTTCGCAGTTAGTGTTTGGTGTCTGAAAAAGGCTCAAGGTTAATAAGGTCAAGAACTTGATAATTGTCATTGTAGAATCCAGCTATACATTTTATGTTCTCCTAGCGGATGAATCTAGACAACATTTCATATAAAGAGCCAAACGCCGTTAAAAGCGCGCCGCAATGATCTAAGGGAAAAAAATAAATAGACGTAGCCTCAAGGTTCTATGGGAAAGAAGGAATTTTCCGAACCAAAAAAAAAAAAAAGAAGGTTTGCTGGGATATCAGGTAGAATATTCCGTTGTACCCCCATCAAAAACAGAAGTAAACGCTATTTCACCATCAAGTGACCACAAGGTACACATGGGTGGACACAATTAATCCGGTAAATAGTCTATGTGACATATATGGAAGTGTCTTGTATGAACATGTCAAGGAACGAATGCAGCTTAAATGGTAATTTTCACCTGAGAAAGGTATATATTGAGTCGCTATATGAAAAAGACTTCGGAGACTGAAGGTGTAGCTTTGGTTGGATTCGAACTTTAATGGCAATGGACATTTCTATTGCAAGATCCGGCGCAGTTGTGGAAAACTGTTTCACTTGACAACCTAAAACCAAATGCAAACGATAAAGCTGGATTAATATGTCGCTAAAAGAGCTGAATTGGCTCTATATATCCCGTGTGACGATGCTAGGCAGAAAGACTACAGCGGGGAAGTATGTTTCTGTCCTCTAAGAATATAAGGAACAGCGGTCCGCTTGCAGGAACTACCGCGGAATCAGTTGTTGGTATAACTAGAAAATTTAAGTGCAATTGCATAAACGCGTCAATCTTCGGTAGCGGTTGTGCTATCGATAGATACGGCGGTGATGTCGCGATTTAGTTTATTGAACGATCTCCAGCCCCAACTGTATCTATCACACATTGAATCGGAAGAAGCGGTCCGGTTGAAGGAATATATCACATCAGAATTTGAATGCTCGTCCTTGTTTTCTACTATATAGCTTTAAAACGTCTCTGTTAAGAGCAAACCTCCTTTGTCATGTGTACAACGACCTGTTAGAGATATCTTCATGTTCAAATGTAGCGTACAAGAACCGAATTTGGGACCTTTAAAGGATGAACTTTAAAAATAGAAGTCCAGGCTATATGCTATTGCTTATAGCTTATTTCCGGATTTCTGTTTCTACAAGATCTTATCTTATCCTATTACAGAATTTAGACCCTTGCATTTTTCATTTTGGATTTTATCCGCGATAGCAACGTACCCTTGGCGATCGACTGGATCAGTATCAACGCTTTCGACTCCTTTTTTTTTGTTTACAAGGGAGCCACACTGATAAGATGACTCAATCCGTGACACTAAAGAACATTATACACTATTCTTACGGAAAATAAGCATTTAACGGAAACTTACCACGTGCGGCGCCCTTATCGTCCCCTGAAAGCTGTGAAGTCTTTGTTCTTGCCGCGGATCAAAGACGTACCGATTGGACCAATATAACTTCCAGTCAAGTAAAAGATTAGAAGTTGATTGGATGAACTATACGGACATTTTGCGTTCAGTCCGACCAGAAATACATCGGACGAGGACTTTTGCCGTCGGGAATTACGATAACACTTCTTGAACTGGTCAGTCGATTTTTTTACGTATATAATTGTAACCTATTTTGACTCGTTTCTGTTCCAGAACGGTTCTGTAACTTTTTTTTAGGATTCAGACAAAAGGGATGTTGAGCGCTACTATATTCTCAGCTGTGAAAGGAGGGAGTCATAGTGGCTGGTACCAGTAATAGGAACCGAAAATCTATTGTTTAGATGGTGTGACAAATCCCTGTGGGTACACAAAATCAGGTGCACGTTACCGCAGCACGTTGTCGCTATGAAATTTTTTAATGAACTGTAGGCTAGACTGGTCAAAGCTTTTTAGATGATATCTTGTTTACCGTCATCATCTTCATTCAAATGGTGTAAAAATCTGTCACACGTACAATTCATATCCCGGTTGGCCTATTTAGCGAAAGGGTCTTACAGAGCTTTATCTTTTTCTTTTTTTCGCATAGTCATTGTGAGTTTAATAGATGTGAGTCAGTATGATTTGCTCCACGTTAATTGAGAATTCTTCCGACAAAAAAACTGGGCAAACGTGATTGAACGCAAATAGCATCTTCAATTTTTAGCGGATCATTTTCGTTATTTCTTTTGTTCATGAATATCTCATGTACTTCGTGGCACAAATGTTAAATTAAGAACACAAAGGGGGGTGTTGGTGGGGCGTAGGACAGTAGCATGGACGCATTACCTAACGAACACCAAGCCAATGCTGACAAATAAAATGATTCGGAGAATCAAATTATAGTCGGAGAAGTGACTAGGCGCATAAAACAATTTCCCGGTATACCCAACTATTTTTCATTCGAGCAAAGTTGGGTCATTCGGAGTCAACGGGTGGAAGAAGAAGAGGGGAAGGTGGAGATTAAAACAATAACAATGTGGAGACAAGGTGCCTAAATAAGGAAGATATAAAACCCCGCAACATAGACCGGGAAGACACGTGAGAAAAAGTTGAACGGCGATCTTGTCTATGCTCCCCCAAGGACAAATAATTTGTACCAATCAGCAAAGTTCCTCTCTTTGTTATTACCTTAATTGAATAATGCTCGAAAGGAAATTATAGGGAAAGGATAAAGCGCTTTTCTACGACTGGACACTATCTTCTGCGCAAAAAAAAAAAAAAAAATCTTAAACCCAGAATTAGAACATTCATTGGGTGGTTCGTTTCCTATTTTTTTTTTTCCTTGGTGATTTCTTCCCTTCGCCTCTCATGCTTCTGGTTGATATGGGTGGAACTGCCAAACGTACAGCTTCAGGGAAAAAATCTGCATTAAATAAGAAAAACAAACAACCCGCTGCAGTAGCAGAGGCAAAAGCAGCCGCAAAAGAACAAAAGACGCAACAAGATGAATTAGAAGCTTTGCAAATCACGTTTTATGAAATCGAGTCATGGATTGAGAAAACAACTCCCATTCTGGGACGCATGACAAAAGAGCTGGACAAAGCTTCGCACCATTTTGATAAACGACGGAAGGAAATCAGACAACAAGATAGTCCTGAACAATCTTCACGGCCACTTATGCAACCGTTGTCATGGGATCGCGACCTGTCAAAATCAAAAGTGGATCAGCTTAATGCTATGCAATGGAGTTTGTCATTCCAACCGGGCAATTCCCTTCGCCTGGAAACCAATATCAAGTCCGTTGACCAGTTAGTAGATGCTGTAAAGAAAATTCGACTACTAGCAGACCCTGCAGAGACCTCTGACTTAATTGATACCAATGTGGACGACAATGATAATGACAGTATCGTTCTTTGTTCGTCCTCATCAGCACCATCGGGGTTATTGACCATGACACCCGATCCTGATCCGGCCACTGAATATTGGAACATCGCTCTGTTAAGACGTCCGCACATTTGCTTGGAAAAGTTTAAGCATTGTGAAATGAATCTCAGCCGGTTGACCAAAGATGTCTCGCCCGATATTCTTAATCGCAGTTGCCAAATTCTTTGGGATTGTTTGCATCCCAAATTCTCCGGTGACTGGTCCAGTTTTTGGGATCGATCAGGCGACGCTAAACGTAATCAAGTTTGCATCGATTCAGGACTCGCTATGGTATGAGACAAAGAGAGACGAAGAGAAAAAAATGGGCCTCTTTTGCGCACAACTAAAATTACCTTCACAGGTGTTTTTGCATGTACTTCGACACCATAAGAATATTTGCGAAAATGCGCACGACATTGCTTGTTATTACTATGATCGTGCACGTGAAGCGCTAATGGAATTTTTCGATGCACCTGATTGCGCCACGATTGAAACATTGATGAATCTCTCTATGTTTTGTATCTTATGCAAGCGACATTCGCAAGCTCGCATTTATATTGGACTTGGTCTGCGAATGATGTTGGAGATGGGCATGCACAAAAGAGCAAAATTACCTCGGGCTCGAGTATTACGCAAAAAGTATCTGAAACTGTTCATGGTTTTGTATTACAATGACATTACGTGTTCCATGTATTCTGGCGAGCCGGCTCTGCTAGACGACAAAGATACGGACATTGACTTCTACGAAATTATTGACATTACGCGAGAAGCGATCGAAGCGGGTGAAATTCCGAGGGATGAGAAAGCCGTGGCGAAGGATACATATTTTGCGCATCTACTCGAGCTTGCTAGAATTGGAAAGCGAACAAAACGGCTTATTCAAGACTATAAGCAACAGACCAATTTGCCTCGTGGCGGATTGACTCCGCGGTGGGCTAGGCAGGTCCAACAAATCGAGCTTGCGCTGGCAACATGGTTTGATCGCTTGCCCGATTATTATCGTGTAGATCCCCAACCGGACGACACTTATATGGAAAAGCCACATCAACATAACCCTCAATGCGATGCAGAGTGTACACAACCCATGGATGCAGAAGCTCTCCGGGAGCAGTCTGCATTACTTCTGATGTTACAATACCAAGCACAATGGATTATCCTCCACAAAGCCTTTTTACCTTCCCCAGCAAATTCCTCTCCATTTACCCCTTCTTTGGGTTCTCCCGCTTCTTCTGCCCGGCATTCGCAGCGGTCTGATAGTCCAGCATCTCCCCGTAGTCCCAGTTCCTTTGGCGATCAGTCACAGGCGATTTGCACCGATGCAGCCAACCGTATTGTGATTCTTGCAGAGCGAATAACTACTCATTTTGGTTGGTGTGTATGCCAACATTATGTTAACTGCATCTACCAAGCATCCACTATCTATTGTCGCAACGTGCTAAACAAAGACGAGCAGAGTCGGCAAGCTGCTAAAGCTATGATTCGGCGAATCATCCGCATTCTAGCATCAGGCTGTGAGCGGTATCAAGGGTTTCCTGAGGATTTGACAGCTTGTTTAAACGAATTCTTGGCCAACCACGGTATGCAGGATCATCCGATGGAGGAAATGGACAGCACCAACGAGCAAGGCGAATACAGTTTGCTGAAACGTTATTTCACCACACCGTCCTACACCTTACAGGTTCCTCATAGTATCCATGGCTTTAATGATACCCTTCCGAATTCGCCGCACATGTATCGACAAACACTTTCACAACAACAGGTGCGATCTCCGTTAGCAGGCAGCCAATCACCAGCAAAAGCCGCCTGGCCAGTTAAGATCGAAGAACCAGATATAGAGGGAGATATGAGTATGGATATGGATATGAAGAATTGGAGGTAGAGTCAATTCAGCAAAACGACGAAGGCCCAGTTTAACATCGGATTTAGATGCAAGTACTCGTCGGCACAAGTTAATCAACGAGTTGTATAAATACACAGAAACAAACAGAAACGTTTTAAGTTGTCCATGCTGAGCAGCAACTATAAACGATGAGCATAGCAGACACATACAGGAGCTCCCTTCACTACCGACAAAGGGTCATTCGACGGATTTCCAGCTGGTTAGAAGGAAAAATGTTTATGCACCTTAAGATAAGGCAGTTACTCCCCAACAAGCAAAAAGAGGGAGAGGAGCAAAGGACTTTTGCTTTCTATTTAATATGTTGTATGTTTTTCCTTTACTTTAATTAACAATATATGCTTTTCTTAGACGACTGGAAACCAATGTGCGTCTTTCCCTTCCTGTTGAAAAGTGGTAGCAAGACACCCAAAGATAGCTAAGGTTATATTTCTTCGCTTTGCAGGATAAGTTGGTCAACTTCAGCTGCCTGAGAACTCTGGTCACAGCTGTCTCACCGGTTGCCAGAGCATCCGTTCTATGATCAATCATTCCGTTAATGACATACAAATACGATAAGCACTAACCTTTTCTTCAAGGTGGTTGAGGATGCTGAAGGCACGGAAGGATGAAGACGGAAAAGCGTACCTAGTTGGTTTAATTCGTTGCTTCTGTGAAGATAGTTACCGGCATCTCATAGTTTCTAATACACAGGTTTTTGATGTTTGTTACAGGCCTATTACTATGGAAATGTAGAAACCGGTCATACAGAAGGCTTCATACTGTATACTCACCGTTTGCTACCACAATCATTCTGGTAGCAGATTTCTGCCATCCGAGAAATTCTGTCTTTCGCTCGAAATAGATAAACTACCTATTGAAGACAGGTCATACATGAATGATATTACACCATTGTATGGCGCAGCATGTATCTAACATGAATGTGCGATCATACTTAACGTATTTAGGCGAACTAGCTTTCAATTTTTATCATCCTACTTCATTAGAACAGTGTTCTTTATGAACATCGTGAAGCACTCTTAGTTTCAGGTTTCCTGCAATTTTTAGTATTTGATCTATGTTGAGAACGTCTTTTATTGAAGGCAACTCATCTCAATGACATGTCTCCCCTTCGTCCAACATCGCAATGGATGCACCTAGACACCAACCTGTTTCTGTATCCATAATCTTTTTGGCGGTACGCACCAGGCGTTCAGGGGGTAATTCATACCCAGTATGCAACAAGACATATGCATAAGTTAAATCGAGACAATAATCAGGTTGAGCACGCAGGAGCCTTAAGGCGCCAGGGATATGTCGAAAGATATGACTTCGGCCGGCGCAGACATTGTTGGCTAGCTTTCCCAACTCGGCCACTGAAAATTCCAGAGGCAAGCCTAGCGGCTGTGTAAGATCATAAAAAAAAGAAAATGCATAAAGATCGCGATTTTTGAACGTGTCTGTCAGGGACGGTTGATAGATGCCGTTAAAAGCGCACGGTTTCACAGGACAGGGTTTTTCTTTGTCAAATAGTCGTTCGATCACGGTACGACATTCTGCATGACCGGCCCCCGTACCAACAAGGTTCACAGACCGTGTACTATTCTCCCGTTTCCAATCCATTGTTTCCGTATGGTTCTCCGGTAAACAAGGATGGTATACAGTGCTGCCGGCTTGATTGGACTCTATGGCTTCGGTCTTGATGCGTCGACGAGCTTCATTTAGACCGTACCCGAGATGGGAATGCTGGTATAAAAGATACTGACGACCGCCAAAGTCCAGATGCTCCTCCTGTTGGCTGATGTGGTCTCTAGGCAGGCTTGGTTCAAATACAATTTGTGTTGAGGCACCGCCAAGATCGAAGATGGCAGCCGATTGACCATATTTGGATTTTCTGAGGTTGCCCAACAGATAATTGACCGTGATCCAGGCATAGATACCTGTTCGTAGCACAAATTGTCAGCCGGAAAGAGGAACAACCACAACCTACTGACTGATTTACCTTCATCTTTCCCGTCCATGATATCGACAGCGTGAACTGGAAAGGGATATCGCGTTTTCAGTCGCGTGCGGACCTCTTCAAGTATCTCGTCACTCTGCTTCTTGCCTAAAAGCCTCAACCCTGCTGTGGCCTTGACAGCAATAGGCGTGCAGTGCTGGAAGCCCTCAGGTACACTGTCAATGGCAATCTGTAAAAGTGGGTCTAATGAATCTGCTGCTTCGACCGGGTGACCGAAAGACGACAAACCAGGCTGCATCATGTGGAAGACCTCGTTTTCCAATTCAGGTTCTTCTTTGCAATAATTGAATCGATAGATATGTACACGCGAACCTGATGAACCAGCATCGATCATCACTGCGTATTGAATCAGAGGTCGACCGGGAGATGGGGTGATGCAGTGCTCAGAAGTTAGAGAAATATCTACTTTGTCTCACTTAATGCGCAGAAACAACAAAATGTCGATCGTGATATTTTGTATTGCTTTTATGATTTACTTTGGCTATAACGTTGATATTGCGTATTTCGGACGTACAACCAAAGGATAAGGAGAACCACAGTGGCCGTGAGGGCGCATTTTAGAAATAAGGAATTATGACTCTTAACCATGACCATCATCTTTTGCATCCAGCTCTGTTGTCGTTCGAGCTTGAGACTGATGGAGCTTTGGCGTTGATGAGCCGAAGGTAATGAAAGACGATCGGGAGCCACGGTGCAAATGAAGGGAAGTGGAAAAGAAAGGGGTATATGGGCTGTTCAGTTTCCGGCATCGCGAAAATTTAAATTATTCACTGATTGGGTTACCGACAGTTCAAGTCTTGTTCGTCTTAATTGCCTTCTGTTCAAACTTATATGAGTTTTCCAAAAACGAAGTTCCCGCGATGCATGTTCAGTCTTCTGCCATGGTACACATATCGTCTTCCCAAAATAATTGCCCATTACTTCCCTGGGTAGTGGGGAATTCTTGGTCGCAGCAACTACTTCCGAACCCGGCAGAGGTAATGTATTCGATACCGGACTTTGAGCTGGTGAGAAACAAAGGATGTCAATCAGCTTAGAAGGATAAACCCTACCGAATAGGCCACATTCGTCTGTTGATTCGTTTTACTTCTTTAGGAACTACATGTACTGTATTTCATTGTTCTGCTTGGTTCATGCTAAATATTACAAATGTTTTGTTCTATGCCACAGTCTCCCCTTTATATCTTTTCATCCCACACCGTGTATTCCTTTTTGGCAAGTTCTTCTTCATATGCTTGACGGATAAATGCACACATATCATGCAAATCATTCAATCCCTTACTCAGTGCCTCTATCGCCGTGGTATTATCTAAAAAGGATACCATGGATCCACAAGGTTTACCAATTGATTTTCCCTTGATCGTCATTCCGCGCTACTTACCAGAGGTCTGGATACGCAGGTTCATCTTTGCCTCGGATGGATGGGGAATAGAATAACCACAGAAATCAACTTCAGGGCTATGTAGAATAGCGCAACTGTTAGAACAGCCATGAAACTTACCAGAGATAGCACTTACTTTTTATTGATGATATGTCGGAGAGAATTACCGAGGGTGTGGTCCTCTTCCTTGAAGCAAAACGTCATGGCAGTCTGGTCACTATTGGCACCAGTGATCTGATATAGCGAAATGGGCCATTCAGCAAATAGTGTACCAAAGAAAGAGAACATGAAGTGTGTCTATCCACTTACAATCTCAATTTTGTCTGCGCTAACGACTACTTCATTATCATCTTCGTCTTCTGCTTGGACATCCTCGTCATCGTATTCTTCCTCAACTTCATCCATGATTTCATCCTCCCGTCTTTCGGGCGAGCTCGGTGGTGTATCATTTTCGGTGTTAGCTGCCATGGGTGCAATAAAGGACAAGCGGTTGCAGGGAAGCAAGAGCTTTTTTCAGTGAGCGAAAGGTGTGACAGTAAATCCTGAGGCTTGGAATGTCGAACAAGGCTTTCGACCCAAGAAAATGTATATGGACATCTCCTCTGCTTTTTACGATCAAAAAATAGAAATGTACACATGCACTAAAACTGTATAAACATTTTGAGTGTTGTTTTCCTCCTTTTACTTTTTTTTTTTTTTTTTTTTTTTGGGTTTGTGTTCTCTGACTCCAATTAATCGCTTGGTCTACTTTGTATTCTCCAATACCAAAAAAAAAAGGTAGGAAGCCGTCAAATTACGAACAGTAATTACCAGCAGAAGATAACTAGACAATGGGGAAGTAAATCGTTATTTCCAAAGGAAACCAAGAAAATCTGCGGCTATAAGCTTGTACCCACAAGTCTTGATCAGTGAGAAAAAACGTGGAGTTCACAAGCTGGAGCGGGCAATGAAATATAGCTTGCATCTGGATGTCAGCACAAGAGTTGACCATTGTCTCCCAAAACTTGAAGGGGCGACAATGTCCGGAGCCAGAGAAGAGGAAGACTTCGCGTGATATTAAAAAGACTAAAGTGGAATATACCTTCATTGGTCATTTGATGCTTTAGGAAGATTGTCACCGTACATTTATATATTTGCAATTGCTTGTTAAAGAAAATGAAATGAAATTTGTACAAAGATAATGAAATAAAGATGCTTCTAAGATGAAGAATGTAGATAGGCACCGATTCGTTGGTCTGTAATAATCTTGTGGTTTAAAGGATGGTGTAGTAATGTCTCAGACCTTGAAGTGGAGGGTTGATTGTATCTTTTTTGTTCGAGTTCCAATGCGCTGCCACGTCTTGAAGTTGCTGAATGATAGGTGCCACTACTTATATTGGAGGAAGTTGTGTCTATGATGAAGGAGCTATTGTTGTGATAGGAGTGTTGGCTGTTCGGAGAGGTCGGCACATCGAATTCTTCATTAGTGAATAAAGATGAAGAAGTTCTTGAGGTTCGTAGCATATCATTAGCTCCAAATGTGTTTCCGGATCCATCACTATTTGGTCGTGGTCTACTTGTGCGAGCAAAAGGTAATGATGGGGGGACAAGTTCTTCATCCTGGTCCTGGAGGTTTTGATATTGTTGGTGCGAGTCGTACAGATGAATAGTGTTCTGGACTCCGTTCAAACTACGCCTGAATGGGCCCCGACTCGAGTTTTTCGTGGCGCGTTCTGGAGGCATCATCATGCGTGAGCTCCGATCGTGAATAGGCGGTGGATTAAGTGATGCAGCTGGTGCATTCATCATGTCAGCTGCTTCCCGCCATGCAGCAAGTGAATCAACACTGGGAACCTGCAGAGAAGAGGATGTTGTGTTTTTAGATCTGTGAAACACTGACATTTGATTGTCTGTGCTTTTTTCATCTATCGGATCCTGACTTTGTTTATTATACACGCTTGCCAAACACCATAGGCCTCCGCCCAGCGTAGAAAGCCCGATGGATGTAGACAGCAAAATCACTTCGACGCTGGGAATAATTTCTGCGCATCGTATTTCGCCTTGGCCCTGAATTTTGTGGCACGACTCGTTAAGTTCGTTGTGATATTGATTGTACGTCCATCCAAAGGCCAGGCTAACCCCAACAGCACTCAAAATGGAAGTGGCTCCGCTAAGCCATCCGAATTGTTTGTATCTTCGACGATTTGCGTACACACTACAGAACACAGCAATGGCAGCTAGCGCTGTAGCAATGACCAATGGGATAACACGTATATATGATGTAGATCTTGGTGATTGATTGGAAATAGACCGAATAATCATTGTCTGGTTTTGCGTAGCCGTCGATAACACTAGGTCTGCATCTTATAGGGATACACAAATGAGTTTATAAGAAAAAAAAAGTTAACAAACGAAGAGGTTACCGAGTTGATATCTTAAATTGCTGTGTTCGCAAGTGCAGTTTCGAGCAAACATGAAACAATGGCGCCATAACCCGATGGCTATTGAACTCGGGTGGAGTTCATGGCTTGAAAGGTTTTGTATTAAGCCAACTGTAAATAAACTCATAGTGCCCTTAACACTACAGTCATCTATGTTTTCGTTGGTTTCAAGCCATACGAGGCCAACAGCCAATGCTGCGATGACCAGTAACAAGGTTCTAAGTACTGGAAGGAACACCCGATGAACAAATAGATCATATGTATGCTGTGTAGACATGTGAAAGATAAAGGGAAGAAAAAAAAAGAACAACAGAAAAAAAAAAGAGGGTCAAAGTTGGGTTGGTGCTGTTGTAAAGACAATTTAACTTTCTTGGATAGCGTCAGTTATCCACCTTTCCCGCAAATTGGCTGGCGATTTTGAAACATCGACGATCATCATCGTGTAACTTAATGTCGTACAAACTACTTCAAATCCGACCACCCGATATTCTAGTCTATGTGAGGCATCAGTCTCTTAAATTCTGCAAGGTCTATATATCCATCACGATTCGTATCCGCATCCTCCATCATGTTTCTAATTTCGATTATCGAGACTTCCTCTCCGAGCCGCTTCATCATCTCCGTTAATTCTTGCTCGCTGATAAGTCCATCCTTATTTTTATCAAATGCCTGGAACACTTGCACGAGTTCATCATCCTCATGATAACTCAACTGCTTTTTGACAGACATCGAGGGTTGTGTATTCCACTTTCGCAATCTTGGCGGTGGAGGCGGTGCATGCTTCGACATTATAACCACAAACTCGTCGAAATCGATTTTCTTGTCACCACGACCATTTGAATTCTCATTGTCTCGGATGCCAAGGCTTTCCAAAATGGCTGCAAGCTCCGAGGATGTAATCACACCATCGCGGTCGCGATCATAAAGACTGAAAGCTTGATACGCAAACATAAGCACGTGAAATAGAAAGCAGAAAATGAGTCGTTACCTTCTTTCAACGAAGCGAGTTCCTCTGCTGTTACATGTGGTTTCGTGCTCATAGCCAAGAAAGAAAAGGTTGTTCACTCACCGGTTTTGCTACAAGCTGCTTTAAACATCCCCAAAAATCCCGACTTTTCGAAGAAGTCACGTAACAACTCCAGGCTGTTGTTCTTCTGGGGTGAGTAACCTCTTTAGCTATAGGCTAGCACGAACATTTACAAGTAGTTGTATTCTGGTGTTCAACAGTATACCAACTTCTGAGCGTATTAATCAACCTGAAGATCATGTTAAATAATACCTGATATAGCTAGTAGGTGGCCATTGAATTCTACTGCAGGTTGCAAGGTAATCTGCCCCACTCTATCGAAGCAAAATTTGTTCAGAGTAGCGCAAAATATAATCTGATGGGAAGTATACTAAAAGAGCGATTACTGAAATCTACCACGACGTATCGTGACTTTCAACTGTAACGTTTCGAAATGGCCGTATATTCTGCCCGAATCTTTAGGTTCAAAGATTTTCTGATAACTTTCTGTATAGAATTAAAGTCATTCCTTCCTTACAAATCTTTAGACTCTTTGTTCGAAGTTAAAATCGCTTCTTATCGAGTTGTCACTTACACATTCTTCGTGGTGGCTATTTATGGAGGGAAGCAGTTTTGGCAACGCTATAGCAAGCACACTTGTGTTGCTCGCTTAAGGTAAATAAATATCTAACCGACAGTTACAGCTGTGGACAGCTATGTGTGTCGGTCAGGAAAAGAACGGTGACATAATGGACCGATAATCTTAACCAACTTTTTCTTGAAGCTTGGCGAATATTCCTCGCAATTTTTACCCAATCATTTCATTTACCGACGGCAGGTTCTCAGCCCGCTCTCAACGTCTCGGGTCAAAATGCGCGTTTCCGTTTTTTAACCTGTTCTCTTTTTTCCCAGTTCCACATCTTTGCAATTCCATACAATGAGCCCCTCCGTAAGTACATCTTCAGAGTTACTCTAACAGTTAACCTGTTTGTTTTACAGAACCAGCCTACCCAAGAGCAGCTTGATGGTAAGATGGAAACAACAACTGATGGTTCCTGACTACTGTGTACCAGAATGGAAGGAGGCCTTTTCCCTCTACGATAAGAAGGGAAATAGCACAGTGTCGTCTGCAAATCTAGGTGATCTTTTGAGAGGCCTAGGACAGAACCCCACACAAGCAGAAGTGCGTGAACTTGTCAAACAAGTCGGGGGTTCGGAAAAGCAAGGTATTTAGCTCGTTCTCCGAACCATGAAACCCAAAAAAAAACACTGGCTGATAACCATAACAGAAGTCGACATCGATTTTGGTACCTTTTTGACCATACTTACCCGACCAGACGGTTTCAAGCCTGCTGGCTCATCACAGGAGTTTATCCAGGGGTTCCAGGTTTTTGATAAAGAGGGTGATGGTTACATCTCCGCAGGTGAACTTCGCTACGGTAAGTCCTCCCTTTTGGGAAATATGCAGGTGCTAACGGTGATGTAGTATTGACTAACCTTGGCGAAAAACTGACGGACGAAGAAGTTGATGAGCTTTTGAAGGAGGTGGAAGTCGGAAAGGATGGTCGCATCAACTATGTCGGTACGTTGTGCGCGGTGTTCCATAGCTTTATTTTTCGGAGCTGATTGTTTGTTTTACAGATTTCGTCTCCCTGGTTATGTCCAACTAATCGATATCTTTCCGAAAGAAAAAAGTAGAACAAGATGTACATTTGTCATATCTTATGCTGGTAACATACGCTTTTCTTTTGGTGTAACAACATTAGCGAACAAGAATGAGATATGGCATTTTCGGATTGAGATACCAGCCTATGAATTTGGGGAGAATAGCAATAAAAACAAAAAAAGTAACACATATTTGTTATGCCATCTCAGTCTTCATGCGCTCTGACTAAGTTTCTAAGTAAAGTGTAGAGAAAATAGAAGCGCCTCTGATTGTCGATCTATGGACTTCGATCGATTTATATTCACACAATTTAGAACTAAGAGACTGACTGCTAGTGATATGCTCACTAGCCAACTTTGGAATTCTATCGCTACAATATGTGATGCATTCACAGAGCGACCTCTGTGACGCTAAGCATGCCAATTGCCTTACTATTTTACTCTCAGTATTTAATCCCTGTAACTGTTTCAGAAGCTTAAGTGTATAAAACAGCATTCTATAGCGACGGGTGCAGACTGACAAAAAATGAAACCAGCATTGATTCTGCGTTAGTTAGCTTGCAGAATGGTGTATCGTGCCCTCTTCATATGGTCTCGGCCTGCATCTACGTACATATGGTTGTACCAAATTAAACTATCACTAAGGAAGAATGATACCACCTTTTCAATCGTATATATTTAACTTGAGAAGTTTTCCTATGTGTCAGTACAGACAGCTCCTTGGCTGATTCTGATTTTATAGAGAAAAAAGCATAAAATCGTGTTGATTTTATATCAGTTTCAACAGTGCGAAAAAACAATGACCGAATCGATATGGTTTCGACACATCGGACACGCTTGTTTCCGTTTTCTGAATACGTCAAGACAGCTTTCGCATAAACACAAATGTCTGCATGGTAATAAGGCCACGTTTTTAGGTTTCGAATAGCATATAATGCAATCGAAGGACACTACTGATGATTCGGCATCTGACGGAATCACGTTGTCCGGCGTAGATGACGTATCTTCGACTCCATAGAGCTCTGTAAGGACAACGCGCTGACCGTGTATCTACCATTTTGTCGAGAACGATTATAAGCTACTTTACTATGACTTTTTAAGAACAAACCATTAGATCCTGAAAGACCTCTCGAGTTGAACAACCGTGCTCCATAGAATAGGTTATATTTATATATGTGTTGTGAATTTGCCAGGCGTTTTCAGCATCGGATGGTTGCATCTGGAGCAATAGCGAGAAATCTGTCTTGTTACGTGGCAATACCAGTAGCATATGATCTGAGTTGGCGTCCCCAGTGATATCCGTTTCCGGTTTAATTGCAGAAGCTGTCTGCGCGTTGTCCTGTATGATCAACTTGAAAGGTACCTTGACTAGTTGGTTATAACCTGATGGTAGATTTACACACCATAGAAACTCGCCACTACCAGAAACCTTCAGGTAAAAGGAGTAGACATGGTATGATATACCACTAACCAGGCGTCATTCAAAAAGACATTCAGTTTAAATGGCACGAGAGAATCCGCAAGGCATTCCAATGAAAACAAATTGTTTTCAGAACACGGCAATGCTGTTATCCGTGAGGCATTTGAATGAATGTTCAGAAAAGCTTGAAGAACATCGCTGCAATGTTCGCTACGACTCGTTCTCTAATCAGAATACATGAGCTGGTACTATTAATAACCATATCAAATACGTACATTTGCAGACTCGCTTTTGGTCTGCCAGTGAGCCATGATTGAACGCATTACAGGTATGGGAGAGATTCCGTCCAACACATGAGAATATTGTCTTTGTAAATGCGGGCCGTACTGCACATTAGTTGTTGTTGTTACAGTATTAGTATTATTCGAATTTTCAAGTGGGATATCCCGCGATGTATCCCCTTCGTTTATTCTATCCTGCAATTGCGAGCGAGAGAATATGCTCGCAAATATCGTTAGTGCATATCTTGCCACAGGAAGAATTGGCATGATTGTGGCTGACTTTAAAAGATGATACCAGGTGTCCTTTTCACTCATCGGCTTGAGCCAATGGCATCGTCATTGCTGTACGATAGACAGAGTTAATGCTAGATATAACCACACGTACTTTATTTCCAAAAATTAAAGTCGCATCTAGCAAATTCACTTGCCGCATTTTAATTATCGTGTTATAAGAGTTGAAATTGACCACTTTTACATACCTGTCATAAAACTGACGACGCCATACCCATCTCCCCGCCAAGTGAATGCAAGATGCATATATAAATTTCAGTTGGTGAGTAATAGAAGAAAAATACCAATAGTATTCAATGACACTTACTAAATACCGGGCGTAAAAGCCCTATCCACTTGACTCGTGGATCCTTTTCTGCCTTTTTGCTTGCTGCCTCCCAGATCGCCTTAAAGGAGCTCGGGACGATTCTGGTCTTTCTTCTTCTCGTCCTTAAGACCAGGGTGGTTCAACCATTGTCTCTATTCGGCTAGCTCTTCTCCGACTTCGTACAGAGTGAGTGATCATTGTTGTCTCTTCTTCTCTAGGATGTACACATGAGCAGAATAATAATTGAAGATGGCGCCGTAAGGCAAAAGAATATGAAAGTTTGACGTGCACTAATTCTCGAGCTTTGAGATAAGAGAGTGGATTTCTTCACACGACGGGTAATTTAACGGTTTTAGATATATTCTCTTTTTGCTTTATAGAGTCCTGGAGACATCTTAGAGTGTTTAAAATAAAATTCTGTCAATTCGCGGAAAAGACGCAATATCGACTTTTTAATCAAACAAGATTGAATTTATTCAGGTTCAAATGAGCGTAAAAATTAATTCCACTGGACTGCGACTTCGGTTTTCGTAGTTTGCGAAACTGTTTTTGGGAGATACTGTGAAGTAATACGAAATGGTACCTGGCGTGGTTAAAGGAGGATGACAATTAGTGATAGACACTCTAACAATTTCTTTCTGTACTCTAACAAAGATATATCAACATCAGAGTTGAGCTTTATGAGACAGTTTATATTTTCTGGCCACAGAGACTAAAGAAGAAGCTAACTAACCCAAACAAACGGACTCTTTGCTATTAAAGAGTTGGCAAAAAGAAGTTTGTCATGCTCAGAAAAAAAATCTGCGATATTTATTCGCAAAGTTCTGACAGGATGCAACGGGTTCATTTAAACGCACAGAACAAACTGTAAAATTGATATCAACAAGGGTAACAATTATGTAGGGTCCGAGTTCATGTGTAAGCTTATTCTTACGGATATACTACTAATTTGCCGAAAGGAAGAGGCCGGCATTTTAGCCTTCGCTTCGCATGTAGCGCGAAACATCTTCGAACAGTATTTGTGTCGTTCCGGGACATTCCCTTTCCGCTGCTTGAAACGCTCTTCTTAGTGTTTCTAGCGCTGCTTGACTTTTATGGTTACGACATCCTGCTTGTAGCTATTGATTCGATGAGAACTATGCCACTCTAGCTTGTTGTGTTCTTGCCCTTTACCTTGGCTAATGTTGGCGCCACAGCATCTCGAAGGATGATATCACTTTTAACTGTGTTTATGCTGCGTGATGAGGGCGATCTCGGCGGTAATGAAGGCTGCGCAGTTTGCTGATGAACCGGTGCTCGCGCATGCTTATGATTGTCAGCTGCCCTCACGGTGTTTTGGCTATCATCTAAACCATTTTGCCGTATGGCCAGGTTCTGCATAGTGCTCTGAATCAATGGAAAGAATGAATCAATAACGGTATGATAACGAACAAAAAGAAGCCTCACATTCAACTCGCTGGTACGTGACCCTGCTGGCATGATTTGATTCCTGCTGCTTGTCCTTGGTAACTGCGGCCCTTGATTTACTTGATTCACATTATAACTGCTACCTATAGAATATCTGCTAGAAGTTTGAGGCAACGCTGCAGAAGGCTTGGGTGGGACAGGTGCAGATTGCCTAACAGTGCCGAAATCCCAGCCATCATCATCATTCGTATCAATACTACGACAAATTTAGTAATGTTGTCTACGCTATTACATCCGTAAATAACCCTTACTTAGATTCATCCTCGGATGACTCGGATTCGCGACTGTGCCCTTGACTCATCCATCGTTCATGGACCTCAATCAATTCTGTAAGATATGATACTTTTTTGCTGCTTTTAATGAACTTATGTTTCAACAAATCTTTGGCAGTCGGTCTCTGAAATAGGGATAAGATTAACATGCATTTGATTATACGACTGGGTTACCTGAGCGGGGTCTTTTTGCAGACAAGCACTAATAAAATCTCGGAAGGCTTTACTATAAGAACCAGTCAAGGTAGGCGGCTGACTCTTGGGTATAAGGAAAAGGACTTTCATCGGATGCATATCTGCATATGGCGGTTCACCTTTGGCAAGTTCAATAGCTGTGATACCGAGTGACCAGATATCGGCCTGGATATATATCAGATTTACCATCCATAGAAAGCCAGTTTAACTACTCACTTTGTAATCGTATCCTGACTGCTTAATAACTTCTGGCGCCATCCAAAACTTGCTTAATGGTTTAGTCACTCTCCTACGGTAAATTTCTGATAATATATACTTACAGGCGTGCCAACGAATGTATTTTTCTTCGTCAACGTCGCTGTAATCTAGTGCCAAAATCAGTTTCGCAATTGACCCCGGTTTCTTATGTACTTGTCCAGATACGCCAAAGTCGGCCAATTTCACTAACAAACACATGTTAACTACGATTTTACTATATCCTAACGTTATCCACACCTTCTCCGGTTGAGCTCAGAAGAATATTAGCGGCTGTGATAGAAAAGAACACCATGAGAACCAATGATGATTAACACAGACTGACCAAACCTTTGATATCTAAAAGGATAGTGATGAGAAACGTGGCCATCTAACAGTAATAAGTGAATGATACCTCTGTGCAATTTCCCTTCGGTGTGAAGATAGTCCAAACCCTTCAAAAGTTCTCTCAGAATGATCGCAATATATTCCTCCCGCATCACTCCTGCTTTCATCTATTTAAACCGGATGATCAGCGTCATCAAATGCTTGTCTACAAAGCCTTCCAATTTTCATACCAGATCGCTGCATGATCCTCCGGAGCAATACTCCATTATAATCCACAACCCAGAGCCTTTCAGATACGAACCGTAGTACCTAATTATCGGATAAACAAGTTGTTTCGCTCTCCTTAATTCTTTCGTACTTTGTAACAAAATGCGAATCAAGTTGCGAAAGAATAGCAATTTCTTGCTGAATGTCATCGATTTCATCTTCAGCACTTTCGAGGTCTATAACTTTAATGGCTACGGGCTTGTTTGTACGCTTATCGATGCTATGTAGATGTTGACGCGTCAGGAAATGCCTTTTAGCATTCATCTTACCCTTTGAATACTTCGCCAAATGAGCCCTTCCCTGTAAGCACTTGTTTAGCATCCAAACATAGAGGATGTTATATTTCTACTTGCCGATGCGCTCTTGTTTGATGTAGTAATCTTCTGGATCGGAGGAATGTCGAGCGGTGTTCTGCGAATGTAGGACAAGTTAAGAGTCGATAACCATAGTATCCAGATACTGTTTACCATTGTTTTTAAACGTTTCGTTTAGTTTATTTGTCTCTTTTTTTAACGAGCCCAACAAGAAAGAAAAGAAAAATAAAAGCAAAGAAAAAAAAAGGGAGAAGAGGGGAGTTCAACCACCCAATATGGCTATTGGTAAACAGTAGCAAAGCGAGTAGTACATCAAGGGACACGTGCCAGCTACTCAATTTTGAAATAACAGACTTGCTGCCAAATCCGGATTGCCCCCAGACATATCCAGAGCATTTATTGCCTCCTAAGGTTACAGAGAACGATTAACTTACGGAACTCGCTTAGTCCTTTGTGCTTTACCTGTCGACTGACTCCGAGATTCATAAGAATGTTGATATGTTCCTCAGAATACTTGGCCCCTAATTGCATCGGCAACTTTAATAAAATCTGATTGCTTTTTAAAGTTACTTCTTATTCACCTGATTGAACAGCTGCAGCTTTCACCGTCGTTGACGCCTGGCGTTGTGAAGACGACGAGGATCCGGGGTTATCCGCAGCATTCATAGCAGCTGAAGGACCTACTACTCTAGCCTCCGTTGGAAGATCATCCTCGGCGCTACCATGAATCTGCATTTT
Source organism: Apophysomyces variabilis (assembly GCA_002749535.1). NCBI lineage: Eukaryota > Fungi > Mucoromycota > Mucoromycetes > Mucorales > Mucoraceae > Apophysomyces > Apophysomyces variabilis. Next base: position 646,899 of record MZZL01000406.1, on the reverse strand, counting down.
TGACGTCAGCATACCTACGTCTTTCTCATCTGTCTATCAATATATACTTCGATCATCCTTTGCCTTTCTGGCAGTTCATGCTCCGCTAGAAAAGGAATATCACAGCTGTCAAAAGTCAAGGTATTCTTTCGCAGATCAATACACGCCTAGCGTCACTTTCATGAGTACGCCTTTCCCAATTTGAATGCCACATACACGATGTCGCCGAAGCATATCAAGTCCAAACAAAAGCTCAGATCCTTTTCCCTCGACCACAATGAATGAACATGCTAGGAAGAAGTCTTTCGACAATTTCATCTGCGCGCTATGAATGCGGCCCACGATTTTTGCAGTGCCGACGCCTTTAGCAATGCCGCTAAATCGGGTATCAACCAGTCGCATAAGACCACAAGCCTCTGCTGTTTCAGGGCTAACTAATTATCAATGGAAAACTCGAAGTCAGTATGGTCAGTATTTAACATGTGAACGCTCACTTACTGACAGTACTCTGCGCACCAGAGTCAACCAATGCCACCAGATCATGTCCATTAATCTCAACGTTGATATAAAGTCGGGTTACCTAGAATAAAAGTTTTTGTAAATATTCATCCATTCTCCGTCAAGTTAATCAGCATACTCGAGCAAATGACTCCGGGTTGTACTCCATCGCAGCTTCTAGATTCGCTGCAATGTTTTCCTGCCGAATAGCATCCTCGATACGCTTTTGAGTCTCAATATCAAAAGGATCGTCGCTCGCGGCAACCTGTGAACAACGCATCAATGTCACGGGTGTCCATCTAATAGCATTACCATCTGCGCTCGCTGGTTTTCAGCCTGTCGGCGACTCTGTTCAATCTCTTGTACCATCGCAGAGAAACGTGCAGGATCATTTAGCGCAGCACGGGCAAGTTCAGGATTGGTCTATTAAATATGATCGGTTTACTTAGGTTTAGAACTAAGAAGAATACAAATACGTTGGCTAGCTGCTGCAGTAGGCGAGGGTCCCTTAATACGTGTTGTCGCATAAGGTCAAAGTTCGGATTGTTGTTTCCATTATTGCTTTATAAGTGAATTTAGTAGGAACAATAATGAACATAGCATTTACCTTGCCGCCATTGTTGGTGGAGTGAGCTTTTTTCGCATCAAAAGCAGGTCATCTTGTGCAACTCCGTACTCTTCCAAAGTTTTCTTTGGTTCATTTAGTTCGACGCCATTATGGTATAATATCTGTTGTTCAGGTGCGATTCCAGCCTGAAGAATTTGTGATTATCTACGATGCTGCAGATGGTCGGCAGGTTACCTCTGCTTCGAGGAGTGCTTTTAGGTCTTCAATAGCCATTTGACTGTCTATTTCAAGATTATATATCTCATCGCTTTCTGTTGTAACTATAAGTCTCATGTCTGAGTCTCTAACGTATCGATGAGGTCAAAAGCTGCGTGCACACTCGCGCTCTGCTTCGTGCAGTTCGTCTTGAACAGACAAGTGCCAGTCACACATAGTTCCTGCTGCATTTTCACTTCCACGTCATTAAGGTTATTCTGCTTTTTGGAATCATTTTCGCACCACTCATTACTTCCTTTTGCTCCAACCAGAAGCCACATTTGCGCTTACAGCTTGGATGTTTTTTTTTCTCGATTTCCGATACTCATATCATTAAGGCACGCAGACTTTGACTCCAGTTGGCCTGAAAGTGTAAAGCGTGGAGAAACGATTTCTTTGAGTTAGTGAATCGCTCGAAGAATCAGTTTAATCACGTACCATAATGTAGTAATCCGAATCCCTAACTGGAACCCATGTTTGCAGTAATGATATTTTGCTGATTTTGACTCTGAGATACCCGAGAAAAGATGCTTGGTCTTCATTCACTGGAACACATAAACTGAGATATCTCGTAAAGAATCTTGGACGCATTGACCTCGCGATGCCAAAGTGTACCACAGCCTTTTCATACGAAGACACTGCGATGAACGACACCATCCGCTGTCTTTACCTTCTCCAAGGAGCATTGATGGCGTGAGTTACAGACGTAGGAGAAAACGAATCACCATCAGCTGTATATACACACAGCAAAGCAAAAATGCGTTCGATATAATTTAGCTGCGATGACAGGTACTCATCCACGCTGTTAATAGCCGTCGATCTCACAGCCGATTCCGGCCGTTGGATATTCCTGCTAGTGTAGTTATGCTTAGTTCTTCTTGCTATAATACAGAAAAAAAGTCACTTGCGTTTCGTGAACTTCTGTACAGCTTGACGATTGTTCATGCTACCTTGCCCCTTTTTCATTTTTCCGTTTGCGATTTCGGTAATTTCGCTTTCCTATGCATTCTTCGACAGCGATCATACTTTTTTCTCCATTAATAAGTATATTCGAAACTTCGTCCTTCGCTCGCTGCCTGCCCTGGTAGTCATAAAGACAATTTGGACTCTGCATGGCGCAAAAAGAAGTACTGTGGATACTGGTCGTACTAATTGGAGTCCTGCTGTTTTGGTGATTGGAAAATTGGAGTCGATCTCCTCGATCCTCAGTCTCTGTTTTTCTTTGCTCAACTCCTTGTTTCTCCGCGTGGATCCGTTCAAAGCATAGTATTATACTGACGAGTACCTACAAACCGGTGTTTATTCTTCCTATGTCCATAAGACGCTGTAATCAACTGAATATGTCTGAATCTCAGTCCTGCGTCGGTTAAACTTTGGGTAGCACTATTTCTCGCCACATCCATGCCCAATACGCATCTTGTTCCATGCTGCTTGGCATCGCAATCCACTGAGAACAATGCAGCTCTTCTTGTTCTGTTCCATTTGATTGGTCCTTGAAAGAATTTTATCGTAAAGTACTAAGACCATGAGACCATATCGTTGTTTTTATTCTTAGATCTTAGCAGAGTTTGAACTATTCACAATAAAAGCGCGGCTAGTCTCTTTGGACCTTGAGAATTCTTGTACTGTGCGGGCGTATTTTCCTATTCGCTGGCGCAAAAGTACCTTTTAAAACGAAGCAAGCTATCTTGTGAAAAAAAAAAACCTTCAAGTTCTTCATGACCGACAATAAGCTTGCCAGTGATATTGTTGCTAAACTCCACGCCAATAACGATGCCAGACATCGTTCATTGACATGCATCCTGTTTTACACCTATCGTGATGATGGCTATGACCTAAATGCAGATATCCATTACAAAAAGCAGAAGGTCGAAAAAGACCACATTGCGTGTGTCACAAAACTATTTTTTACATAATAGCAACATATCTTTTAGATATGGTTATCTGTTCAAAAAATGGGGGACATCAGGACAATGAGTTGTCTTTTTTTCCTTTTGGCTTCAGACACAGTAATCAAAGCAGTCATTATCAATCACGGTTTGCATAAATGTCGTCCCTTCTTTTCCCATCACCTTAACTCTCTTTAACCGGGATGTATTCCCTCAAGAAAAGAAGACCTCCCCGTTTGCCTTCAGGAAATATATTCATGGCAGCATCATCCATTCAAGGATTGACTCTCTACTTTGCGCAAGGTAAGTATCCACCATTAATTCATAATTAACATAGCTTATGCAAAGTGAAATATATGATTCATGTATCAAGGAAAATAGCGATATGCTTCACCGTATGAGGATAGTGGAAAGGACAGGGACACGCAATTCAGGTATTTTGCATTCATCCAGTTTCGTTTTTCAAACTGACATCCTATTACCATTAGACGACAACAGACCCAGTCGAAGTCTTCGGATTTCAGATGGTGCTACTGACACCGCCAGTGCAGACTTGCTCGATTATCTGTTCCAAAGCAAGATCTATGATGAGCGCTTAATTTAGTATTGTCAGCATGGGATCTTATTTCAAGCCCTGCCAAATTTTAGTTAGTCTCCCCCTCATTTCCCCCTTAGTGCTACTGAACGTAAGACTTTAGCACACAGTAACTGTTGTAAATTTTTACAACTTGTTAATGAACACTTCATAAACAGTTTCAACGTATTAAATGTTTGATACGTATAGATTCCGAGAGGAATCAAATAAAATAGAGGAACGTAGGAAACATTTATAAGTATTTGATATAGCAATTACTATCATGTAAGAAAGATGAAAGAATGATAACAAAAGTCAAAATGGATCGAGCATAAAGTTGTATACTTGGCCTACGGAATGAGTCAATTGCTTGACGCAAGGTTGGTTAGTAGAAAAGTTGTAAAGGGAGGAAAGTGCATTCGTCAATCTGGTTGGAAGGTATGTTGTCGCGGAAATTACTGCTGAAGAAGGAATAAATTCAATGAGTGGTATTCGGACAGGATCGTTGATGGGAAATTGACGATGATTTTTGTTTTTCGATTTCCGATTCTTCTTGAACAGCGCAACAACCTCATTATGGCCAGCTTCGATAGCCAATTTTTCCGCGGTTTTGCCCATAGAGTTCTTAACTTCCAGATTCGCGATACCTATTAGTACCTTCACAATATCTTCTTTGCCAGTCCAGCTCGCAAAATGCAGTGCAGTAAAACCGTTACGGTCAGTCTGGTCCACGTTGCATCCTAACCGGACTAGCACTCTAACTAGCCGGACGTAACCACACATTGTTGCCAAATGCAGAAGGCTATGACGGTTGCGGTTTGTCAGCGAAATATCACCACGGTATTTTGTTCCCATTTTTGACACAGCCACCAGTGCTGCTGTCACCTGTTCCTCTAATTGTCCAAGACAAAGCGTACGGGCATTGTAGTAAGCAGCTTCCGCGGCCTTGCACGTAAGGTAATTGCGATATTCGAGCTTAAAGTGTCCAGCAAATGTTGAGTTCTGATTCTGATTCTTGCGTTCTCCATTATCGCCTTGAACAATCCGCATAGCAATCTGCCTTGCGTCTTCTACTTTTCCCATCGTTTTTAGACCGACAACTTGGAGTGCAAGTTCCATCAATGCCCGATCACTTTCGTCATAATATGTGAACAATACCACATCTTGCCCTTCCAACATCAATGGGTGTTCTTTAAAAGAAACTACAACAGGGCCAGCATTTGCTGCCGGAGGAAGGATACAAAGAAGAGTATTGGTACTCCAGCAATGGGTGGGTACAGCAGGATTCTCGCCAAATAAACATGTCAGACCTTCGTAAAAATTGGACCCCAGTACGGTCACTTCAGCGCCACCGTAAATAGGTCCTTCTGAAGGAATTAATCTGTGCAATCGGGGCAAATTCGTCGGCTTTGCTCCTTCGATAGCCTGCTTCTGCTGTATTTTGGCGTAAACGTTGTTGTTTGCTTGCCATTGCTGTTGTGTACAATTTGTACCCGCCATCATTCGTCTACGGTTTATCATCGTTTGCATTGGATTGTTTTGAAACTGTGTCAATATCTGCTGATGATGATGGTCTGGATGGACTAATGGTAAAGATTGTTGATGTTGATGAGTCGGTTGTTGTAGTTGTAGTTGTGTAGAGGAAGCAATGTTTTGTTGGGACATCAACTGAACCATATGCATGTCGTCAGAGTTGAGGAAATCGAACAATTCCCCTTGTGGCATATTTGCTGTTGTGCTAAAAGACATGGGTCCTTCTGATTGCTGTGATTGCAAATGAGATAGGAAATTCTCAGAATCGGTCCCAGCCATATGTCTTTCAGCACTGGTTCCATCCACAACCCGCGAAGAACTTGCGGTAATGTGCTCTTCAAACTTCGAATCATCCTCTCCGTAAGTCTTCGTAGGTGCTGGTGAACTCTCCGCGATTTCGTCTGCTTGCGATGTTGGTGTCGCAGGAACAGAGGTTACAGGACTAGAGACACCAGAATCGGTTTCACCATCATTATTAGCATTAAGTGTGCTATTTGCCCTCCTCTTAGACGTTGCTGGTGATTCTGCATCGATTTTAGATGAGTCAAATTCGGTTCTGTTCCGTTTTCGTGTGCTAGTTTGGACTTTTGAACTTTTATGATCATCGGTAATCATGATTGGCGGAGAGCGTCCTGTGGCTATGACATGGTTGTGGCTATCTTTAAGGGTGAATACAATTCTATAGACTAGGTATTAGCATGCCAATAGTGTTATGGTGAATCTCAGACTTACCGAAATCCAACTTTTTCACTATGGTGGCGGCAATAACATGTGACCCTCGTCGGTAGAGTGGCTTCCCCACCGTGGAATTCGACATATTCATTGCAATTGAACAGCAAAATTTTCCTCCTTTCTTGCATCATGACATTTTCATCATCCAAATCTGGTAAATCATTTGCAAATAATGCAGCAAGTTTAGCGGCGCCACCTTCTTTGTTAGCAGCCCGAGCAACCTTGTTGTCTCGCTTCCTTTTGAGTCGCTTGCGCTATTCAAAATATCAACAAAAAAAATTCGGCTTTCTTTCTCCATACCTCGCGATGTACGCAGCTTGTGCACATGATAATCTCGTTATCTGCATGACTATCACAAACAACAGCTGCCTCAAGATTCAAGACCTCAGATTCAAGCAGAGACGTTTTTTCATCAGGAGAATATTTCTGTTGTTTCCGTTTTAACTTGTCCTTCGCGACCATATAATGAGGAAGTCGTAGATGAGACCAGTTATTGGCAAGTTCACCTGAAGCGTTCACTAGTTGAAGGCACACCTTAATCTGGGTTTCTACTCGGGATTTTGCTCCTGTCGCGGGTAATCCCAGAACTCGGATACGCCAGGGACTCTCGAGCTTGGTTCTAGTTATTCACTTAGTATTCATACTAAAAAGACATGCGTAACCTACATGATGGACTTGTCCCTCGATGGATCAAGAATTAATTTGTTGGGAGAAGCATATGTCGAGTCTTGCTTATCGTCTTTCGGGCCGAGCAGACCATTCTGTCTGATAAAAAGAGGAGAAGGTTACCGCCATATAATTTAAGATTAATTTTTTTATACCCGCTCAGCGCTGTTTGAGCCAAGAAATCTTCGAAATTCAGACAATTTCTTGCTAAAATGGGAATGGCATGTAAAAGAGGATTTGTGAAGACCTAAACAGAAGGTCAGCTGACGTTCGCATCTGGTTACCTTACGTTCAGTAAAGAAGATCCTGAGCTAGACGATTCCGCGTTTTTAGCTTTTGCCGAGCGTTTCCGAGAGCCAGACGCCGTGTCTGACTTCTCAGGTGCGGTAACCGCTGGCTGTACCTGATTTTCCGGTACTGAGGACGAAAAGTTCATCAAATGAGTGTCATTCATGTCTTGCATTGAAAGCTGGGCCAATTCTTGGGATGTCGATTCAACTTTTAGTTTGGCGGGCTGCTTATGGTTGGCAAGAAGATGTGAGGGATTAATACCTAGGTTTATGATAAATGAAAATTATCCAACAAATGTTGTCAACTCACTCCCGGCATTGTCTAGCTTGTCATCAAAACCGAGTTGGCGGGCATTGTATTCGGTTACTTGGTCCAAGAAAAGATCCATGACTTCTTCGTTATGCTCATGGTTTGATGATCCCGGCGACTCGTGTGAAAGGGTATTGGTTTTAGGAGATGCCAGCAGCGAAAGGTTGCCGTCAATGCCAAGCGATCCTTGTTCGTCTTGCGCTTCCAGAAGGGGAGACATTCTACGGACGACGATCTACAGCGTCTTTTCTTGCAGATTTTCAGTTGTGGGTATAGAAGCTGTTCAACTCGAGTACAGTCTTTTCCTTGTATGACCAGTAAAACGAAATTTAACGAAAGCCAAAAGGTCGTTTTATCAAGGCGAAACGTGAGCTGTTGACAAATGCAGGTCCTGTCGCCTGGAATTGGGACCGTCTATTCGCACAGCAATTGGCCCCATATACGTCATTAAATTTTTGCAGAGATGACGTAGTTTTTCAGACTTCATATCAGTAATCCGCACCAGGTAAGTCGGAAACAAATTTTGTACCTAGAAAGCCTTTTGTTTTTCGTATAAATCTTCTTATTATGACTTTTAACACCAAACAATAGGGTTGATCCTTTTTTCAACGTAGATATTATAGAACATCTATTGGAAGCTTCCCATATTGTACATAGCTTACTTTATGGGAATTACTTGGGTCAAAAACATTTCGCTCTCGGACAAAAGCATTTTTAAGATACCGACTACCACTTTCAATCACAATCAGTATATACTACGTTCACGCATAGCATTATAATCGGAACACGTTTCTGTGCTGTGAAAATTAAAAGCTAAACAAGCCGATACCATATATTTATATTATTTATATTGACAATCAACGACATGCAATTTCTTACTAAAGGCTTCAGTATCAAGCTTCACACCGGAGTGAACAACGTTTTGGCAGCAACTTAGTTAATTAACAGCAACTACATATACCTAGTCATAATATACGTTAATTGTATCCATCGTGGCCAATACTGTAAGGCACGCAGAATTACTCATAAGGAGCGCAAGAGATGTATAACTGGTATGATCTTCAATGGTTGTTGCATATCACACGCAATCGTTTTTGTCCGAGCGGCATTAGTGAACGTAGTATACCCTGAGTGAGATTTAAAGTGGTTATCGTTATTAAAAATATGTTTTTGTCCCAAGCAATTCCCTACTTTATTTACTTTGGAGAATGACCTCAAGCACGCTTCCCCAAGTTATTTGAGCGCCGTTACGATAAACTAATCGCCGTTTGACATGCTAGCCAGTAAGAATCTTAGGAAAGAAGTGGAGGAATAAATTACAGGTGGCGTCACAGCAACTGATCGCATGAGGGACTGCCCCAGAAGGTACCTTCTCTAGCATTTCTACCTGTACATTCCATGTATAGCATCTTCGTTTCTCTGACACAGTGTTATTAATTGAATAAGGCTATTCGTTTATTATGCCAGCCTGATCCTTAACATTTGCATGCTGTATAGCCTAGTGAGCTCTCAGGCACTCTATCTTCTCGGGCACTCCCTACTCCGTATCTCAAACGTATACTTGTATAGCTTTTCTGTGCATAACCTCTCTTTATCTGATGCAATGTTGTTTTGATCCTATTGCTTTAGCACTTAAATTGTAATAATAAATGTTGACCTTTTGTATGGCCCAGTGAGCTCTCGGATATTCTATCAATTACTGAGCCTTACTGGCTAATATGTCAAACAATGTGTAATTTATCGTAACCATGCTCAAATAGTTTTGGGGAGGAGTTCCTGAGGTAAATCCGTTTACTTTTTGTATGCGTGTCTTTTCGTTGTGTTGATTAGTTGATAACAGTGAGAGTCATTATTATCACCCTGTTCCATATAATAAATGATAGTAGAATTACTTGTAAAAAACAACACTCAGCATCAATTCAACAATGTTTATCTTTGTAATGTATAAAACTGTTGCTAGTCTCTGTTGAATAGTGTGGAGAGTTTGCACCGACGCGTAATTGAGTGCTTGACTTTATCGCTGTACTTGAGGTCTTGTGTTGCTGTCGAATGCATGATGAGCAAAAGATAAAACAAAGACGAATGACGTGCAAGCAGACTACTATTTCTTAATAGTACTGCAGTTCCTGTGCTCAGCAGGTATTGATCATTAAGAAACCGGCTTTTAACAGGCTACTTCGTTTCATTGGAAAACAAGGCTTAACTCAGATTAAGTTGAATGATCCGTTTGTTACTGAACGCAATGGTTTTGGTAGTACTATCATGGTTTCAACTATGTCATACATTCTTTTGTTATTTGCATGACCGTATGGCGGTTGTTGCTTATAGCACCCGTGATCTGGTCAGAAACAGGTGCGCTTAAGCAAACATTGTCCAGTTTTTCGGTTTTCATTCTTTGTTGAAATTGTTTGACATCAATTAGTAAGATTTTCATCATATGCTTAAATCCGAAAAGAAACATCACCGTTTCCATTCGGTTTATCATTCAACATCTCACCTAATTAAAAATCTATCCTTGTTAGATCTAAACCAATCGATCTACTCGCAATTTTTTCAGCTTATTTTTCTTTTTTCTCAAAAATAAAATAGGATTTGCTGTCGGAGCACTAGTGTTTCGTCATTTAACGTGCCGTTACATACCGTTACATACGTACCAGGTAAAGAAATGGTTGATCCGGGTATCGCTCCAGTATTATAATTATCCAGATTACACTTTGATTCTGTTGCGAAACTGAAAAGGACTGTGAAAGGTTCAGATCATATAGCACCACCGACTGCTTATTTTTTTTTATTTATCTCTGCTTTTAATTGCAAATGAACTCTTCTTTGCTCTTTAACTCTTTCTATGTTCATTTGCTATTGTAATTATTTATACGGCAGCAAAATATGCTATGGATATTGTTCGAAAATGATTCATTATGACAGCGGTATTTACGGAAAAAAAAGATCTAAACGTAGTATTCTTATTCCAAACGGCCATCGTTAACCAGATGCTTGTAATAAACTTGTAAGTTGTAGTTTTGTTTAATACACGAATGACAGAACAAAAAGAGTAACCAAATATTTAAATGTGCACTTGTGGCCGAATGTAGTGATATTCATCTTTCAAACTATTGGAATTATTTGTATCAAATCTTCCTTGCTACGTTTGCTTTTCTTTGCTTTATCATCGAGTGTGCTAGTTCGATAAACAGATCCATAGTTTTTTTTTCGGACTTTTGTTGCATATCTGCATCGTAAAATGTTTGATGTTGACATTGTAAATCCCTATTGTATCAGAACATAACGACTTAACCGAACAGTTAAAACAAAAGACATGAAAGACCATTAAAATTGCTACTTTGTCATTTTCTATTATGTGTAAAAGTCCATTGATGATGTTTTGCCATCGTTGTTCCAATTTAATGATGATTTAAAGGGCTGTTACAAACAGTCGACATCCCATTGTAGCAGCGTTTGTAACAAAATAATACGAACCATCAGTTCATCAATCCATCCAACCATTCTCTCATTTCTATAGACCAGACAGCGAATAGAACTAATCGAAACCATGAACCATCCATTTGCATTCTATGTTTAACCGCAAAACAAGTGATTATGTTTTTCACAGTGGAACATTGCCAAGTGGATGAATAAACTAAATGTGAGATTATTCTTTTTCTGACGCCCGGATTATCTGCTTGTAGGGAATATCATACGCTGATTTGCAACACCAATGACTATCCAATTTCTCATCCGTCTACAGACAATTAATCCAAAAAAGAGATGTAAATCTAATAGAAGGAGCCTCTACTTATTCAATGTTACTGTAGATAAGTAAGTATTTACCTCTTTGGTTAAGTAATAGGTCCAGTACACGAACATTGTCTTTGCAATTGCTTTTCTTTCCTAAAGGCCAATATATGCCAATAAATTGCGAGCAGCGTATAGTAAGAATTGGTAAATAAATATTCCTGTTGTACGCCGCTAAAAGAAGAAAGAACTCTGTAGAAAAATACAGACAGTACTCTGATATTGGGTATGCACTTCCCAAAAGACGAAAGCCGATAACCAACATTTCTTAATGTAGTATTAAATGACGATCAAATTCCGGTTCGTTTGTCGCTACGCTTTGCATTACATAAGCAAATAGTCTTGCTGATTTCCGAAATGGTAACGTCTCACGCGTACAGAGCCTGGGATCTAAGAAGGTTTATTTTTGAGATGTTAGTATGTAATCTTTCTTGTTCATCCTCACAATCAGCTTTATGGAATCTGTTTGTACATTGCAAAGTCAAGTTGTTCTTGGTTCCCTGCCTTCCCAAAATACAGTTACTTATAAAAACAAAAACGAGAATTTACTTACATTCATGATCTGCTCCCTAGAGAATAATACCGTTTACAACAACAGTATAACACAATGATTTTGTCACACAGGAACCGCAGATTTCCTAATCTAGGGCTTCATTGCGCACGGTCATCCGTGATGGCCATTCCCGCATTCGCAAGCGAAACCAGCATAACAGCTGCGATTACAGGATAGTACACAGTTTTAACCGTTGTCTTTGCGCACCATCATTTTTGTCTTGCGTATATGTTCAGGACAATGCAATGTTGAATGCGTACTTTGTTTATAGTAATGCGTGATGGCCAAATGAAACGGAAATGAAGTGCTAATTCGAGTCAAGATGCTGCATCTTTAACCGCTATTTCGGTCCTATTGATTTATTGCTTTTCATCTTTTGTACGATAATGGATATCAGTGATGCATTTATGCGTTATAATTGATACTGTATCCGGTTGCTGCGTTACTAGTGCCTATGGTTTTAAGTTTCAATATGCGTTTATACATGCTTTCCAGGAACAAAAGTGATGTACTCCGCCACTTCTCTGTTTCTGTTTCATGTTCTTGCATAGTTATGCTAAGAATTACTTGTATAGAACGTCTAGGATTCAACTGTCATTACATGAAGATGTCATTCGAATTCACATTGCATAAAACAGACTCATTTGGGCTGCTTTCTTTTTTATTTTTTAATGAAAAGGAAATAGAAGACGTACAAGCTAGAGATACAATCTGGATATATGCTAATCTGTGTCTGATTTGTTTTTGCTTGGAGTGGAGCATTCGTCCATCATGGCTGTATTAACGCAAATACCGCATTCACTCCCCATTTGTTGTAATTCCATACAAATTCTCTTCAAACTAAAAACAGTTATGTCTGTAGTATACTAGGCTTTTTTTCAATTTTTTATTGATGTTTCATCCGGTGGGCGGCAGAGGCGGTCTATGTCGAGCAGTATGGAGGAGAGGGTGGGCCATATGCGTCGCCAGTAAAGTATTTGTTGTTGCGATTGAGGTGGGCGGGTGGCAAGCTGGTTTAGGGTGTAGGAGAGGGGGTCAACGACGACAACGGGTAAGTTCAGAGTAACTTGTTCAAGGACAAGAGAGACGATCGAAAGTCCGTCCCTTTTTCGCTTTATCTACGGTTTAGTTACAGTTTAGTTTTTATTTAGTCTTTTCCCCCTTTTTTCCCTTTGGTTTCGGTCCCTTGATCCCGTTAACAATAAAGATCCTAAGGACCGATAGTGACTGTTAAGTTTAATCTTATTGTTGCCCTAGTTCCAATTGGTCCCCCCAAAATTAATCAAGACCGCGGGGACTAGGGCAATAATAACTTTCAAGTGTTGTGGTTGGGTTTGGGAGCCGGGTGGCTGGAGGTGGCGCGCAAGGGCAAGTGCGGCGCGCTGGTGCGGAGGTGGCGTGGGGGACATGGGGGCTATCTCATGTCAGTCCATGCCGAACTGCACCAGGTCCATGTACATGGCCGCACTTCGCCCATTCGCCGTGCATGGCGAACTGCACTACCTCGATGCTCCGATTTACAAAAACCATGGGAAACTGCATAACCTCGATTTTCGGATTAAGTTGGGGAAATTCCGAACTGCATCGCTTTTACGCCCGGCTTGAGCACACGGCAAGCCGCCATTTGTTATCACGGCAACCACAGACAAACAATCTTTTTAACCAAGATCAACGGCATGGCTGGCAGTAGAGTCGCCTACGGACAAATAAACATAGGCCATACTCAATCGTAAACATTGTAAATCACTCCGCAGCCATATTGATTAATTCATATAAGAAAAAGAGGTGTATATTGTAGACCAGCAATTGCTAAAAAGAATTAATTATGCATGTATTTTGTATACGAAAAAACCAGGCTAGCTTCATGTACTCGTTTTAAAGGAGTCAAAGCCGAAACATAAGTATATTGCAAAGAAAGACATTTAAATACAGCCTCTTTGAAACGAATCTTCACGATACTGCCAATATCTGTTTAGAAGTCTTTATTATGTTGCTTGCAATACCTTTAAACTTAACCAGAACCTTCACAAAATCATGTGGAAACGCGGGCTTGCAATTGTGAAATGATTGTTGTAAGCAGTCGCATGATACAATACAAGCTAAAGAAGCGTCGAAAATGCACGATTCGATTTCAGACAGACACTACTGTTCTGAAACCGCCATCAAAAAAAAGAGTCACTGGCCTATACGCTTTCTTCTCCAAAAGCTCTGGTGCGCTTGCCAGGCAAAGATAACCTCGTAAGTGGTGGAACGATTGGTAATAAGATCTATCATCAAGCGACGACATACCTAATTTTATTGTTTGTCTGTATAGCTATCTCTGATATGGGACAACAAGGTCAAGGCTGGGATTCCAGCTCTGACATCGATAGTAATACCTAAAGGAGAGGAACCACCATTAAAAATAACCATGCGTACCTCCCCTACGTGTCTCTCCTCTCACAAACGAAATAATAGCGCTGGAAATTTCGATAAAGACGAAGTAGCAGCAACGACACAAGATGACAGCGGAAATTCAAGTTACGAAGTATGAAGTTCCCAGAAACAAGCAATGGCTCCATGGATAGTCAAGCGCAAAATTATTCGCTTTCCAGGAATAGATAGGTTTGTTTGACTGTCCGTAAAGTAATTAAAATGAAAGAAAGGGAATGTAACTTTCGAACCAATCACTAAGCTTATTCGTGCATTGCCTAACTAGAATATTTCCGAGACTGAATGGAAAATGCGTCTAAAAGCGCTCAGGGTAAAAGCAAGCTTCCTCTGAAAATCTGATGTAGATCTAAGGTCTCTAAACGACTGTGAAAACTTAGCTAGCTGCCTTATTGAACAGGCTAGTTGACTGCGAAAACCTAGAATATGTCTAATCAGATCTTTAAGAACTTGTAGAATTCTTATCAAAACGATTTCGACAATTGCCCTTATTCAGAAGTTTTCCAGGTTCCTTATGGAAGAACACTTCAAAATTAGTAATATATTTATTCGTGACAATATCCAGTAATGTGATATACGTGGCGCTGTCAGACTATTAAGTAAACACTCTTACGACTTGTATGTTCTGCAATTAGATAACTTTGCAATGAGCATTCTGTGATTGCTTGATTCAGCACGCTGCCTGTTTAATTCGACTCAAGTGTGCCTATTCTTCAAATATATTCTATTACTACCAATCTTGGAGAGACAAGGAAGAACACCTGGTCAACCGTCTAAACCAAGTCTTTCCCTATATGCAGCTAGAACCTCTTTTGGCATCAAACAGCCAGCAATTTACTCCTCAAAAACCTCCTTTCATCTAACGCAATGTAGAAAAAAGGTCATTACTTTTACTTCCGTATTACGTACAAGACAATTTTCTACAGTTACGAGCTGCGAGCAAATTCTACCCTCAAGATAAGATTATCATAACCATAGCCGTTAATAGCTTGCTGAGCCTTTTCAGCATCCTCTCTGTCAGTGAAAGAAACAAACGCAAATCCTTTGCATAAGCCGGTCTCACGGTCGCGTGCAAGGTACACTCGCGCAATGTTGCCGAAACGATTGAATAAGTCGTAAATATCGTTATCTGTCACGTCTTCTGACAAGTTCGTTACACGAAGGGTAGCGCTATCATCACGCTTAGTATCCCGCATAGTTTCACCGGCACCTGCAGCTGCCTTGTTTCGTAGATGGGGTGGTGTGTATTTAGAAGGACCGGCTGCGGCAGCACTGCTCGGCTCGGGTGATACTGCTTCTGTGCCTATATGCCAAATAAAACGTTTATGTTTGCATTCGTTTGTTTTATGTAAGCTACCTTCCAGCCTCACTGCCTCAAGTGAAGAAGCAATTTCATCCAATGGTGGCAGAGTATCCTTGTATGGACATTTGGATGTGAAATGTTCTCCCTTACAAATACGGCACATGATATTCTTCGATCTGATTTGAGCACGCATCTTCTCTTGTGCCTCATCTTCTGCAACAGCTTCTGCGTTCTAAAATACGTCAATCAGCCACCAATATATTCATCCTGCCATATACGACCGTTACCTTTCCAGTATTGGAGCCCAGCTTGAGAGGAATATTTTCGCCAATGGTGGTAGTGGCCATGTCGGGACCAGGTTTGTTACCTTCTTCTTCACCAAACTTGCTCCATTTTTTTCGTTGAGCAACAGCCTTATTGACATGCTCCGTAACAAGCTTAGAGCGAATCTTGCGAGTGACCTTTTGTTATTGTTTTAACAACAGAATAACATCAATATCCCGGATGTTAATAGGATAACATATTCCTACCTTAACACGTTTGCCGTCGTCATTTTCTCTGTATTCGACAATCACTTTTATACCGTTTTCATCGGTGTAGACCTGAGGCTGGAAAGCGTCTATATTATTTGCGATAATAGAAATCAGCGTGAATGAATTCCTAGCACGACGTTTCTGCCAGGATACCTTCTTCCTCCTCGACTTCATCTGCCCATGAAGGCTTCGTTGAGGTTCTGTCGTAAATCAGAGATTAAGTATGATTTGTTCTGATTACTAGTTCTGGAATGCTTTGTTCTATCTGATACGTACACAGTGTCGACTACCATTTGCGCTTTTGAATGTGATCGTGCCTGTTGATGAATTTTTTTTCTTTTCTTGCCAAGTGACGGTTTGTGAGAATTCCCTATTGGTTTCCCGCCAACAAGTGAAACTTCCCGTGGCTTGGGATTTTAGCAATTGAGACTTGACCCCTTCAATTACCCTGATGTCTCTGACAGCACAAAAGAAAAACGCACTATGGAAGCAATGCCTAATGAGTACTTATTATCAAGTTATAATTGGTCCGTTGGGCAATGGGAAAGCTTGTTGGCATTAGTATTAACCGACAGTAATCTGCACTCACTGTGACGTCTTTCATTCAACGGGCAATACTCAGGAACGAGGATGACCAGAACGCACATAAGGGTAACTATTTCTTTGCGAAAAGGATTGTGAAGAAGTTTCAACAAACGGAGACCCATGTTTTGGGATTATTGATAGGCATGAAATATTGCGAGGGCCACTTCTTAAACTACTCACGTGCTACTGGCCATTCTGCCATAGGCCTTATAGCCATGTTGTATCCATAAAACTATACCCAAACAACCATGATCTGTGGCGATTTTGGAGGATAAACTTTGAAAAATCCGATTGACCACACACCATAAATGTGACAGTCTGAAACTTTAGTAGGAACCCACGTTAGCAGGGGTAACATTTTGCTGGTTTTCATTCTGAGATGGCGTAGAAAAGATGCTATGTCTATATACAATATCTCCCAAAAATAATTTCACAAACTACGAAAATCGAAGTCGCAGTCCAGTGCAATTAAATGTCGCAACAAATGAAAAAACAAAAATTCAATGCCGTCCTTTTTCTACTTAGCTACCGCTTTACTTCATTTTAAAAGTGCATCCACATCCTTGAGCTCTCTCCATGCCCACTGTTAAACAGTCAAAAGCAGAACTCGCTGCTGCCAAGGCTGAAATTAGTAGGCTCAAACAACACAACGCTTCACTTCTTGAGATGATAGACTCTAGTTTCCCTATGGAAAAATATTGGGGAAGGGCGTGAGTATCAAAAAAGCCTTTTTGCAAGGAAGAAGCGGGCGACAGCAGGCCGGACAGGGGCCCTGATGCGATGGATACCTTTTGCGGAGATATCGATATGTATTAGGCATGTGGATTGAATGGACGGTTTGTATTAGAGGAAATAGATTCAACAGACTTGGAGTCTATCCCCCCCCCCACAATTTTTATCACATTGATCTAGCCCGGGCGGACACAATTATTATTTTTGCGCTTGTTGGAACAAATGAATAAACAGAAGCAACTAGATAGTGCTAGGTTGAAAGTCGATGTCATTCACTTAGCTCGAAAAAAAAGTAGTCCACAAACCTCTATAAGACGCATCCAGAGTCTGTAAGCTAGAATAATGACATACCTAATACCTTAACAATCTATCCCATAAGCAAATCAACTTACTTAATATCAGAACTTAAGATGCATTGCGAGCTGTCAAGATGTCTTACCTGCAAAAAGATCAATAAAGGGTACTTTGTGTATTCTTGCACTTTTACCGCAGTAATACGATCTGGATGGGCGTTTCAACCATTATTCCGTTTATCTAGCATAAGAAACGCACAATGAAAAGCATGTTGCCCATTTGTTTATTTTCCTTCACATGTCATTTTCTGTAAGCATGCCATAATTTTGAATCAAGATAGGCATTGAGGTATTATTGATGGGAACAGTAGACCGAGTTATAAACTGTATCTACACGTGTAGTATTTATCTAACATTCCATGCAGATTCGTTGTACAATGAAAAGGAAATGACATAAACTATGTAAACTTTGTTCGGATGCACCCCAAGATGATGCAACTTTTACGTACTCTACTCGAAGACATACCAAGTAGTCTTTTACCGGGCGTGATGCAGACGAACTTTCAAATCATATGAAAGAAGAAGATTGTAGAAGGCTTTAGCAGACAATAGGTATTCTATAAAAATTGAGAGAATATGATAACCCCAACTGCACGACGTCGAACAAGAGCCAGCCAAACCGAGACTATGGTTGAACCACCCAGGTCTCGCAGACGAATCAGCCGACGAGAAGAGGAAAGAGCAGAATCGTCCCGAGCTCCTTTAAGGCGATCTGAGAGGCAGCAAGCGAAAAGACTGAAAAGGATCCACGAGTCAAGTGGATAGGGCTTTTACGCCCGGTATTTAGTAAGTGTCATTGAATACTATTGTTATTTTTCTTCTATTACTCACCAATTGAAATTTATATATGCATCTGGCATTCACTTGGTAGGGTGATGGATATGGCGTCGTCAGTTTTATGACAGGTATGTAAACATTGGTCAATTCCAACTCTTATAACACGACAATTAATGTAATTTGTTAGCGTCAAGCCCAGTTTCCAAAATGCGCTAAGTGAATTTGCTAGATGCGACTTTAATTTTTGGAAATAAAGTACTTGGGCAATAAAGACTGGGATATTTCATAAAAATTCTTATATATACGTGCAATCTGTCCGATGTACATTCAGGCACAGCGAACATAACGACGACGAGCTGGAGTCCGACATACTTGTTGCGGACCAGATAATTGTCCGAGGAAACCTTTTTATTGCAAAGAAATGAGAAATCAATGAAGCTATCGAAAATCCAACTTCGTCAAGATCGCCATCCCTGTCGGATCTAATGCCCGTCGTGGAAGGAATAGTGCAGTCAGCTTGGTGTGGGAAACATTTTTTGGTGAGACCATAATGTTTTTCTAAAACAAGCATGCAGCACCAAAAAGCTTATGCTTCATCTGGATGCGAACAGATCTAAGCATGAATCAGTACAGTGTGATTAGTGGGAGTTTGCCCACTACAAATGCACTTAACAGCAATAGCAGACTGTATATGGTCAACAATACAGACTTAGATTGTTTGGCAGGCATTCTGCCAAAAATTAA
This sequence comes from Apophysomyces variabilis, assembly GCA_002749535.1. Taxonomy (NCBI): domain Eukaryota; kingdom Fungi; phylum Mucoromycota; class Mucoromycetes; order Mucorales; family Mucoraceae; genus Apophysomyces; species Apophysomyces variabilis. Next base: position 627,803 of record MZZL01000406.1, on the reverse strand, counting down.
TGATAGAAACAAAGTTTATATTACTTGGCATGGCATGACCAGATATGATTTTAGATTAGGTGGTATCGATAAACTGTAGATTAGAAGTTCAAAAGGTTTTGCCAAGTCAAAATTTTGCCCCATCATTCACCTTTTTAGCAGGGGGAAACCTCCTATAATTCCGATTATTCCCTGACTTTTTCCCATAGTGTAAAGGCATATATGGAAGGATTCGGGATTCGATACGACCGAGGACATCCGTGAACGGTGTCCTAGAAAGATCACTAAGCATAATTCTGACGGTCACGCTCCAGACACAACTACTACCCTTATCTCCAAGAAAAGGCACAGAGAAAGTAATACAAAAGTATCAGCTATGTATAATTAAGTACAATATGACCAAGCCTAATTGCTATACAATTAGAACAATTGGAGGCAAAGCAGGCAGAAAATGTAAATAGGATAGGTAGAGAGCTTCGGAAAGGTAATTACAAGAATCAGAGTTCAAATATAATATCGCTTAGAAGGCCGTATGTCTAATCTTCAATCTATTCTAGAAAAACGCAGATCAGAGGTAGAACAGAAAGAAAGAGAAAGAAAAAAAACGCATGGAGATGGTCGCAAGCAGGGCAGAAAAAGCAGCACGTCTGTCCAAGCTAAAAGTTTAACATAAACGTCAAAGGAAAATTAAAGCAGAAAGAAGAGCCAAGCAAAGGGCAACGTGCAAGCTGCTGTTGAGAAAAAAGATCAATATAATAATCATCTGATGATATTAGCTTCTTAGAGATAGAGAACACTACTGATATTATCCATTTGCAGTTTCACAACATATATCGAAGATAACAAGACCCTTAATAAGAGCAGCGAGCAGTGGATAGTAGAGTCAGGTATACCAGAAGCTAACACTTACTTTCCAACCTATGGTTATAATAACCCCATAATTATCATAGAAGACCTACGAGAATTTCTGTATATTCGCACCAGGAGATCAATATCCTGTCGCACAAATACAGAACCTGTGGCAGAATTCACACTGGATGAGGAAAACTCAATTGAAAAGTGCGCCAACGCTGAAAGAACGCAAGATTACTCTCTAACGATGAAGAAAAACGAATTTAACTCCTGTTGTATCGATTCCATCTTCGAACTGCTGATGAGGACTATCTTCCTTGTTTTTGAACTACCAGATGAATTGAGCGGCAATGTCCTTAGCAAGGGCCATCTCATGCAGGCTCTACACAATCTGGCAAAATCAGGGAATTTCGTTAAGGGCACTGAAGTGGCCAGAGCACATGTATCGAATAATACTGCAACATACGGATTCCAAAAGGGCGAAATTAATGATCCCTTAAACATTTTGCATTTGCAACACGAAGCGTGGTGAACAAAATCACTTTACCTAAAAAACCCAAATCCACTTGGGACGCCGAGGAGATTGTTCCTGTAGAGGTTCCTGAAGTAGTATATCAACGTCCGTTAATACATCTGACAGAAGACCTCATCAGCGAAAATGAGCTTGATTGTGCAAGAACTGCAAATGCGGATTGGAGCACAGCTCTTACTGTCTTGCTTACAAACCATGTCATTGAAGCGCATGAGCGTCATAGCGGGCTGTTGGGGCAGCAAAACATTGTCAATCATCGTAAAAGCGCTTTTCTTGATCGAGCATTCGATAAGCTCGAGCATTAGCAAACCAAGCTAGGAGTCGGGCACTTAGTAGCAGATATGCTACTTGAAGACAGTAACTGTAGAGCAAAAGACATACCAAACAGCTGGGCTACTCGTTTCGAGTAAAGCTGCAGGGCAACATTTCTGGTGCATCTGTCACATGGATGGCCAGGTTATGAAGATCGACAATATCATACTAAAGCTAGATAACTCGAGCAGAATTTTTATGGCAAGATAAGAAAAACTGTGCCAGTGGTGTACCGTCTGTTAGATGAAGAAGAGGAGTGGAATATAACTTTAGACAACTAGTACAATAAGAAAGATCGCCATACAATTTTAAAGAAGGATGCAAAAAGAGTAGAGCGTCTCCTCAATCATTAAATTTCATTGCAATCTCCACTTCAAGGCTTGAATATGTAATTGGAATAGCAGCATAGATATATCGATAGTACACCGAAAGTAGTTTTTTTTTGTTCACCCCGAAAAAAGAGCACAACACCTCGCACAAAAATAAAAACTTACATTATCTCAGCTTCGTAGCTACAGTAGGCCATGTACTTAGTGGCCGGGCATGTGCCAGATGACTCTATATCAGTTCACTTTGAATCTAATGGATCTCATAAAGATTGACGTTAAAGCCTTTACAATATATTGGTATCGCAGTGAACTAGATACGAAGTGACTATAGGAACTGTAGTACTATAATTGGAATATACCACAGGAAAAGTAGAGCAGTACTGAGATCTCGGACATCGAGTCGGGACTACGGTATGTCCGGCCTGTAGTACTACAGGTAGGTACTACAGATTTAGGTGACATATTCAACCTTTGAGCACTCTGCTATGGTACAGTTTCAGTACTAAGTGCGGCCCGGCGACGCCGGAGTGATACCGGTTATATTACGACGTCATCTTTTTGAGGTTCCGAAAACTCTTGGTGATTTCAGTGCATGCATTTTGAGGGTAAAACGCTGTTGCCAAAAAGAAAATACAGAAATTATATCGATAAGCATGAGCGTCGCCGGCTCAACATCTTCACGCGGGACACATTCACGTTCGCCTTCTAGATCCAGATCCCCACCTTATAGCGATGGGAGATATCTTCCCCGTTACGCAGCTCGCTATGAATCTTACAGTTACCGAGCCAGAAGTGGAATGTCAGCAGCTATCGATGATTACAGAGAACTACGAGAGCGAGAACGTGAACGTGATCGAGAACGAGAACGAGAAAGAGAAAGAGATCGCTCCATTCTGATGATGAGAGATGATCGCTATTTACCTCCTCGACCACGGGAAAGGTAGCAGCTGGAATGTCTGCTCACTAAAGCTAAAATCTTGTTAAACTTTTTGACACAGAGACGATCGCTATACTCCGTATTACCGAGACGAAATGCCTCCACCACATCATTATCCTCTGCCATCCTCTGTCATGTTACCTCGGGAATATCCTAAACCAACACCTCCTTCATTACGCCGCGAAGGTATGATGACGAAGGTTACACCAGATCTAATTGGCATTATAGCAGGAGGTTCGGCGAAACCACCAGACCCGAAGGCATCGATAGCAACCAACTCTTCTAAGGATGTGAAGGATGATTCCAAACCGGCTAGTACACCGGACTCTTACGTTGCGCCATCAAGCCGATACGTGGACTGGCGTGATAGAGACCGTGATCGGGAGAGAGATCGTGACCGAGAAAGGAGGTATCGAGAAGAAGACCGTCGTCGCGAATTTGATAGAAGAAATCGGGAACGGGACAGGTAAAATGGTTTATGGTATGTTCTTTGGCAGCGTTCATTAACGAAGCAAGAAGTAGTTATGTAATGCGTGATATGATGCGCTATGACTCACCCGCTTATGGCGTACCAGCGCCTCCACCACCGCCACCACATTCTCTAGCTTACCCTCCACCCCCATTTGGAGGTGATTCGTATCGGCCAGACCGCGATAGAGACCGTGATTTACCATCATCGCCAGGAGGTCCTCATGTACCTTATTATGAGAGAGATCGATTAGATGAAAGGGACTTTTACCGTCCTATGGCACGAGGTTCCAATGCGGCGGAATTCGACAGATATCGTGGACGAGCTAGTAGAACATGGAGTTCTCCTAGCGGTAGCGTAATTGGAACCACCAAGCTGGATAGTAGGGGAAGAGAACGCGACCGGGAGCGAGATCGTGATAGAGAAGGAAGCCTCAAAAGCCCAAGAGGCTCTGTCGGACCCGCTGGCGGGACGGCTTTGATCATCCAAAAAGAGCGTGCTAAAGAAGAGGTACGCCGAGACGTTTTTGATACCGAGAAAGCGCAAAACATTGAAAAATCAGAAAAAAGTACAGATGAGTCATTGGGTAAATATTTAATTTTGACGATCTATATAACATTGACAATTTAATGACTACAAGTCTCAGGAAAGAAAGAAGAGATTCTGGCACAAGACAGCAACGAGACAAAAGTCGCACCCGAGTTACCAATGGAAGAAGGCAAGGATAATGAACCGGCAGCAGAACCTTCTGGCGATATAGTCTCAGAAAAGAGAGCAAAAGAAGAGAAAGACATTACAGTTAAATCGGAAGACAATCGGTCCGAAAATTCATTACAGGCAGACTTACAAGAAGACCAGCCATCAACACCGACAGCTGAGATTGTGGACGATAAATCAACGGTTGAAAAACTAACGGATGACATTCAGACCGGCGAGTCGAAACCGACCATAATCTTGATTGAGCAGAAGAATGAAACGACATCTAGTCATGAGCAAGGCTTGCTGAACACTGTGGATGATAGCGATCAAGCTACCAAAGAAGCAGTAGAAGAAAACCTACAGCCTACCAATGACATACTAAAAAGCGAGCCGCAACCAGAAAACGAGATGACGCAGCAGGAAATTGTGGAACGCATCGATCAGATTGAAAATGATATAACGATGTACGAGGAAATGCTGGAAGAAATGGCTAGACGACCTGAACGTCGATGCGACGAAAACAACCTACCCTCTGATGACACTTCCACGAAAGAAAACGTAGAGGATACTTTGGCAATTAAAGAAGATCAGGAACAGGAAGCTGCAAAGCAGCAGGCGCTGCAGATCATTAGCGAGACTAGTCAAGCTCAACCGATGGCCGATATCCAGAATCTTCCTCTGGCAACTTCGCCACTTATGCGCAAGCGCCCTCAACTTCTTATCAATCAAGTTAGAGCTGGGGATGAAGAAGAAGAATTGTTGTATAAAAAGATCATGAGAGACAATCGTCGAGTAGCCAAAGAAAACTCGCAAATGATTGCAGGCTGGCAAGGTAGACCCGAAAATTTGGATGACTGGTCAGATGAAGAGAAGTGGAAACAACCTTTGTTTGCAACCCTTGATGATTACCCTTGCTACAAAAGGAATGTCGAGGTCTTCGATAAGCTCAAAAACGCTGTAGCTAACACCTTGGCGTTCAGACGAAAGTCATTGAAAGAAAAGGAATTGGCTTTAAAGAAAGAATACAAAGAATTGTATGAGCAATGGAAGGAAAAGAACATCGCATTGGACCGGATCCGTGATCATGAGCGTCGAATTTCTGACAAATACTCGTCTCGTACCTCATCTAGAAGACGTTTGGAGGAAGAAGCAGAGGAATATATGGATGGCGTTGTGTTCACCGGGGATGGGGATGCGTTACGCTTTAGGGCTGATGGAACCTCAACGCCATTTGGTGGAACAACAAAAAGTCCTTGGACATCGGACGCTGCGCGGTCAGAAGCTGAATTACTTGAGATTATCCAGTCTCTTGAATCGGCCGAAATGAGAAATCCAGAGCTCCGAGCTGCTAAAACATGTGCGACCATTCCACCAATGATTTTGGACCGAAGAGAAAGGATGCGTACATATGACGACCGTAGCGGGCTTGTCGAGGATCCTTTGACGTACTATCACACTGGCCAGGACACTGAAGATACATGGACTCAACAAGAAATGACGACGTTCATGGAAAGTTACATGCAGTATCCGAAACAATTCGAGAAGATTGCTGTTGCAGTTGGTACTAAGACCGCACCACAATGTGTACTCTTTTATTATCGCAAGAAGACAAAAATTGACTTTAAGGCGCTTATGAAGAAAGGGCGGCGAGGAAAGAATAAGCGGAGAGATCGACTAGCAGCGGCAATTCGTCGTGCAACAGGAGATTCCGCTCCCAACACAAGGAGAGCTAAGAGTAAAGGATCTGCTCTGATGACGGATATTGGGGAAGCACAAGTCTCGCGAAAAGCTAAGGAAAAGGAGTCAGAGCGTAAAAGCAGAGAATTGAGAGAACTAGAAGAAGCGAATGCTTATTGGGATGGTGTTGCGGAGCGAAGGAAAGCTAAGACGAGAAGTAGCGATAAACCACCGCTTTCAGCGTCTTCTTCAGGCACTATACCCACTAGCAGTACTACAGCAGCTACCGCTTCTTTGGATGATGTTGATAGCTTACGTGATAGACGACGGTTACCACGACGTAAAGGAAGATCACCACGGGCATCTGTTGCATTATCTGAGACATCATTGGATGACTCTGTCCGTATGGAGGAATCGCTCTCTCACCAGCAGGAATCATTGATGGGTGATACAACCGAAAAGCCTACCCCGAATGTTGCGGCTACGGCAAAGTGGACTGAGAGAGACAAAGATGCAGCAGTTGAAGCATTTAAGGCACATGGACGAAACTTTGTGCAGGTAGCATTGTTAGTAGGTACAAAAACGGAAGAACAATGTCGAAACTTCTACCATAACTACAAGCGAAAATACGGCCCAAATGCATTTGATGAAGAGTCTAACGCGGCTACAGCACTTGCCAGTATTGATACGGAGTCTCTCGGACGCTCAGACCTAAAAGCAGAAGAAGAAGATGCGGCAGCTGCTCTGATGGGCATGTTTCAAATGGGCTCGAACACTGTGCCGCGAGATGAAAAGCCAATAGTCCAGACTTGGGGAGGTTCGCAAGTTGACGATGTACCAGCAACGACGAGTTCGCCTCGTTCCACTTCGACAAGCGCTGGTACCTCACGTCGTCGACGAGCACGAACATCTTCGAGCAAGACAGGTAGTCCTGTAGATGACTCTGGCGATTGGATGGACTCTGACTATGGTACTCGCACGCCCCGTCGCCCCGCGCGTAATGCATCCGTCTCCATGTCAGAAACTAAACGCCCAACATATTCTTCATATTGGTCAGTATCCGAACGAGGTGATTTTGTTCGATATCTTGAAAGCTGCGGTCCGAACTGGGAGAAGGTCGCAAGTGCTATGAAATCTAAGACACCAATTCAGGTTCGAAATTTCTATGTCAATAATGAGGAAAAAATGCGTTTGGGAGAAATAGTTCAGCGTTACAAAGCACGTCAAGAGCGAGAAGAACGGGAACGTGAAATGCCTCCTATGGCAACTGCATATGACAATACCAATGCATCTGCTACTCAAGCACATTTCCAGGCACTTCAGAATTTTGCATTTCCAGCCCCAATAGCTGCTGAACAAAATGCTTCACCTTATGGCAATATGGGGCCTCGCGTGGGCTATTTCACTACTCCACCTACACCATCAGCGGCAACAGCGACAACAGCATCACATCATCATCACCACCATCGACAATCATCCACTCCTACATCGAGAATTACAAACGTAGACCCTTATTCATCAGGATATAACGCACCAACACCTTATGGACCGGTTGCATATACGACTCCGGACGTGTCTTCCTCAGGTCATTCTTCACATATATCGCATGCACCGCCACGAACATCACCATCAGGGCCGCCAGCGGCAGCACCTACGGTTACGAAGGTAGCTGATTTGCTAAACAATGACGATCCTGCAGAATCGAATAAGCAAAGCTGGGAAACATGGTTTGGCGCATAATTTTCGTGTAGCTTCTTCTGTACAGTAAATTTTCGTTTATTTAATCGGTAATTCCTACTTGAGCCATTTATCTTATACTGCATTACTCTGACAAAACTGTAATTTGTTCCAATTGTTACGTGCATAATCAACTCATTACGGCAATAGTAACTTAGTGGTTAACGCTCGTTTGCCAAGAGCTACGCTTTCCCAAGATTTTTGGGACAGGCCTATTACTATGTGCGAGACGTGAAAGCAGTAAACGCAGGCATTTGTAGAAATCCGTTGCGCTAATAGGAAGGACAGATTTACATTGACTGAACAGATGCCTCGAGTTAGTTAAAGAATGAAACTATGCGCTGCATAATAATGACTACTGGTCTAAAGGGTGCTAGTTTTTGTTTCATACACCATCAATTACCAATACTTTAAAATCATTCACCCGTACAAACCTTTTATTTACTTTGTTTGGCTTTATCTTTGCATTGTTATGATCTACAATTCACCGCTTTTGTAATAATCACTGGTTCCAAACTGACTAGACGGGAGGGACACTTTCTTTCACTCCTTGGCTCCGCTCTGCACAAACATCCGCCACAAAAACCATTTACTAAGCACATATAGTTTACATTATTTAACCGCAAATCTTTACCTTGAGTCGATGTAAGTATATCTTGGTAAAATACAGCTGACCTATTACTCCGTGTCTGGCGTGGGTATTCAGTTGAAAATTGATTTTATTAAAATGCTAATGAGCACTTGCGCCATTCGGCCTATCTGCTCTAGCTAGATCGAAAAAAGAAGTAAAAAGAACTAAAGAGAAGAAAGAACTAAAAAATCCCTTGGGCTCTGCAGGGCAAAAAATGATGAGAGAAAGGAATAGTAATATAAGTAAGAGGACTAGGGGAGCAACAATGGATAACATGGAGAGATGGGGAAAGAGTGGAGAGTGTTAAGAGGACAAGTCAAAGAAAGAGTTGGTGGAGAAGAATGCCAGTGATGCATTTGGAGGCTTTGATATACCATTGTAGAAAAGGGCTAGTTGTTGAGGATTCAGGGGTTATGTTATCCGGTGGGCGGCAGAGGCGGTCTATGTCGAGGAGAGGGTGGGCCATATGCGTTGCCAGTGAAGTATTTGTTGTTGCGATTGAGGTGGGCGGGCGGGAAGCTGGTTTAGGGTGTATGAGAGGGGGTCAACGACGACAACGGGTACGTTCAGTTTACTATGACACTGCAGACAAGATATCACGTGGGCAGGGAGAGCTGGGCTTGTTCAGGGCAGTTTCCACAAGGCCAAGGCTTGCCAGAAGATATCCACCCGAGTCGCCAGCGGATACATCGGCTGCGTTCGTGTCGAGTCATCGGTATCCATAGGATGGGGTCAATCCCTAGACAAGGCCGACAGGCTTTTAACAATACCATTTTTGGGCCAGTATAATTGTTCCAAAAGCGGTCGTGAAGAAAGGAGCGTATTTGGTTGCGAAGCAACTTAGCATTCACTGCCGAGTGGAGGGAGGGAGTCGGCGCCAGAGGGGATTCTTTTCAGTTGAGACCAGCGAGAGAGGCGGGAACGGTTGATGCGAGGGAGAAGAAGGGTGAGAAGGGCATCATCAGGAGCGTGGTTATTCAGGTACACGGAAAAGGGCTGAACCTGCAGCGGCATTAATGAGACTGCTTTTCCTTCTTTCAGTTTTTGTTGGAGGCGGATTTTGAAAAAACAAACGCAAGCAAAGGCTCTAAGGCAAGGTTACCACCATGGGAATTCTCGAGAAAATCCAGGACATTGAAAATGAGATTAAGCGTACTCAGAAAAATAAAGGTAAATTTCGCTGTGATGTTCAGGCAAGATAGAATGAATAAGCCAACTTAAAAGAACATGATCAGCTACCGAATATCATCTCGGCCTTTTGAAGGCCAAACTTGCCAAGTACCGTGTGCAGCTTATCGAGGGTTCAAAGACCAAATCCGAAAAGGTTAAAGGGAATGGAATTAGAAGTCTGCAAATTTTAATGTGATAACAGGGAGAAGGTTTTGATGTCATGAAATCCGGAGATGCGCGCGTGGTGATGATTGGATTTCCCTCTGTGGGCAAATCCACCTTGCTATCAAAGTTGACAACGACCGAATCCATAGCTGCTGCCTATGAATTTACCACCTTAACATGCGTTCCTGGAAAATTTACCTATAAGGGAGCCAATATCCAGCTTCTAGATTTACCTGGTATTATCGAAGGTGCTTCTCAAGGCAAGGGTCGTGGGCGGCAGGTTATCGCTGTGGCACGGACGGCAGATGTTGTCCTCATGATGTTGGATGCCACGAAGTCAGCACAGCAAAGGCAAGTCCTTTCTAGCGGGGAGAAGTAAAATAGCGTGCTAATGCAAGAGGAATCCGAACTTTCTTTTGTTAGGCCCTTGCTAGAGGCTGAATTGGAAGCAGTAGGAATTCGGTTGAACCAGAGTTACCCGAACGTGTCTTTTAAGATCAAGAAAGCTGGCGGTATTAGTTTTAATGCGACCGTAAAGTTGAATTACATTGACCAGAAGATGGTGTATAATATCTTACACGACTACAGTGAGTGTATTTTAGTAAATTGTGGGGCCAGCATATTAACCCAAAATTGTAGAAATATTTAATGCTGACGTGGTGATTCGTGAAGATATCAACGTAGAACAATTCCTTGATGTCGTCCTGGGAAATAGACGATACATCAAATGCATTTATGTACGTTCAAGTTATTTCACGCTGAACCAGTTATTTACAGCTAATTTCTCTTTCTCAGTGCTACAACAAGATAGATCAGATCACGATGGAAGAAGTTGATCGATTGGCTCGAGAACCTGATACCGTCGTCGTGTCATGTGAGGATGATCTGAATCTGGACTATTTAGTGGAACAAATCTGGAAAAAGTTAAATCTGATGCGTATTTACACAAAGAAACGAGGAGAATACCCGGATTTCGAAGATGGATTGATTGTACGAAACGGGGCGACTATTGAACATGTGTGTCATGCTATTCACCGAAGTTTGGCAGACAGTTTCCGGTATGCACTTGTCTGGGTAAGCTTATCGTTTTAGCAGCCAAAAAGCGAGCTGATGGGTTGATTTAGGGTACATCGACAAAGCATAATCCACAACGCGTGGGTATTAACCATCAGGTACATGATGAAGATGTGGTGCAGGTGGTTAAAAAATAGAATGATCACTGAAAAACAAAATAAAACGGACCATGAAGTAGACATACAAGTATTTCTCAGGCATGCAGTTTATCTTGTACTTGTAACACCAGCAAGATTCAGCTAATGTAATTATTCATCTTCATGCTCGCTATCCGCTCGAATGTCATACTTAGATTAGCCGTAGTTTGGTTAGTTATGAAGAGATGAAAGGAATACGGGAAAGCAGGCTGCGATAGGCAGACTAGTGGCCGATCAACGCTTTCTATAATCTTACAGACGGTCCTCTCTCGGGAAGGTCCCGGATTTGCCAACACTCCGAAATGCTACTTGCTTTATGTTCATAACTGACTTGAATATGATAATCTCTCAGATTGCGTTGACATCAAAAAGATCGCTGATTTGACAAAATGCTATTAAACATGTTGAGAACTGAAATTAGTACGGTTCTTCCATGCAATGTCCGTGCGCGCAAATGTCAAGTCATTCACGTTTAAGACTCGACCTAGGGAGTAAAGGAAATTTAAGCTGTAAACTAATGGAACGCGTACATCATACTTTTGTTTAGTAAAAAGGTAATAGTAATAATAATAATGATGGTAATAATGGTGACACCTTTTCAGTTGGCAAATAGCTATTATAGGAAATCTAGACATGAGTAGAAGCCATCTCAGTCAGGACCACGACTTCTTGATGCTGTTTAATTTCTAGTTTGAGACACTTGTCACCGCCATTGCCCCTTTGTAAGGTACTTTCGGTGCATTGTAATTCACCAGGATGCGTCGTGGCTAGAATTAACAAAGAAAAAGACAGGCGTGAGAAATACAGCGTATCTTTAAGTCTTGTGATATATATTTACCCCAGTGAATAAAGCAGGCAATGACAGTGATATCGATAGTTGATACAGACAGAGCGAGCAGTCCCCGTTCTTGACCCTGGAAGGCGATCATGACAGCATAGTTAACGGTGTTAGTGATAAGTGAAACGATTGCAGCAACGAGATTTCGCTTCGCCATCATGCGTAGGGACGTGCATTGATGAGATGTCTGCTGAGCCACATTGGGGAAAGCATAATACTTAATGAAGATACCAGCATAGATGCAGTTAATGAGAAAACCGTAGGCTAGAACAGCAGCGGTAGCAGGCAGTTGGTAGCCGATGGTGCAGTGGAAAGGGAATTCGCTAGCAACGAGAGTGACTCGGTAGAGAGCCATAAGGATTATCAGCGCGAGGTAGGGCACGAGAAGGGCGAGATTGAATATGTACATCGGTGTTCGCAAACGAGATTGCTTTGGCACCGAAATGATGTAGATCTAAAGCAAGTTGATGGTTACACGAGGGTCAATCAGTGATTACTTTTCGCCTACCTTTTCGATGAAATAGAGATACAGGACCAGTTTTGTAACGATGTATACAACGACACAGTTGACCAATCCAAGAATACAAGAGATATAATTTCCATTGTTTGTACTCGTCAGCATACATGCGATCAAATCAAAGGCCCAACTGAATCCATAAAACACCAGTAGCAATCCTCTAGAGTAATATAAACGTCCATCGAGCGTTGCGACCTTACGGCCAAAGAACAGGGATATGACAGTGATACACAGCACACTGATGACTTCTGATATGATTTCTGAATTATCCGGTGAATACATTCCTTTAAAAACAACAATAACAAAGAAAGAAAAGAGATGAATAGTAAAGTGATAATGGACAAGATTAGGGTTTATAAATCAGTGACGAAACGCAAGGGCATCTCCTTTTTTTTTGTTTTAGCGAAAAGAGGAGGAGAGGGAGAGGAGAAAGAAATGAAAAAAAAAATAGTATGTGTGTGGGTGCGTGTGTGGTATGTGTGAGACCTTTGAGAACAAGCGTTGTGCAACCTTAATCTTTTCTTTGGCTGAGTCTCTGATAGATGCATATTCCGCCTCCCGTAACGCTTTCCAATCTTCCATGCCCCTCCTCCCCTTTCTTTCGGTTCTTTTGCGCTTTTTTTCTCTCCCTCTTTTTTCTCCTATTCGGTTCACCTTCCTACTGCATCATCAGGTTTAACTACATACACGAAAAATGTAGATTCGTCTTTATCGTTTAACAAGCGTGCTAAATGAGAATATCAGCGTGTTGTGTTACCGTTTTCGTTATATACACCTTACCCAAAATGATCTATCCATCCCGATTAGCCCTCATGTCAAACAGAATTGACATCTCTGTTAAGGAAAAACAATTTAGTTTTAGTTTATAGATACTGCTGTTAGAAATAATGAAATGACTGGAAACAAAGCCATGAGCAAAACAAAAAGGGAATCATTCTCCACAAGATCGGGGCCTAAATAATGACAAGATGGATAGATCCCACTCCGGGAAGAGACACCGTACAAACGGATAGCATCATTTCAGTTTTCCTCAGGTATGCAGCTGTTGACAGCATTTAGCGTTAGCTTGTGTTACTTCCGTTGAGTTAGACATGGGATAAATCGATAAAATGTTCGAATAAGAAACTAATGTCACTTCGTATTACAGAAAGAAAATCTGAAAAAATTTTCACTCAGCGCATTTCAAAGAACTGAGCTTGACGGTGACAAATTATATTGCATGAAATGTCCGCCTGGATCATATCCACTTTATCAGACATGTAAGAATACATGAAGAACCTTTTTACTGATCTTTTCGCACGTAGGACATCTTAACCACTCGCAGTGGATCTCGAAATTTCTGGCATTAAGATGTTGATATTTTGAGGTGATAAATTTACCAAGATAGTAGATATGTCGTTATTCTGTTTTCACATCCGGGAATCATCTCGCAGAGGTTTGGAAATTGAAAATTGCTTTCATTTTCCGAGTGATTGGACTCTGTAAGAGAGAAGTGAACGATATTAGATTCCATCCGTTGCGACATTGATTTTCAGGCATTCGGAAATTATCTTTGGGAGTACTATATCTTCTGCTCAAAGAAGGGAAATTAAGCATACATATCATTTAAACTGAAGAAGATAGATAACAATAGAAAAATGTAACATTTTATGCCGCGTAATACCTGCAAAACCCAAACGTTTTAAAATCTTGTTCTAAGTGCTTTTTCATGTTGATGAATGGCCCTTTCAGAAACATCCTTTTTTATAAGAAAAAGTTTTCAATCTTTAAATTCATCCCGAGAGTACTCATTTTGTCTCGTTTTGACCACAGAATTTTACTTTGGCAAAAGACTGGAGAATCTTCATTGGTTATTGCGTCGTGACTGTCCCCTAGTAATGCACCAATGTCAGCTTTGAACTTGTCTGCAAGGAACCGCACTTTCTCTTTATTATCAGTGAGAGAACAATGACAATTAAAAAGTACAATGTGCTCTTTGTCTGTCTTGGTAACAAGTACCGGAATCCTAAAGGAATTGACCTAACATTCTCTCCTTAAGGCAACATTTGTCGATCACCTATGGCCGAGGCCGTTTTCGCACACACAGTGAAGCAACTGCAACTAGAGAATCGCTTTGACCTGATCGATTCGGCAGGCACCGCAGGCTATCACGTAAGTCCGCTTGAAAACACTCCAAAAGATTAGCTTACTAAATTTGGATGCATGTGTGAACACCCTGTTCCATAGGTTGGCGATACACCCGATCATCGCAGCGCATCCACCTGCAGAAAACATGGCGTACCTGTTAACCATCACGCACGAAAGGTAGATTTTACCAGGTACAATAGCTGCAAGTGACAACTAACTAGACATTGTTTGCCGCTTGCTTGGGGTAAAATAAAGGTATCTAAAGCGGATTTCAATAAATTCGATTATATTCTCTGTATGGACACGTCAAACTATGAGGATTTGCAGGTAAAGGAATCAAAACCCTAATTTGTTCCCTAAACTCTAACGCCCAAGTGAAAATAAATATAGGAAATGGCACCACAAGGCTCAACTGCTGTGATCAAACTCTTTGGTGATTACGATCCAGAAGGTGAACGAATTATTCGGGATCCTTACTACGGTGGCAATGAAGGTTTCGAACGTAATTATAATCAAGTTACCCGAGCCAGCAAAGGCTTTCTGGCATCATTGGGCATGATTTAGAACCGAGTAACTGGATAGATTACAGCATTAAATTATAGATCATTCCTCCTACTCTCTCCCTGAAAAAAAAAGGAATACATTGCGTCAGCCTGTTAAAGGAGAATAGACCACTTGTCGATCATTGTTGCAATACTACCAAATGTTTATTATTCAACACATGGTGAAACCAACGTGTCATGGTCTGTTCATTGATTTGCTCAATAGGGTGTTTGCCTTTTGATTGGTTTCTATCAGTTTATTCAGTGATAGTTTCATCAATCAATGTGGCATTGATAGTTTCTGTCCTCTTCTCTATTCTCCCTCCTCCTTTAGAATGCTCCATACCATAAGCGTGAGCACTTGGTGCAGGGGGAGAAGTATTTCTTTTCCATGAGAAAAAAAAACAAAAACAAGCATTGTCTGTTCTCTGTCAAGTGCTTTTTATGCATTAACACTGAAAACTCAGGGAACTGCTTGTCTGCAAACTAGTGCAAGTACGATTGTGTAAAAGCATAAGATTATGTGCTTACCGATCGCATAATTACCACTTGCTTGCTTTACCGCTATCTTTACTATATGAACCGGAAGTATGAGAATAATTCTACGACCTTATGAATCATGTTTTAATTAGCCATTTTTTCTTTCAATGGTTTGATCCTTGTCCTTGAATATAACTGACGGAGTAGATAACGGAAGCGCTAACAAAGAAACTCATCGTAGTATCACTGACAGGACACAGATATATCAATCACTCATTTTTTGAAAATCATCTCATTGTAGCAAAAGAAATAGTAACACTCTCTTGATGCGAATGGCGTCTTCTCTCTTTTCAAACTTTCTGTCAGATCACCCACACATGCCATCGGGGTTCAAATAGGAAAAACACAATATTTTCGATCCAATTCGACATTCTTTCAGCAGCGATCCGATCATGGGAATGAAAAACTTACGTCCGAAGACACGCCGTGCGTACGAACATACCATGCATATATACGGAATGTCGTTTGGATTCCGTAAACCATACCAAATCATTCGTAAGTGAGGAGCGTTTAAAGGAGCAGAAGGCCGCGGAAAGTTCGATTAACGCATCCTCGCCAGTCGATCCTTTGTTTGTCCATGGCTCCGTTAAACAGGGCATTGACATTGAAGCCGATCTTGCCACGACATTGGATAGCGATATCAGAGCAAGTAAGAGAGAACAACGCTTGGAAGGGGCCTTGCGTGGAAAATAATATTGACACGCGCTTTCTATAGTGGTCACCGAGTGTACTATTCAGGAACTGCGGAAAAAAGGGAATAAGTTTCAAGAGGCAGCAGAAAAGGCCAAGCATATTGAGCGTCGTCGATGTCCTCATAAAGACTGTGTGCCAAGTGCGCAATGTATTTCCGAAATGATCGATACCAATAATCCCCACCACTATTGCGTGGCGACACAGGACCCTTCTTTACGAAAAAAGCTACGAAAAGTACCAGGCGTGCCATTACTTCATATCAACCATAATGCAATTGTTTTGGAGCCCATATCTACATTTAGCAAGCAAGCTATTGATCAGGTAAAAGGGATTATACTCTTTCATGGAGACCTATCACTGCTGACGAAAATTTCTTGAATGATACATTCCAGGCGCAGTATGAGAAAGCGCGGCCTCCTCCTGCGGAGAGAGAGATGTTGAAACGCATGTTTGGAGAAGAAGAGGAACAGCAACAACCGAGACCCAAAAAACGAAAGGCAAAAGGCCCTAATCCGTTAAGCTGTAAAAAGAAGCAGAAAAAGACTCCTCCTCCACCAAAAAAGAAAAAGACAGGTAGTGAGTCTTCTGCAGTATAACAGGCGGACATACAATATAGGGGCATGAACAGTTTTGTTTTTTCTTTTAATTTTATAAAATGCATGAATATTTGGAAAACAAAATGTCTAGCGAGCTCTTGGGCTGAGACGTGAGACGGTGAAGACACCAAGGATAACAATGCCTAGAAATGCAATAGAGGCGGGTAATATCAGCTCTTGAGGAAAGCCGGATGCTTCGTTCGAATGGTTATCCATTTTACGAGAAATTCTTTTTGAACGTCTTCTTGATCGTTCAGCTGACTCATCTTCGCTGCTACTATCTTCCAATTTCGGGATCGGTGCCGGTGCGCAGATGATGGGTGGCGAAGCGGGTGCAGTGATGGGTGGTGAAATTGGGAGTGGGGTTGTGCTAGTTAGTTGTGATGGTGCAGATGCATCGTGAACGAAGAGTTTTACTCGATCTTGGCCTAGTTTACGGGCCAACTGAACCGCATCTTGGACATCCGCATCGGAAGTCATCAAAACTTCATCGTTTTCATCGTCCAAATAAGAAACAGTCAACCATTCGGAGGATCCATCGTCCGGTTGACTTTTTAGATGTTCGCCGATCACTTTCTGGCGCACCATGTCCAAAAGTTGTGCATAGCTGCCAGATGGTGCAGCAAAGCGGTGAGTCTTTCCACCAGCCGATGTGAATTTAAACATAAACATGCCATCATCTGCCTTTTGCTGTCTTGGGTTATGCGAAGAAAGGGTTGAGCGAGTATCCTCGTTGTTAGCCACCATGCTGGCAGATTCGTTAGGAGAGATTTCGGACACAGGGTGAAGCTGAGAGAAGGATGTCGAAGGCTCTGGCGAGATGCCGTGAATAGGTGCTCGGGAAGCGTGTGCTGACATGGGATCTGACATTTGCGAGTCCGTTTCATTATGTTCCGTTGCTCCAAAACTATCCCAGAAACGAGACCACATAGGACCTTCTCCATCACCACCTTGGATACTGTTGATCTAAAGTCGTGATTAAAATTTATTGTATCGTGAGCGAAAATCCATACTTGTTCCAAAGTAGCGTATGTGAGTTTCAAAACATCAACCATGCCAACTACTTGTCCATCTTCCAGCACTGGAAGGTTGAGGTAGTGGCCATCTAAAGTTGTGTAAGCAGACATCAGAATATAGAAACAAAATGTTACCGTGCATCCGTCTCAAAGCATCCATGATAGTCACTTGTGGTGATGCAGTATCAGGGTGCGGCGTCATCACACGGACAACAGAGCAGTTTTCTGGATTTAAGCCAGCTGCAATGACACGAAGAACAACATCCTTACTGTACCACTTGATAAGCTTGTACTACTCGAGAATCCTTTCACTTACGTTGTAAAAATACCTGCGAGTCCTTCACGGTCTGACACAAGTACGGCGGTTGTGTGATACTCTTTCATCATCTTCGCCACATCTCGAACGTTTGTTTTTACACTCACATCTGCTGGAGGCGTGCCATCCAAGACGGAGTTTAAGTCTGGACAGGACATCCTGTCGCGAAGGACTTCCATATACTGCACAAGTTGTACCGGACTACCCGACCATTCTTTTTCGACGCCTTCAAGTGCATCGTACAATTTGCGAGATGAGCCAAAGGCACGTTCCATTTTATCAAGAGCCTCGTATAAGCATTTTGTGATATCCAGCAGACCAAAGATATCACCTTCCTCGTTACAAACAGGCTACGAAAATATAGCGTCAATGGGACACTTCATTCCACCTATCGGGATCAGAATTACCAAGTGTCGGAAACCACGGGACACCATGAGATTAAGAGCATCCGTTGCCGATGTATCGAAAGTTACACACATAGGTCCTTTTGTCATGATTTGCGCTACCATGGTATCCCTGTTAAAGAACAATAACAAAAAAAAAGATAGAAAAAGTTAGCGATATCTTCTGGTTAAGAAACAAAAGAACGTTAATGATATATCTACCTGGCGTCCAATGATTCCGCCACTACCCTGTATGCCAAATCTTTTGCCTGCGATCCACGTGTCAACATAATGACATGTGCCCGCCAAAAACACTTGCCGTAAAAATACCACTCAGATGATCCTCATTATCCACTACTAAAACACAATCACTGCGTTTGGCTGCCATAAGCTGTGCTGCTTCAATGACGAGCATGTTTTCCTTCACAGTCAAAGCTTGGGCAGGACGAAGAGCGGAAACGGTGCCTGCGATTTTACGAGTCTGCCGCATTCGTGTCTGTCCTGTTCGTTTCCTTGATAGCTCTTGTTCCAATTTCTTACGGATAGCCTAAATTTTTTCAGAAGGTCAGAAACATAAGGTATAGGAAGGTTGATTTGCAGGAATAGTTTCAAGTACCTCATCCTTCTTCGACTGACGTTGTCGACTTCCAAGACTGGCTGATTCGGTACTTTCAATGCGAGTCGAGGCTACCGAGGGGATTCTGGAATTGGATCGTTTCGACATCGAATAAGGAACAAAAACGTTAGGTACTGTTTCTCCCAAACCCCGAGTTTTTTTCTTTCTAACAAAGAAAAAAAAATAACAATTTTTGTGCGCTTGTGATTGGCTACAGTCCACACCCCCAGATCAATCGCATATATGGAAAGTCTTACGCTATCCAGTCCATGTTATTGCAGAGTATCCCTACCGTGGAAGTAGCCGAAATGAATTGCGCTATACTGGAACTTACTTTTGCATTGTCCTACAGCTTTTGATAGACACTAAAGGCTGTCAGTTTTCGTTGTCTGTCTCTCTCTCTATCTGGCTCCCACGTGGTAACGTTGCACTAAGTTCAAAGCCTTACTGCGTGGAAAGCCAAATTCAGTCAGCTTATCAGAAAGCCTTGTTTGTATGCAGTTACATACAAACTAAAAAACTTGACGATGACATGGAATATAGGACGGCAACCTGAAAGACCTGCGGTAAAACCTTGATGTGACTAAAGTACGCTTATGATAAAATGAGAATACTTCGGCCAAACGTGCCATCCTTAATTGCGTATCACATATAAAATACTTGGCAGCAATCTGTAGAATCCACCCAAACTCTCTGGAATTAACTTGAGCCAATTAGAACCAACGCATAAGTACAAGAAGCAACTAGAGTATGGGGCAAATTTACACATGGTCTATAGGGTTAAAGATTCCTTTGTGTGCGTTCCACAACGATTTGGGCTAATGTCGCAAGGTAATTGAAGGATGCTTTGAATTTACTGTACGTACTACTTTCGAAGCGTGTCCTCTTTTGTCCTGATTCAACAGAGCGTCTTTCTTTGATACGCTATCGACTTGCGCAAAATACGATATTATCTCTTTATTCCCATCTATCATACCTATCTACTGTATTTAAACCATTGATTTATGCTCATTTTGTTTGTTTTTATGTCTGAACTGTTATACTACAAACAATTTAAGACCTTCCTATCGATGACTGTAGTTTTTGTATCATTAATCTGAACTATTTAAACGGAAAGAACAAACAGTGCTTTATTGCTTTGCCCTGTTTTTCACAAGCGCCCGACGATATGCGCTTATTGTATTGTAGTTGCAGGATAACTCATGTCTTCTTTGTCTATCTTACGCAGAAAAGCCGGCTAATATAAAACTAATGTTACTGCAGTCCTGTGTTGCCTTCTTGGCAGGCCTGAAATCCGGATTACTGTAACCAAATTTCACAAATTCTTTTTATGACATTGGACATATGTCGGGAAATCAAGGAATTGAGGCAAGCGGTCCAGGAGCTGAAGGCCGAAATCGCTGACCTGAAGGTATCAATGCGATGTTTCAATTATTTAGCGAAATGTGATCTCCCCAGCACCCGTCACTGCGCAAAATCTGCTTCTAGGCGTCAATGCTTCTACTGCCAATGGTCATCGTGAAATTTATCACCCGTGAAAGGAAGATAAGAGGAGTCCTTGCTATCGCAAAACCAAGCAACTGACCGCTGAACTTATTCAACGGCTAGCAAACACGGCGAAGAATGACGATACGTCGATTGATATAGACACGGCTAAAAAATTGTTGAAGCATGCGAGCCTCATAGCAAAGGTAACTGCAGCTGTTTTAGCAGGTAAGATGAAGAAATCTACCGCATGGGCCCGCGTCCCCATGGAAATGAGGATGACTGGATGCACATATCTTGAGGAGAAACTTGTCCCTGCTGGCATTCCACTGGATAGATGCATCGGATACTGGTGTGCCGGGCTCATGCCATGTAAAGCTTGGGAATCACCCGAGAAAGAATCCTCTGCCACCAACGGATGACAGCAGTCTACTGGCGCTGAAACTCCAGTAGAAGTTGGTGCTGATGAACCGCGGGATGCCAGCAGGGCAGTTGAGGTTTTAGATCGTCCATTGGCGCAGCACTTGTCAGGTAAGTCTGATATGTCTTCCTTACTTTGTTGTACTCATGTGTATCCAAAGATTGCTTGTCAAATCCGCCTGTGTTATTTAATCTGGCAGCACCAGAGATACCAATCAGTCTGCCTGCTACTGCACCAAGTAGCCGTAGGCAAAATGAGGGGTCGAGGCAGGTCCTCCAAACGACAAGGAACGTAGTCGAAACGGAGGACTTTAGGCAAAAAACGTTGAACATAATAAATACCAACACTGATCTGTGTTTCTATAGCCTGTTTTAATGTAACAGAAGACGTTGAATAGCTATTGAATAAATACTGCAATATAAAAACGTATTCAAATGGATCCTAAAATGGATACCTAAGGATATTGAATGGATATGCGAGGATACGCAAGGATACTGAGAGGATACCACAGGAGGCTAAATATCCGGAAACCCCAGGAAATCTGAGGAAACGTTTAAGCTTATAAACAGGTTTCCTGGCGTTTCCTTTTCCTACGGTGTTCTGGAGCCGATTATCAGCTCAGAACATTTATTGCATAATCTCCAAAGGAAGAAATACAGGCTGAGCATGTCATTGGATTATCAGCATGTTGGCTATGTTGCCTTCTGCAGAAACCTCCACATAACATTGCCGATAGTCAGTTGCTGACCTGTGCCTACTGCTAACAAGCTGCAGGTCTTTATCAACCAGCGTAATTAAAATAAGTCTGTGCTATATCTTGATAAACGACGTATCAAAGAAAGTCAATGAAGGCAAATACCTTTGTCTGAAGGTTAACAGTATAATATACTCTCGTTCATTCCGAATTTCGATATATCAGGCAAACCCGAACTTCTTGAGCCGTGACTCCAAAACGCAGCAACAGATCGGCATTACTCAGTAAGGGTAGCTGGACTCGAACGTCCATATGGAATTCCGGAGGGGACTCTCATAATAGCCAGTGGCACATCACAGTCTTCATTGGATTAGATAGGAGCGTACCCGGAATCCGCACCAAATGATGACGTCAATTTGTAAGGATCACTGGAGCGAATAGCCGATCCCCGACATCACAATTGCCCAACTTCAGCTTCGGCTTGACGCTGATATTCGCCAAATGCAATGGATCCCAAGGTTGCTAAAGAAATCGCAGAGGCCAAGCAGGCTGCATCCCAATACACTATTGTAAATAACCCTCTGCGCAACATGATTACATGTGCAACGAGAGAAACCTTCCTTGGAACGAGATCCGTCGACAGCTACGTTGTCTTTGTGGAAGCTCTGATTAAAGACGTTGACAACGTGTTTCGGCAACATGACATCGACATGTCTATGCTTGTTATAAATTCTTTAAAATCGCAAGACACACACCTTGAAACATACACCGAATTGAAGATTTACCCTCAGGAAGAGCTGGAGAGATACAAAGCGAATCTCATTGCGATGGTCAAAGGAGTCCTTGTGAGTAACTCTTCGGCTTTGGACATCACCTGAAGCTCTTCTTACATTCTTTATTTCTAGTCAAGAAATATCTTAACAGAAGCCGATTGCAAAATCAACTTCTCCAGCCAATTATTGGAAGACGCTGATGTGATTTCCAGCAAAGCAATGTTCGATCGCCGTCTTGTTCGTTTGAACACATCCATGCTGTACGTAATAACAAATCTCACGCGAACAGAGACAAAAGAAACCAACATGTGATTTGCTCTTGATAGCTACAAGCAGAACAAATTCAATCTGACGCGCGAGGATACTGCCGGTTATTCCGCCCTGATAAACGACATTCTTTTTGGCAGTATTGATGTTGAATCAGACGACTCTGACAGGCCGCCACCCACGCCTTTGGATCGGGTTCCACGCTTTCTAGAAACCATTTCTTCCTGTATTGGTAAGTTATTAGGCATTAAATACTTGTCGATAGCTAAAGTATACTATATTTTAGGTATCTTCCATCTCGATCCCAATCGCGTTTTGGATATTTTGCTTGACTTCTTTATCGATGAGTTGCTGGTCAATTACGTATTTTGGATTACTCTCTTCAAGCAGTCTGGCTGGATTCAGAACCTGGTTCAAAACCCTACAAAGGATGGTGCCGATGAAGGAACAGACCATTCCACGAATTATAGCAGCGTTATGGCTCATTTGTTGGGCTTCAAATTCGATCATTATCACGTAAATACTGTGAAGTGGCAAAATAGCCGAAATTCACTATTTCTCTGTAGGATACGGAAGTCCAAGATGCTCCAAAAGAGTTATATTATGCTTGTGCTCTATTACTTAAAAACGGACTAATTCGACTATGTGACATTTTGCCATATGTACGTAAAGGTTACCATTGCGCTAAGCCTAACACTGGTTTTCTGATCGTTTCGATAGCTACGGCCATATAAGAACGAGATAGAGGAACGTAAAGCGCAGTATATGGAGTACATGGATAAAGAAATCAAATCGAATAGCGGTGGCATGCTGGCTGTAAGGAGTCCTAAGTGTGGTGTTACATTCAGCTGACTTTGCTTGTATTTCTTGAAAAATACAGATGTACGGCGCCCTTGGTGAAAACGGATCCACCGAAAAACTGGAACGTCCAAAGAAAAAGAAACAAGAAAACGCATCAAACGTAAGCCTATTGTCAGATCAGTCATATCTTTGTCTTGCTGATGCAATATTGGTAGAAAATATCATACGCTGCGAATGACATAGTGGAGTTGACTAGGGCATTATTGTCGGTCGGGGATGTCCACAACGTGGAGTTCATTATGGCTGAATACGACAAGATATGCGATATGAATCCATCTCTATCGCGCGATATTTACCATCTGGCTGATGCTATTTTGGACCCGATCTATCAGAAGTTTGTTTCTGAAGAAGTACGATCCCGTTGCGCTTTCCTTGCAAAATGCGCGCAAGATTCCGAATTGGTGATGCATTTCAAAGTACGAGATGGTCGCATACCGGAAATGCCAAAGCTTCATGATGTTCTCGTTACGGATATCAAACTACACGGCAGCTATGATTTGGAAAAGAAAGAGCGCTTTATGTTTTTTTACAAAGAGAGAGACGATAATATCGAAGTTTGCCAAACTATTGACCATCTTACGGAACGATTTATGCCGATCATGCGTCTTGCTGGTTACCGATCCTATTTGGTTCCTTCATTATACCAAAAACTGATTTTGACATTGCAAGGAATTATGGAACGTGTACGTATCAACATCACTTGGGCAATTCCAGCGGCTTATTACGGTTATAGGAGGCAGAACTGCCCAACGCGCGTGTTCATTGCATGACAATGATACGAGAATTTTTACTGCCGTCCGTATCTTTCAGCGACAATAACCCAGGAACAATGGCATCTGTTTGGGAAGTTATAGACAAATTGACTTTTCAGGAACGGTAAGTTACATAAATCATACAGTGCCATTAAATCTAAACTGTCCCACTAGATATGCATTGTACGGCGAGTGGGGAACTGACTTCTACCGAAAGTCTATCGAGACAAAGCTTGTGAAAGCACGAACAGAACGTGATGTGCGAGCTGTGATGCGGTAAGCTCGGAATCCAAGATTGAATACTGGTTTTGATGATGAATTCATTTTACTTTAGGCGTATATCTAAGAATGATGTCCGCGAATGTGGCCGCGATCTAGGAAAACTAGCCCATTCAAACCCTATTATAGTTTTTCACATCATGCTTGATCAGATTCAAAACTTTGACAATTTAGCGCCGTATCTAGCTGATGCTTGTCGTTACATGCACAGCTTCGCATACGACGTGTTAGGTTATGTAATGACAGAAAAATGGACTGGAGGACAAGGCGCTGGAAGATCAAAAAAGGTAAAAATGAAGGAAGACGGCACACCATCTTTGTGGCTACGTGGTAAGTACATATGCAAGAACCAGTGGTTATGCGTATTATCTTCTTACGCTATGATTTCAGCGTTGGCTGTTTTTGCTGGCATGCTGTACAAAAAACAAGGCATCGATCCTACACCGTTACTACGATACTTAATATACCGCTTACAGTACAATGATTCTGTTCCTGATCTTATCCTTTTCAACGAATTCATTACGAAACTCTCCGGTATTGAGATCATTGGCAGCACTCTTACAGACGACCAAATCACATCCACAGGCTGCAGTGAAGCTTTGAGAACGGAGACATTTCAACCGGTTTCCAACGATAATCGTCGCGCCGGTAGACGTGTGCTATCTCGCCTCAAAGACACTTTACAAAACAATGCCGCGTTGGATATCCTGGTGCTGCTTTATCGTCTAATGGAGGCTTGTTCTGCTGAGCAAGACGTGAGCACGTTTGAGCGCGGCACAAAGCTAGATTATGCACATCAAGCATTTTTGCAATACACGGAGTTACTCACGACGGTGTTTGACGAACAGGAATATGGAGCGCTGATTCCCGAGGCAACCGTTCTTGCTAAACAGTATCGTTTACCTGCAGATATTATTATGCACATCATTCGGCCAAAAACGCGATTATGCTTACATAAACAATGGGATAACGAGAATTACCAAACAGAATCACACCCTGCACTACGACCGTTGATTGAAAACGTAACACAGATCTTGTCGAATCCAACCTTACAGTATGCTGTGGAAAACATCATTTCTCCTGAGTTTTACGTGACTTTCTGGCAACTGAATTTGTACGATATTCTTTGTCCCGTGTCTCATTATGAAGAAGCCATGAAGCGTCACGAAAACATGCTAGCACAGTGCCGTAATACTCGTTCTGTGTTTTACATGAGCAATAGATTATCTGTTGTCGAGAAATCCGAAAAACAAGCGCAAACCAGCTTGAGGATCTTAGAGGAAGACTTACCCCGACACAAACAAGATGTGGAGCGAACAATGAAAATGCTGGAACAAACGCAGTCGAGATGGTTCCCCGCCTCTGTGGATAGACTGCCATTAATAATGAATATCATGCAACACTGTCTTCTCCCTCGAAGCGTTCTATCGGAGGCGGACGCCGTATTTTGTTACGAGTTTGTTATGCTTATGCATAAACTTGGTGTAAAGAATTTCTCAAGTTTGACGCTGTTCGACAAGGTGCTATCAGAGAATCTGCCGGCGGTTTTGATGAGCTTTACTGAGTACGAAGCAACCATCCACGCACGATTCTTGTTCAAGATTTTCGCAAAGATGTCCCAATGGCACCGTGACGAAAAATTATACCTGAAGGAAGCACATGGTGATGGTCTTATTGGATTCCAGAAGAAATGGAATGTTCAGACCTCCTCGCAAGATGTGGTCAGGGAAGATTTACTGACTTTCCTTGAATTCAAAAAAGTTATGCATAAATGGCATTTGAAAACAAGTCTTGTTCTTGAGCAAGCACTCCAGTCACGTGAATCGCAACAGATACGAAACGCATTCCTTATCTTGCGGCAGTTTATTCCTTGTTTTCCGGCTATCCGGCAGCATGGTGAAGTCCTTGTCAAAGCTACTCAGGATCTTGCTAATAATGAAAAGAGGAATGACTTGAAGGTATTGGCTAGAAGGTATGCTATTATGGTTATGCTTGTGATCATATATCATCCATGACATTGACCGTTTCATCTAGTTATTTGGGTCTGATTGAGAAGAGTAAGACTCGTTGGGTTAGCAAAAATGCATTCTTGGGTATCGAAGAGGTAAGCTACCAAACTTGAGGGCTTCGTTAATAGTTTTCTAAAACGTGTATAGCCTGAAGCCGATAATCCTCAACCGGTAGCACAACCTAATGTGAAGCATGTAGCTACAGCAGCTAGTGGTTCACCTACGTCTAAAGCAGAGAGTCCCCGTGAAGAACGCTCTGATAGAACAGCAGTTGCTGTAAACGAGTCCAAACGTGCTCGTGAAGATTCGCTGAACAATACTGCGAAAAGACCACGAAACGAGGATGAAGTGCGCAATCGGCGGGAACCCAGTGATAGTCGACATGAATCCAGTAGTAACCGAAGGGAATCTAGCAATAGTAGACGAGAGCCAAGCAATGGACGCCACGAGAACGGAAACAGTAGGCATGAGATTAGTAGTAGTCGTAGGGAACCTAGCAGTGGCCACCATCGATCCTCCACTTCATCCTCGAGGGAATCGCCAAGAGAAAGTGTTAAAGATACGTCATTGTCAAGTAATGCTTCCCGGGTAACGGTGAAAGAATCTGGCCGAGAGGTGCGAGCCGTATCTTCCAGAGGCTCAACGAGAGAGAGTCGAGATACGAGAGAATCGAGGGATGCAAGGGACGTGAGAGATGCAAGAGATGTAAGAGATGCGAGGGATACAAGAGACACAAGAGAAGTGAGAGATACGAGAGATACAAGGGATACAAGGGATGCAAAGGAAATTAGAGAGACAAGAGAAACAAAAGACACGAGAGACGCAAGGGAGGCAAGGGAAACAAGAGAAACAAGGGACACCCGCGACGTACGAGATGTTCGCGATACCAGGGATTCGCGCGATACAAGAGATGTGCGGGACGCGAGAGAGACAAGAGAAAACAGAGATGACAAAGCAAGCACTTCAAGAGTCAGTACGAGCAGAAAACGATCTTCGGAAGAAGATGCAGGAAGTGAGCGCAAGCGACATAGGTAAGAAGTCTCGCATAACTTTTGTCACTTGATTTTGACAGGTATTATCAGGGATGAAGAACGAAGGAGCGAACGACGGGAGGATAGAAGGGATGACCGTCGCGAACGTGATAGACGCGAACGTGAACGAGATCATCGAAGCCGTAGACGAAGGTAGTGGTTTTTAGCAGCTTTCTACTTTTGTAGAAGAAAGAAGAGGGCACAAAGTCACATTTTAAACATCAATGATTAGAGATTAGCAGATCGCATCAACCTTCTTTCGGATTCACTGATGAAAAGCTTTTATTTTGTACATTTTACTTGAAATTACGTATCATATATCCAAATATCGGACGGAACGTGCTGCTTTAATTTAGCAATTAAACGCTATTCAGCAAAAAGGTTAAACGTCGATGAACCTCGCTGATTGGAGGACCAGACTAGGGAGAAGGCTGTGCCATGAATTGTGGGACCATGGTTACATATGGATCGCAACCGTACCAAACGAAAGATGACCCCACTTACACGTGTTGAATTAAAATGGACATCAGTGGTACATCTTTCTTTTCGTTTCAGATAAGAAGTCCTCATTTTTATTCATTACCAAACTGTGTGTATATTTTCTAAACAAAACAATGAGCTCATTTCCTAATGATTCCTTGTCTTTATCTCTCCCATAGTCATTAGTTTTCAAAAGTGAAGGAAAGGCCGAGCTTGTGAGCGTTCTCATTAAGACGGGAGGTGTCGATGGAGGCACCAAGGTTGACCTTGACACCAGGTCGGAGAGCCTGAGTGTAACTGTTTTGCAGAGTTCAGCTGTTTAGCTTCTTTCTCCCCATGCTGCATCGAAAGAAAACAGATCAATATACTTACGCAACACCAAGAACACCGGAGTTGGCGATCTTGCCCTTAACAAAAGCAGAGCTGTCCAACTTGAGCTTGGCACCAACCTCAAGAGCAACAGCGTTGTTGCCCTTGGCATTCCAGGAAGCCTTACCGGAAGCTTCCAAATCGCTGTTGACGCGGTGATAGTAAGAAGCAGAGAAGTTGGAAAGCTCGTTGGAGGCATGAATAGCCACGGCATATTCACTGGCAGAGTAACCCAAAGCTGTGTTGAAGCGGGTAACCTAAGACATCAGAGAATTTCAATTAGTTACACAATTTTCCCCGGATCAAGAAACGTCATTGTCTATCTCTCCTCTCTTACCTTGGCCTCGGGCACGCTGTAGGTAGCCTCACCACCAACAAGGAAACCATTACGGCCAACAACAGAGTTGACGCTGAACTGGGTCTATTACCCGCGAATAAGGATAACAAAAAAAAAAAAAAAAATGGGGAATCACGTCAGTCTTTGCGGAGATAGAAAAACGTAGAAACCAATTTTTTTTACCTTGAAGACGTCAAGAGTGGCGATGGTGTGAACGTTAGGTTGCTTGTAGGTAGCGTTGATCTTGGCGGCCTTCTCGTTCACGGAGGGAAGGAGAGAAGTCAACAATTCAAGCTTAAGGCCCTCTGTGATTGAAGAAGGATGGAAAAAAGGATATGTTTTAATATTTCCACGTGTTCGGGTCTACGACAATTTTAAAACACTTACTGGCGAGGTTGTTCTCGAGTTCGATTTTTCCGTTGAGGTGGTTGGAAGTGGTCCAGGCTTCAGTGAAGGAGATACCGTTGGCCTTATCGGCGTACTTGGTCTCAAGGTCACCGACGATGATGCCGGTCTTGTTGTCTCTCTGACCATTGACCTTGAAGGTCTGTGAAGATTCGAGAATTTAAGAGATTAGGACTTCATGAGCAGAGAACTCTGGTCTTATCGTAGTGAGACATACCACACCGTTGGGAGCGGTGGTCTTAACCTCGAGCTTGACACCTCCGACGGGGTAGTCCTTGGTCAAAAGGTCCTTGGCAGGCTTGCCGATGTCATTGAAAGCAACTGTAAGAAATACCTTTTGTGTTAGACGCGTATCGCGTTCACTTATTTGATCTTGTTTATCTCCAGCTTACCAGGAACGGACATCTATAACCAAATACAAATTTTATTACGATAAGTCTGCGTTTTGTTTATTATAACTCAGTAAATTTTACCTTTGTTGGTTTATTTGTTTCGTAAGTGAAGAAAAGAAGAAATCAAGAAACAAAAAAAAGGTTGGGGGTCCCAGTCTTTCCACGAGCGGTGCTGGGGATTCGCCAGCCAATAGAAACTTAGAATAATATTAACCAATGGGACGCCTTATAATGACCAATGGTTAGACGGCCTTCGGTGTTTCGCAACGTTGTTAAAAATCTAGAAAAGAGCAGGGACAATATGACAAGTCTTGTGATATGTATCAGCAACTATGAAGCAGTTTTGGCAAATGAAAACAATACTACTAATCTTCTATGAAAGTCTTCATATTGGAACACCAACCCTAAAAGGCTTCTAGCTTCCCGTTCCTTTGTTGTCCATCATACACAGCAGGATACTCTCAAACTCTGTTGCGTTTTAGAGGATTATGACGGCAGCATTCAGCTCTAACACGTCCTTTCTTTTTCTTCCATACCTAGCTATCATTTACATTTGTGCTTCAACATAAGATTCACAGCAGAAGCAAAGGTCGAAGTAATGTAATTGTAGCATGTACTTTTGTAGGTATATTTTAAGTGGAACGTTTGGACGCGTCCTTAAAGGTTCACATAGCTGTCCATTTTATCCAATGAAATATGCTGCAAGGAACAACGCATATCTGGCCTTTATTGCATGGATCGCGATCGAGTAATTTACCTGACGCTTATCCATTTGTTATTCAGAGGTTAAATAACCGTTTTTAGTATTCGACTTCCTCTTCGATCTCCGAGTCGTTCAGAGAGTCTGAGCCGACTTCTTCGTAATCCTTTTCGAGAGCAGCCAGATCTTCACGGGCTTCCGAGAATTCACCTTCCTCCATACCTTCACCAACATACCAATGAACGAAGGCACGTTTGGCATACATCAAATCAAATTTGTGGTCCAAACGAGCCCAAGCCTCGGCAATCGAGGTGGTGTTGGAAAGCATGCAGACAGCACGTTGGACTTCAGCAAGGTCACCACCAGGAACCACAGCAGGTGCCTGATGGTTAATGCCGACCTTGAAACCGGTAGGACACCAGTCGACGAACTGAATAGTACGCTTGGTTTTGATGGAGGCAATAGCCGCATTAGTGTCCTTTGGAACAACATCACCACGGTACAACAAGCAGCAAGCCATGTATTTTCCATTGCGGGGATCGCACTTGACCATCTGGTTGTTTGGCTCGAAGCATGAATAGGTGATTTCGGGCACAGACAATTGCTCATGATAAGCCTTTGCAGCCGAGATGATGGGGGCATAGGTCACCAAGGGGAAGTGAATACGAGGATAGGGGACTAAAAACGGAAAAGTTTAGTCCCTTTCCGATCCGACTAAAAGAATGATATCTTTCCAAAAGCTTACCCAAGTTAGTCTGGAATTCGTTCAAGTCGACGTTCAATGAACCATCGAAGCGGAGAGACGCGGTAATGGACGACACAACCTGAGCAATTAGTCGGTTCAGGTTGGCATAAGTGGGACGCTCAATGTCCAGGTTGCGGCGACAGATATCATAGATAGCCTCGTTGTCAACCATGAAAGAACAATCAGAGTGTTCAAGGGTAGTATGTGTAGTCAAGATGGAATTGTAGGGTTCTACCACGGCAGTGGACACCTGAGGGGCGGGGTAGACTGAGAATTCCAGTTTCGACTTCTTGCCATAATCGACTGACAGGCGCTCCATCAAGAGCGCGCCAAAACCAGAACCAGTACCACCACCAAAGGAGTGGAAGACTAAGAAACCTTGAAGGCCACTACAATTGTCAGCCAATTTGCGGACTCGGTCAAGAACGGAGTCAACCAGTTCCTTGCCGACAGTGTAATGACCACGGGCATAGTTATTGGCAGCATCCTCCTTGCCAGTAATCAATTGCTCTGGGGGGGGGGGGGTTGAATTGATGGTCAATATACACAGGCTAGTGTGTCATTCAATTTTCTATATTCTATCTATTTTTTTACCAGGATGGAAGAGTTGTCGGTAAGTGCCAGTGCGAACCTCATCCACCACGGTAGGTTCCAAATCGACAAAGACAGTGCGAGGCACGTGTTTACCAGCGTTGGTCTCGCTGAAGAAGGTAGAGAAAGAGTGGTCACCAGTGTCATGTTCAGTGGGGATGCGACCATCGGGGGAGATGCCGTGCTCATGGCAGTACTAAACGCGGAGGGTTTAATTCCAATTTTTCGTTTGCTGTGACCAGGGAAAAGACTTACCAATTCCCAACAGGCATTACCGATCTGAATACCGGCCTATATGCAAAAAGTGATGTAGACGAAAGTGTGATATGTAAACTGGCTTTGCATATTGGAAAGGGAAGGGTAGGATTGCGTGTAGAGGATAGTTTACCTGACCAACGTGAAGACTGATGATTTCTCTCATGATATGTTATAAGATAGGGTGTTTGAAGGGAAGGTCCAAAGTTAGGGTGAACGTTAAGAAAAAAAAAGAGAAAAAAAAAGAGAGGGCGGAGAGGTGTGTAGCATGTTTTATATATTCAGGGCCACGCTAAGTCATGTAAGGAAAGAACTCTACAACTTTGAACGGAAAACACGCACGCACGTGTAATTTTACCATTTCCTTCACCGATTCAGACTTTGGACTTCAAAAACTCTTCCGAATGAGCACAAAACATGATAATATGAACATCAACTTCTTTGCATTTCCTTGCTCCTCTACTCTTGTATAGAAAAGTCAACCCTCAACTCTCCCTGTATAACCGAATCAACAAAGAGAAATCATCTACAACGCTACCAGAAGAATAGGAGTACAAATGTCATAAATAGTACGGATCGCCATCTTGCATACACATCCGTCGGAACCGTCAACCGTCATAACATAGATTATCTACCTCCACATCCATTTTGCTTTCTGTCCTTTCTGCTTTTCGTTTCATTAACCTCTTTGAAAAATATCATGGGTTACTAACAGCTCCTCTTGAGATGAACCTCCCAATTTCATCAGAGCTGAGCATGCTTCCCTCTGTAACATGCTGGTGGTACAGGTTTTCTTTTTCGCTCAGTTGTCAGATTCCCTCATACATAAAGCATGTGGTTATTGTAATGGAGATCGAAAGTATGAATAACGTGCAAAAATAATGATGTGCTGTATGCTATTTCTGTAAATGTGTATCAAATTACGTACAAAAACGGACTAATCAGGGCGTCAATGCCTTTGGGAATTGTCTATTTTTTATTTCTCATGGCTTGTCGCTTGGCTTTACCCGGTCGCTGACTTGATGCACCCTTGCCTTTACCTTTGCCAAGGTACAATGCTCTGCCCTTCATCTTGTTATATCCACCCAATGCAGCCGAGGATTCTGCGGTATTGGATTTCGAATATCGCTTTTTGCCACCATGACCGTATTTGGCATCTTTCATGATTCGCTTCTTGCTCTTTTGCTGCTCGGGTTTTGCACGTTTCTTTCTTGAATCTGCGTTTTCTAACTCAATATCGAAATCATCATCCAACGTGAACTCGCCGCTAGATCCATCTTTTCGCTCTATTATCAATTCTATCTAAGTACACAAGTAACGGACGGCTGTCATTTAGCACTTACTTCGCTTAAGAAGCTTAATCTTATCAAGCATTTCCGATTTTTGCTTTTGTCTCTCCAACTGCTTCTCGACCTGGACTTTCTTACCAAACTTTTTCAATTCGCGCTGGCGTTTGGCATCCTCAGAAGCCTTGACCTTGCTTGCTTCATCCAGTAATCGTTGTCGCACCTAAAGAAAAGGCAAAAGAAAGTGTTACCTACCTATTTTGAAAACTCTCTCTCTCTGTCTGTCTCCATCGCTCTCTTTTTCTCGCTAACTAACCTTTGCCATATGTTCATCGCTCTTGAGCATTTCGGCAAAATAATCGTCAGGACGACTAAAAGGTACGCCTGCTTCCTTGACCTTTTCTCGTGCAATATGGACAGCTTCCAAAGCCTGTTGATAGAAGGCCAATTCACGTGCCATATCATCATGAACATCTGCCACTTCAACAGGTTTTGAAGACGTCACTGTCATCGTTTCAATCCACGGCAAATCCTTAAGTTTCAAGTCCTCCGCCAGACGAGTAAGTGCTGCCTAATAATTTACTCATGTCAGTGATGGCGAGTAATAAGGGATAGCAAGAAAGCAAACCTCGTTATTGACGGTGATACGTTGTTCTGTCACCAAATCACCGTCCTCATCGTCAATGTCACTCTCATTAAGATCTTCCAACGGAATCGCTTCCGGGATATCGTCTTCCTCTTCCTCGTCTCCTTCTTCTTGTGATTGTTGTTCGTTCTCCTCTGCTTCCTGTACGTGGTTGTCATTCGGCTGTTCCAGTTCAGGTTGCTCTTCTTCAGGCGTAGATTCTTCTACAGGCACCTCCACTTTGGGCTCTTTCTCTTTTTTCTGGAGTTTTGCAGCAGATCTTTTGCTCTTCTTAGCGGCCATTGTGAGGGAATAGATGCCGTTACGGTTTTTTTTCTCTCTGGGTTTTCTAAAGCAGCAAAAATGGTCACAGAGAGAACAAGCCACGGGCGCGCCGTGGCATTAGCGAGTTCCGTGCATATTGATTGGCTGGCTTCCCTTACGAGCAACCTGCAATAACCAGGAATACGTTGAGATAAAATATGACATAAGAAACGAAGTAGATATAGCCTATGATTAAAGTGAATGATAGGTTTTTTGTTTAAAACATATTCCTCCTTGGAAAAGAAAAGGAAGCATTTTAATGACAGCGTCGTATATTATCGCGAAAGTACCATTCCTACTTAAAATCTGTAAACTATTGTTTCTTATTTTCCTCAGCTTAAGTATGGCATTATAACTTAGAATCCGTATTTGGGACGATGTCAAAGAAGGATACACAGCTTGTGCTGATGTAGTAATTCTTTGCCTACATTCAGTACGACAATTAATACTTAAGTACACACCTAACCTAACCCAATATACAATGTCAAAGCATAGTCGATCCTGGCATATCTTTACTGCATTAACTCTTTTTTTTTATGAGCAGAACTCGAGGGCTCGGTTAATCCTTGACTAGAATTTTTACCATAAGAACAGACAATTGCGACTGGCGTTACTGTTTGGTTTGTCATCCTGTGTTACAACTTCGACCAGGGGTCCAAAAAGCAATTGGATACAGTAGAGAAGGTGCCTCAACCAAAAATGTGAAACAAAGTGAGCAAAGGGACGAAACGGCCTGCTGCATTACTCTATCTGATGCAATCTAATGCTGAGGTATGCTAAGCATCGCATACATTCCACCTCGTTGGATTGAAAGCAAGATTGATGACAATTTGAAATGCTATCCTTCCCAAACCGCATCGTGATAGATCTGGATCAAGGAACAACAGGGTTTCCTGACTGCAAAGAAAAGAAGCCAAGAGGTTGAAAGGAAGGCAACAGTTGAAAGGTTTCGAAGTAATGGACCGCTCAATCTGCTGAATAACATGCCGTCAAATGCTCTAGAGAAGTTGTATCTAGTCTCAACACGGCAACTATTGGGTTTTAATCAATCTAGTGGCTGCTCTACAGGAAGAATAAGGGAATCGGTGATCGATAAATTGTGTTAGATGCAAGGCTGCGATTCGAGTGGACAAAATAATACACGGTGCTTTTGATAACTCAGCTGCTCAGCGAATGATGCATTTACCTATTTGTCTGCGTGTTTCTATTTTTTATTTGCGGACTGGAATTCAAGTTTTTGCGGAATCCAAAAAATACCTTGGCATGATTGGATGAAATAGTTGCGGTCAGGCTACCCTTTGCGTAAAGTCGTGTCCATGTTCACAATCACTGAGATAGTGTGTTTCAAACCACAGTAAGACGAGTTTATTTAAAGAAGTGGTTCTCTATTTTTTTGCATCTAACAAAAAAGCTCTCAGAGTGTCTGATCCATTCTTGACAGTCTGAGCGCTTTACTTTTCGCGCTGCTTGAACAATAAGCTCTTGACGGCTATCGTCAACTCGTAAGGGCTCCCGTCTTACCCCAGCCTTCACTTTGACCCAAAACTCTTTTATTGGGTTAAGAAAGGGAGAGTACAGAGGAAGATAGAGATATTTGTATCCTCTTTCTTCGACCAACTGATTAACCTTGACTGGTGTATGGATGGGCGCATCATCCATGACAAGATGATAACCGTTCATTCCGTGGCAATGCAATCTTTTGTGATTGCCTAATAGGCAAAGTTTAAGTTCCAATAGAAGGAAAGGAGAACATAACTACATTCAGGGAAAATAAAAGTGGAATATAAGGCAATACAATTGAGCAGAACCGGAATTGGGTACCATTGCCCTGACAGCTTCTGATACCATAACTGACAGAAACGGATATGATATCATCAATGACGTATAGAAACAAACGAAGAGGGTATATTTCCTCTACAGATGTTCCATTCTGTTCAAGACCTTCTATCGGACTAAGTCCATTTTTACTCTTGGGAGAATTGTTGTCTTATCTCTGAATTGTTGTCATCCATAAGACATTCATCGATTTTTGGTTTCAGTAATCACGTACTATTTAAACGCGAAGGCACAACATCTTTTTGGCTCTTTGGCTCTGTTCTCCAAAAACATCCCCGGTATGACTTCGCATTGATCATATGTACAGAATGACTGATATCCCTCTTCTGCAACCTTTAGCCTGCATGACCTCTGTCCCCAATCACCTTGGTTGTGTGAGTAAGCTCCCTGCACTCCACTCGCTAAGTGAAAAAGAAATGTTGTCTGCCTATGCACAGTGTTATTCATTATCTTTTGCTTCCAAGTCCTTGCTAGGTGTTGCATCGCTTCAAGTCCTCTGCAGTGCGTTACATTTATACCGTCCGCTCATGGAAGCCGTGTCTCTCTCTCGCCGCCCCCACCGATACAGGTGCGGATTACCCTTCGGGGGTAAGAAAAAAAAAAAAAAAAAAAAAAAAAGATGTCAAGCTTTCCTTCCATTTACTTACCATGAACATTCTTTTACGCTGCTCGAATGAATTTTGTGTCCACGGAAGGACCAAGTTGAGGTAAGTAAAATATATTTCCCGCATAATCCACTTACTAATGACGCATATTTATATCCCTTTTAGCGCTAACTTGATCCTTGCATGGATGCAAAATTTATTTAGAGTAGCGTAAAAAATTGATTAAAGTTTTATTGTTTTAATTTGATAACCGTGAGTGCAGCGTTTTTAAACATGTCCACTCTGGTTCGGTCTCGTAGAAGAAGCGGAAAAAAAAACTCTTTGAGAGCAAGAGGGAAAAAAGGTAGAGGCATTGGGAATGGGGATCTAAACTAGGTGGGAGTAGGGAGGAGACGGGAAGGAAGGTTATGGACAAATGTCAGGCTTGAGGATATGTACCATGTCTGTGGTAGTTAACCAGCCATGAGACAGGAAGAGCTGGGCCACAACGCGTTTCACGTTGTCTTGTAGGGTGGCAATGGCGCGGAGGCAACGGTTTCTCTGGCAATGGATAGCGATCTTCTGTCGATCTTTGGGAGGGAACGAGGAGCAGGCGGGATCTCTAAGGTGCGTAGGATCGGTAGGATCAAAGTTTGGTAGGCTAGAGATGTTGGCTTCTTGTAGTCTACTTGTGAGTTCAGGGAGATAGCGATCGTGAATGAGAAGACCGATGACATGGCGGGGCGGGAAAGCAAGGTCAAGTACACGAGCACTGTGGATACCGATCGTGCGTAGGTATTGGCGGATTTGGGGACGTGGCAATCGCTTTTTGCACGGTATATACACGTACTGAAAGTGCGATGAAGTACTTTCCGGCGCTTGGAAAAACTGGCTGGTAAGAAGGGCAGGCTTAGTGGCAGACTTTAGTTCTGGCGGAGTTGGTGTCCGCTGAGAGGGAGCAGGTGGCGATGGCGAATATTCACTGGGTTGTGCGGCAGAAGCAGCATCTTCTTTGGGAGATGTGGGAGGTGTTTGAGCTGGTGTTGTGGGCTTTGGCTTGACTATTGTCTTTGGCCATGAGGAAACGGTCGGGATGGGAAAAAAAAATTGATTAAAGTTGATTGTTTAAATATATAACCGTGAGTGCTGCGTTCTTAACATGTCCACTCTGGTTCGGTCTCAGAGAAAAAGAAATAAAAAAAACCTTGCGGGCAAAGGGAAAAAAGGAAAAGGCAAAAAGGTCAGGTTAAGAGGGGAAGAGAACAAAGGAGAGTAAGAAGCAGAAAGAAAAGAAGTCTGGAAAGAGGTCAGAAATCAGGGATAAGGGAGGGGAGAAAACGAGAACACGTCTATGGGAGGGTGGAAGGGGACGATATCCAGAGGAGGAAGTCGTTGGCCGGAGTGCGCTTCGCGAAGGAATTAGTTAGCAATGTGCCTGGTGCATGGCAGAGTTGATCGAGGTAGAGAAGAAGGCTGGAGAGGGTAGGCCAAATGGTCTGCCCGTAGGCGATGGTACGCGGCTGTCGGGGCCGGGAAGTGGGCGGTCGGTTTAGAACGAAAGAGATCGGATCTAACACCACCACCGGGACTTGCAGGAGACGGTGGGTTTCGAGACAGACTAGAGCGTGTTGGCGGCTGAGATTGGCCGCGTCTTGACAGTTCCGGCATTGCCATGGTTTACCACTGGGCATCCAGCCTAGGCGCCATCGGATGCATCGGCTGCGCTCCTCTCTCGACATCGGTAGCCACAAGACAGGGTCCACTCCAGGTTGTCCACGGCAGGCACGTAGCAAGACCGTGTCGTCGCCCTGCAAACGGGTGGCGAATTGTTCAAACAGGAATTGGCGGATTTGTTTCTGGAAAAGTTTTGTGGGTGAGGTTTCCAATCGGGCGTGGCAGCTGTGTCCAGAGTTGTGTGCCCGACAGTTGGCGGAATCGTGGGAGCAGGGCTGAAAAAAAAATTGTTCAATAAACAGTTCAAACAGTGGGTCTCAATGCAACAGGATATATGTGCTGCGTACAAAAGGTCAAGCCCTCGCTTCCCTTGCTTACTATTATTGGACAAAATACAATTTTTCTTTCTTTAGAGGCACCAAGGATGCGGGGTAAGTATACCCTGATAGATAGATATATATATTATATATATGTCTCTCTCTTTGTGTGTATGTGTGTGCCTGGATATTGTATTTCTAAAATATAAAACACGCGTTTCGCAAATTTGCTTGGCGCACCTGAAAAATGTCATTTGAGAAAGCTAAGTTAGAAAAAAGATTGGTTTTGTGATTGTGCATGTGAATCGTTTCTTTCGAGTCTGACAAAGTAACTGGTTAAATTATTTTCCGTCAACAAAGAAAAGGCGGAAAAGGCACAGGACAGCCAAGACATTTCACCTCTCACACACACACACACACCTTTTCCTCTTTTCAACCTTTTTTCCAATTTCCTTATTATTATTCAAACAATGGTCGGCTTTTATAATGCTGCTTGGATCGCCTTTCTTGTACTTTTAATCGTCATGATTTTCCTTGCGTTCAAGAGACGACGAGACATCGCGAGACGAATGGGTAAAGAAAAATTGGACATCGTATGTTCGCATACTGACAAAGCTTTGTTATTGTTCACCGTAGAAGCTGCCAATGCAACTAATCGATACCCAGTCCCTCCACCTGGTCATGAGCAGCATGTCTATGTCGCTATGCCGGATGGCTCAACAAATCCATATCATGGTCACCCTTATCAAGTCTATCACAGCGGCACAGCAGCCACACCTCCTGTCTATAAACCTCAAGAGGAACTTGCGCCACCACCACCATCTTACCAAGACTACAGCAAAGATATACGGTTACAGCACAGCACTTAAATAACACATACCTTTGTTCCCTTTGAATTTATGTTTGTTTCCCTAGTCCTCATTATATCTGTATACTGTATATTTATTTTTTTCTTTCTCTTTCCCTTTTTCGCTGTACAATCTTGTCTTAAACTTTTTCTTTTTGTCACCAGTGACCGAAAACAGGTGTCGGCGTTGCAAAAAAAAATATATGTCGATGTTACACCATTACAACATCATCCTTTTATAGATTCGGTTGGAGCACTGTATCAATGAGTCACTTGGTCTTTTCCATATGGGAACAGATGCCTCTACTAAGCTTGCATACAGGTTCTTTTATTGCTGCCGTATATGTCTGTGGTACTGTATAACATGTGTGCTGTCAGGAAACCAAGTAAATCCGCAGACAAAAAATAAAAAGAACAAACTTCATCTTTCCCCTAGATTGAAGCACCGGACAAAAGGAAACGAGGCACATCACAATAGGCAAACAAAAACTAGCCTCAACATAGAAATGATCTTTGGAAATTTTCCGCACCGACACATTAATAGAAGGAATAAAGAAACAAGTACGTCCAGTCATTTCGCATTGTACTCATGAGAATATAACGTGCATAAGCAGTTTATTTGAAAAGATTGTATACGGAACAAATCATTATTGTGTTCTGCAACGTTGTGCATTAAGACATCGCAAGACGTGCCGACTTGGGGGACGTTCTTAACCAAGCAGATCTCTTTAAGCAACGATGCATCTCTTTTCGCATTAAGGTATAATACATTTGTTACTATCGCTGTTATTACAAGTGAAAATGATTCAGACTTTGGAATTCTTTTCTTCTGCTGAGCCGAAAGAAAATGCTGATGGATCGATGAATTCCGCTGTTCTGTCACACAAGTGATGGTTAATTATATCGCTTTCCAGTCTCTGGATGATGGCTTTACTGTTTCCGGTAGTAGCTCTGGGAAAAGGGCCGCCACTACTTCATCAAACAGGGTGTATACCAGATCTTGATTTAGTCGCTTGTTCTGTAACACCGTGAATAACCTTCGGGCACCTCGTCTCGCGTTTTGTCGACCAACCATATTGCCAATCAGATCTAACAATACGGTTATTTTCTGTCAATCGGTTTCTGGAAAAACTTTACCGGGTAACCATGTGGATAACTTCCGATTGGCTTCCTCCCTAGTGTGCGCCTTTTCATCCGCACGTCTCGCTGGCTTAAATGTCAGTGGCCCGCCATCCGGCCAAAGACTATCAATGACCCGTCGAAAATAATAAACTATCATCGGTTCAGAGTGCAAAAAACGAACAGATTCACGCAATTTCCTAGAATGAAACTAAGCATTCTATGAACCACTTGAGCATACCTTACCGTTCAATAGTCCCGCCCAGGATCTGTTGCAAAATAATAACTACAGCCTGCCGTCTGAGCCAGTTATTCTTTTCTTTCAGTTCAAACATCTCAATAAACAATGCACATAATGGCTCTGTGAATTTGGTAATGCCTTCTGCCTCTACGTTTTTAAACGTTTCTTGCGCAAAGTCTACCTGACTAAAGGGTGCTGTCTCAGTATAATCGGTTTTTTGCGCCTTTTTATGAGACCCGCTCGAAGAGCTTGTGCGAGAATGTGTTCTCTCGCCATTGTAAGAAAATTCCATCACCTGTTCGCCCAATCTTTGTGTGATCAGATCAAGCATGGAGGGACCGACAAACATGTCATCAATACCAGCAGCAACTGTCTTGTAAATATGCTTCATAAATCCTGTGGATGGTTTCGTATGCTCGCCTGAAGCATCCGCAGCAATCGACCGCTGCAGATTCTGCATGGATGGTGATTTGTTGGAAGCCAACGAAGACGAACTGGAGGACGACTTGATCCGTTGTGGGGAAACATCGCCTGCATTTTTCTGCTTATTTGACCTGGCTTTTCTGGATGACCCTGGAAAGGATGTGAAGAAACCAAACTCGGAATCATCCGTTTGATCATGATCTGGTCCAGGAACATAAATATTCTGCTGAGATAAAAAAGCTCTCAACTCTTCGCTCTTGCATATACTCGTATCTTCCAACAGTCGGCGCAGATATCGCTCCAAGTTAATTCGACGCGCCTCTACGAATGATCTTTGCAGCGTCAACAAAGGCCATTTAGCAGGAAATTCGAATAATTTCACCGCAGGATAACGATCTTTAAGCTTCTGGTGTAATGCAAAGAATTCACTATAACGTCGAGCCACGATCCAACCTGATGCATAATTTCCATCGTAACCCAGCTGTTGGATTTCAATCACATAAAGGGCAAATTCGCCATGGTCGTCAGAGCCAATGGTTGAGCTCGTGATGCTGACTTTGGTACGCTCCTAAGCATGGCTTTAGATCCAGTTTCACGAAAACTCATATAACTTACAGGTTTCAGCACGTTTTCGGATTCCTGCAATTCATATTGACTCTTTTGATATTTCATCTGCTGTAATTCGCGCCGAAACATATTTTTGCTCTTCTTTAATATTCTTAGCTCTTCTATCTTGTTTTTGGCTTCGGCTTTTTTTATCAGAGCATCCACAATGGCTTCCTGCTGAATCAGCTTTTCCATTTCTTCCGATAGCTTTTGTACTTTAGCTGCGAGCATTAAATCTCCTGGTGGGGCCAAATGGACGTTGGAAGTATCTGAAGGTCCATCGGAGATGGATGACGAAAGTTGGGGTATAGGTTTGTCTATCGTTTCCTTGTCATTTACCGGTTCTAACTGATCATGCGCAATTTCTGATATTGTACTAGATCCGCCAGAAGAGGTCCATGACGGTAACTTATAGACATTTTGAACAGGCTTTGCCATGCTGGATTTGACACCACGAGCACCATAGAGCAATAATGGAGATGGCCTATATGGCACCAAAGGTTTTTTGGGAGTTGGGCTGCTTTCGTCCGTCTTATTGAGTTCTGGTTCTGGATACGACTCTTCTGATTCATCGATGGCGGTCTCACCGCCGTCAATGATGGATTGTAGCTCTGCTTCAACAGCATCAACTGTGTTGCTCCGAACGAGTTGCTGACGAACGTGAACGGCTTGCGTCTGGTCATCTAACGTGGCTGCCGATCTATTCATGATACCCTCGTCGTCAGTATCCAAGTCCTCAGTATCTACAGACTTGATGGATCCATGAACAGAG
The DNA here is from genome assembly GCA_002749535.1 of Apophysomyces variabilis. Lineage (NCBI taxonomy): Eukaryota > Fungi > Mucoromycota > Mucoromycetes > Mucorales > Mucoraceae > Apophysomyces > Apophysomyces variabilis. The sequence goes on along the minus strand of MZZL01000406.1, from coordinate 585,419 downwards.
TGTCTATTTTTGCTATTGTCCTCATCCACATAGATCTTTTCCCTTCCTTCCATCTTCCACCAATCATGGGCTGATTCGAATACTCTGGATAATGATAAAAACCGAGATGATCTACTAGTGTTCTCTGAAACGGCTCGTACATGTCCTCTAGATCGACCATACCCTGACGCTATGTTTTCTGGCTTTCGTATTCGTTCGATAACAGAGGACCGCTCGTTGACCTCGGTATCTGAACCCGCTTTATGGACAGCGTCTGTGGTCCATTTTTCGCGCTTCAAGAGGTGCGCTGAAGTTGTACGTTCTATCACTTCCGGTGTGATCCCTTGTGAAGGTCTTCTATCGGCAAGCGTAGATGAGCTTGATCGACGAAACAGGGTATTTTCGTCCAGGCTTCGTCTCTCGGGAAGTATATCCGGCGCAGCATTCGGAGAAGATGCAAGGTATTTAAAATAAAGATCGGATCTTTTGAAGTACGGAAAATGCATTTTCTCAATCTGCCAAAACACGTGTTGCTGTATCCGATAAAGTCGCTGGCGTGTCATATCCCCTAGCGTTGCATTGTCGTCATCGTTATCTGTACTTTTCTCAGCACGAGCTATCGCGTCCCGTAGGTCTTTATCCAATTGATCCGATATTTGTAAATGATGGGGTGCATTCTCAGCAAAATACATATCATAGACCATTTTGACGTCTTGCAAGAACGTCTTATCATCTCGCCTTTGATCAAGACTGCTAGAGGCATCTGAATTCTTAAAGCCTTGGACAATAAGCCAAAACTGGAGCCTCATCATATCCCCACGACGGTCCATGAATTCCATGAAGTATGACAAACCTGATGTGTTAGTAAGGATGTCGTAAAGGCTATGTCCAGGCGTTTGTGGGACCTGGATAACACTCGTTTTGCGCGCTCCGAATAGCTGAGAAGCTGTGATTCTCTGTAATCATTTGGAGGATGAGTTCTTCTCAACCTGTCTCTCCTTTTCTTTCTTTATTTGCGGCTCACCACATCACTGCTTTCACCTGAGAGGAACGCAATACGTTTATCAACGCGTTTTTTTGCGACGCTGAGCCGATTGATGTAAACTATGACATCTTCCACCTTCTCACCGTCAATAATCTCTTCAGGATCCCTGTCAACTAAGTAATCGATTATGACATGTTCCAGTGAAATAGAGATAATTTTTTTTGTCAATAACGTACGAATAAGAACTTTCTTCTTTCGTATTTGGGTCACAATATCATTTCGGACACGCTTGAGATCTAATAGATTTTTCTCCTCCTCAATCATCTTGAGAAACTCTTGAAACGTGCGTCGTCCCATACGCACACTTCCCACACCGAACTGGCGCTTGTTATCTGGATCGAATTCCTGTTCATCCCAGTCATCCTCTAACCCAGTTCCCAAAAACACAGCAGAAAAATGACTCATGGGGCCCAATTTCTGTCGCCCTTTCTTTGATCCGCTTGGTGGCGCGGATTTGGAAGACGATTGATCTTGCGCATAATCGTCTACCACAGTGTCGATATCTGTAGAATGACGATTCAGTACTTCACGCAGTTTCCGCACCATTTTCCTAGGATAAAGGTTATTCTGTAAGCAACCCTATAGAATCTAGCCGAAGCTATTTTGTCTCACTGTTCTCGTATTGCTTTTCCAAGCTAACGTGAATGTAACAGTCAGATATAAGAGAACGAGGTGGTGACGGCATGACTTACATAGCTGTCGATTGTCTGGTTCCAGTAATCCGGGTCGGCTATCATCTCAAATATGGGCTGTAAAAGAGCACATGTGACCATTTCTCGAACAATCACCCGCACAGGTGCACTCTGAATTTCTTTTTCATCTACAACGTGCGGCAACAACTGGTCTACTATTTGTCGTACGTAAACCACTTCAGTAGGTCTGGTTGTCATGGCTGCCGTTGTTAATGCCGGGTGAAGTTTTCCTCCACGGAATTGGGATGCTAATAGCAAATCCAGTTCATCTGACTGTGTCACTGATCGCTCAAGGGATCGACCACGCAAGGACATCTCCGCTGCCCGAAATTCGGAGATATGAGATGTGATTTTGGGTATAATGCGATTTAGCAAGATAGCCAGTAGATCCGCCTCTTCCAATCTCTTTTTCAAAGCAAGAACAGCCGATCGTATAATGCCATCGATCGATTTTGAAAAGGATATCTCGGAGAGAGAGCCGGAGACATGAACAAACCAAGAATCAATAAAATCTCGTAAAACGTACGACAGAAGTTCTTCGAATGCCTCTGATATGTCTGCTGAGGTTTCACAGAGGGGTGTTGGTTTACCGCGTTCGTTATCTTTCTTTCGCTGCTCCTGTATACGTTGCCATATAGATGGTTGCGTAAAACAAAGCGGTTGAAATTCTTGGTGACGTTTCCGTCGTTTATCCGGTGCTACAAAATATTTGACATAGGTAAAAAGGACGCCCATATTGAGGAGCAGCAAAGCACAGAGGCTCAACATCCCTGCCTGAACAATCCATAAGGCCGAATGAAGCGCGTACGGCCATTGCCACTGGATAACTGCACATAATCCAAATGCAACGAATGCAGTTACCAGTTTGGTAGGAATGCGAGTGAATCTCATGCCGATGGGAGGCATAATTGCACATTCATGGCTTGTGGTAAAAGGCAGTATGTTCGGCCTTTAAAAGTATATCGGGGTTTCTAAGGGTTTTGGGCATTGGGCGAATGAAGACGAAGCTTTCCTTCATGGGCTGGAAGCCAATATCTTCATACTTTAGTCTCAGGAACATCGCATTTTCATACAAACAAGCATTTGTCCACAATAAGTAGCAACTTGTACAGAATTTGTTTTGAACTGGAGTAAGTTAGTCTGCTTTCCTGTAACTCTGACCCCAAAAGACTCAGCTGTCAACAAACCCTATTATGCTGCTAGATGGCTATCAACCAAAACGCACCTTTTATCAACTCAAGCTGCACAAATATAAAATTGATGGTCTTTGCTGGTAACAAAGGAGCAAATGCTTTGCTGTTCTATCTATCCTTTGCATCCTTTCCCCTTTTGAGCCGAAGGAAAGAGCTACCCACCTGATTTCCTTTTCGGGAATTGCTGAAAAAAAGTGACTTGGGAAATGGGGGAACCAAAGACCTGCAACTTTCTTTCCGGTGTGTTGTTGATTCTGTTCTCATGGCACAACCAGGAAATGCGAACGAGCAATCCGATGCTCAAGCTGCTGTCTTTGTCCAGTCTATTCAAATGCCAGACGACTCGGTGCTTGTTCAAGGGCCAAACTTCAATAAGCCATTGACCTTGTCCGACCTCCTATCAAGTTATAAAACAATGGGATTTCAAGCAAGTAGTCTCGGTGATGCTATTGAAATCGTAGAAGAAATGGTAATTTTTTTTGCAAAATGACAATATCTATGCTGACGGCTTTTTATGGAATAATGTAGAGAAAATGGCGCTTGTCAGACGAACCTATTGCCGAGGATGAACCAGAGAAATACAAGGATATGGACGTCCGTAGACAGACAAAATGCAAGATCTTTCTGGGATACACCTCCAACTTGGTGTCATCAGGTGTACGTGAAATTATTCGTTTTCTCGTGCAGCACAAGATGGTTGACGTCTTGGTAACGACCGCTGGCGGCGTGGAAGAAGATTTTATCAAATGCATTGCTCCTACTTATCTCGGTGACTTTCACCTCAAGGGAAGCACCCTACGATCCCAAGGACTGAACCGCATCGGAAACTTGCTTGTGCCAAACAACAACTATTGCAAATTTGAGGACTGGATCATTCCCATTTTAGACAAGATGTTGGAGGAACAGAAGAACGAGGTAAAAGAAAAAGAGATGGGCAAGATCAGGAAAAAATGGTATTAAGGGAATGACAGGGTAAAATATGGACCCCTTCGGCGATGATCAAACGAATGGGACAAGAAATCAATGATGAGTCCAGCATCTATTACTGGTGTGCAAAGAATGACATTCCGGTATACTGCCCAGCTATCACGGATGGATCACTCGGCGATATGATTTACTTTCACTCTTATAAAAATCCAGGCTTGATTGTAGACATAGCTGCTGATATTCGCAATATGAACAATGAAGCTGTGTTTGCCAAAAAAACGGGTATGATCATCCTCGGCGCGGGTCTGGTGAAACATCATATCTGCAATGCGAACTTGATGAGAAATGGAGCGGACTACGCGGTTTATATCAACACTGCACAGGAGTACGATGGCAGCGATGCTGGTGCTCGTCCGGATGAAGCAGTATCTTGGGGCAAAATTCGAGCCAATAGCCGAACAGTCAAGGTTTATGCTGAAGCATCGTTGGTATTTCCTCTCATTGTGGCTGATACATTTGCGAAAGCATTTCATCAAGAGCACAATGCTTCATAAATTCGTCCTAGATAAGTCATGCAGAGCTAAAGCGTAGCATGACAGAAACAAAAACAAACATAGAATTTTAAAAAACAATCTTTGCGTTTTTATATCATTGTATTTGGAAAAAGTACTCTTTACATAAACATCATCCCGTCTCTTCCCTTGTCCTCTTTAATAAGCGACCAATTTCACATTATGACGTACTGTGTAACATGATCGAGACAGATACAACCCATTTCCTTGATTAATGCCTGATATGATCAAAGATGGTATTTTGGAGGATTTATTTTGCTATCTGTTGATGACTCTTTGCCCAGCTTTCAAGGTCGACTTTCAAATTCGCTGCCGATTCAAGATACGGCGTTTTCTATCATGGGATATGTCAATTTTGAGCACGGACATCTGTTTCATTACCATGAGTTCGCTTGGCGTAGCACGTGCGTTGACATCTTTCACTAGGCTACAGAATGAAAAAAAAAACAAATTGTTTCAGAAGAACCACGGTGTGGTCCATGTTGCAAAGACTTACCACATGCCTAGGAACTGCTCAAAATCTAATGGATAGGTATCTTTCGGTAGGGTTGGTGCCGGTTCGTTCACTATGTACTGTAGCAGCTCGAAGATGGCCAACGATTTGCCGTCTGGTGCAAATGGAAACCGTCCAAGAGCAAGTTCCATTAGTGTAATACCGATGGACCATACGTCTGATTTAACGGAATAAGGAGACCCCAAGATACGTTCAGGCTAAAATAAATCTGATGCGTTGGCTTTCCTTATTCCTTTTTCCTTTCTTTTTCTTTTATGTTTTTCTTTTCCTTTTTGTCATTGCATTTGGACATACACTCATATAAGAACTTGTTCCAACGAAGGTATTTGCTACCGAGTCAATTAGCTGACCCGAGACGCCAAAATCGCATATTTTTATCTGGCCAGCAGAGTTGACCAATACGTTGGAGGGTTTTAAATCTAATCGGATGCTAATCTATTTTGCATTCCGGTCTAGCAGAAATTTATGTCAGCTCTTACCTCTGTGAATGATACGGTGGCAGTCGTATAAATAAATCAGTCCATCCACGATCTAATGATGGTATGGTATTTAGCAAAAACCCTGACCTCGTCTATTTCCGCATTACCGCATAGGCGATCTTTTTTAGGATATCCATGGAAATGGGTCCACTCTTCTTGTAAATAGTGTCCAAAGATCTATGCCAAGTCATGTTGAGTCATTCTCGTTCTCATCTAATTACCCAACATCCATATATTCCATGCAAATGGATATATCGCCATCATTCATGAAGGCACCATAGAAACTGACAATATGCTTGGAATTGCAGTCATGAAGAAACTGCATCTCTCGCATAATTTGTTTTCGCACCAACAGACGCTGATTGACTGGAGGCTTTTTTGACTGACTTTTTGTTTGTATCATAGGTACACGCTGATGGGTGTAGTCTGTGCTGTTGGGTAGTGTAGCGGTCTTAGCACCTGGGAGACTGTAGGATACCGATTTTTTTGGATGAAGCTCTGCTGTTTCAGGAACCGGTGATTGAGACAACGGCACTGAGTTAGTACTTGGAATTTCAGCCGAAGGCCATTCCGGGAATGCAGGTGAGTCCAACAGGGACCGGGGGTATATGGTCTGCCAAAAAAGATGGTGAGCATTGTGAAAAGGGTGCGCTTGTGCACCTTTTTTGCCATGATCGTCTTGGTCGGGATGTGGAGCACTTTGCATACTGTGCCACCGTTACCGGCTCCCAATTCTTCCAACGCCTTGAGATCTTCGGCCCGTAAATCAAGACGTAGCTCCAAGCCGATCTCGAGATCACTCAGGTCTTTATAAAGCTTGTCATATTCTTCTTGTTTACCAGACTTTAGTGTTGCATCACAGGAGACTGGCACGACAGGTGAGCTTTCCAATGCAAGGTTTTTGAAGTTTCGTTTTTTACGAACGGCTTGTTTTATTTGCATGGAGATGGCAACAAAGTCGCAAAGCGAGTATAAGGTTGGATTTGAATACCACACACTTTGGGACAATCCTAATTCCGCCAATCCCGGTTTCGGCTGACTGTAGGTCGGTTGCTCTCCTCCAGGACCTGGGTCTAGGCCAATGATATATATATGGCGGAGTACTTACCTCTTCCCAATGTCGGACGCAATATATTACTTGCCGACCTGACACCAGAGACTACATTATGGGATCAACAGTTGTCCAGCGTAAATGTCTTACACTGTTGGCAAGACTCATTCTCTATCACATCATAAATTTGTACTATCTAAAACGATATGCAAATTATTGGGTTTTGATAGTCGATAACCGAGGCAAAGAGCAGTACTACTGTCATGTTTGTACACTGCTTTTCTGGAAACAAATAAATATGCAAACCATTCAGGCAACATTTTGGCTAGTTAGATAATTCGATAATTTGATTGGATACGTTTATGGCTTTATCATTCCAGTGAATCAATTAGAGAGCTATTCATGATCTCAACATAACTATGCAAACGAAACATGAAACTTGATTCTCAACTTGGTCTTTACTATGTGGGAGAGAAATGGCCCGTCGCGGAGTTGGTCAGTAACAGTCTTTTTTTTTTATTTCTTCTGTAAATTAGCCCTGCTCTTCGAACTAGGTATATTTTCTCATGTTTTCTATAAGCATTGCTATTGCCATTTACAGAAACCTTCTATGCAAGCTACTATGAACAAGTGGAGTTCTGAGTGAAAGTAGGTAATTGTCCCCCTTTTATTTCCACGCTTCGTCATTATATGAATATTGCCGAAGTAAAAGTCCGCTTAACCTGTTGATGATGAACGTTAACACGGTATGCCAGTTTCTTTTCAGTCTCATTTGTACTGCTACTCGATCTCAAGAAAGCATCGTCTATCCCGTGTCTACCCACACATACTGCCATAAGCATGTGTTTTCCTACGAATTTAGCTAACGAGATCATGATAATTTATACATAGACATATTTGCATCGTTGTTTACAAATCTTGGACCCTGCAAATGATAGGCTGTCATTATGGGAAAAGCAATCGGCAGCATATTTGGCGGTACCTGAGGAGACGCTTTTATAAGCTTAAATGTATCCTCACGTCTTCTGGAGATTATTATACGTTTAGCTTCCTGTGGTATTCTCAGACATCCTCAAGCATACCTTTAGTAATATTATATATCCTTACGTATCCTTAGGCATCGTTGGCTATTTCATTCAGTATCTTTAGGTATCCATTTTAAAACGCTTATATATCCTTCTGTATCAAATCTTGTACTGCGTGTATTAACTCGATAGTTTAAGCATTTTTTGTTACATTGTAATGTGCTTTAGCACTTCTGGCTAGTCTTCAGTTCTTATTGCTGTTTCATATTATCTGCTACAGTCCATTGGTTTGGCAATATTCTTTGTCGTCTAGCGGACTTGCCTCCGCACCCTGAGGGTTGCCTTTTGCTACTTGGTGCAGTAGCAGAGGGGCTAGTCGGTATCAGTGACGCTCGCACAGCGAACAGGAGAGATGGATCCGGCAAGCAATGTCCGGATATGGATGGTTGAAACAAAATAAGAAGAAAAGACTTCAGACGTACCCGACGATTGCTGAGCTACTGATCTCTCAAAAACTTACGGTTCATCAGCAGGAACTTCTTCTGACTCCGGTGTCAGTACGATGCTCGGTTCATTGAGGCCAGAGGTCTCTCAGTCGGGTGGTTCCTCATCTTCCCACAGCAAAAGTCTAGCATACCAGAATTTCAAGCATCTGCCTAGTGGAACGCCAGCAGAAAAAAGCTTCTCTTAGAATATATAAAACTGCCGCTCTTATTTTAGCTGATATGTCTGCCCATCCAGGAGTTTCTCCACCTTACCTGGCATACCAAACGCGGTTGCCTTGGATTTAAATTTAAATGCTTCAATGGTTTTCCAACCGTTCTATTCAACTACAGCACTAGTTTTGTTCGCTGTACTTACCAGACATTGGAAACATTCCCGGGTCATTTGCATAATCTTGCTATAAGCAATGATTTCCAAGGTGACAGGGGCGAGCACTGGTATATACTTCAATTAGATGAATATTCGGATAAATAAAGTTGATGCCGCTATGTCTGATTTTAGGGCAAAGATAAGCAATAGTCTGCACACTCGTCCGGACATATCTTGAGAGAAAAGGTTTCGGTGTGTTTTGGCTAACAATCTCTGCCTGCTACTCCTTTGAATGCGAAAACTTTAGCTAATCAATCCAAAGAATGGTGTGATCTGATGGTCACAGTTAGGGTTAATAATCGTTATATTAAGTGAAAAGAAAAGAAGAATTCTTGCTCAAATTAACTTGGCAGATAAAGCGGAGAGCTTTGAAGAATTATTTTGGCCAATAGCAAGGATTCCTAGTCTCTGGATTTGCTCAACTGTGTTGGTTCATCTACATTTCTATGTCGATGTGAGGATTTACTAGAAAGATCTTCCGGCATCCCGGCGATTCCTATTATAAATTTTACGTATCCTGGCGTTTCCACAGGATTCCTTCGATGAATCGCATATTGGAGTCATAGATTGTACGTAAATCAGAACAAAAACAGCTGTTAGGGCTGCCTCAAGTGCACTGAATAGTGCTTGATAAAAAAGTTGCTATATTAAGCACGTTTCTGTGATAATGTATTCTAGCGCTTCTTTTGGTATCCATACGATTCCCAACTTGCCAAACTATTTCTTCAGAATTTTTTGGAATGTGGAACCTTTCTTTCGTTCCTTCTTTTCGATGCCCTTCCCTTTCTCTTTTATTACAACAGTTCGGTTTTACTTTTGAACTTCTGCTTTTCTTTCCCATAAATTAAACAATATATTAAGCAGAATAATAGTAAGACAATCATAAAGTGCTCAAAAAAAAACCAAAGCCCTTCTATTACTGAATAAAGAACAGCTTGCCTTTCCCTGGCCTAGAAGGCGCCTTGACACGGACAAAACCTGTATAATAGAAAAAGGAGAAGGAAAGAAGTACCATCTAATTGAAACGCGTTGCTTTCGTACCTGGGTTTTCGTAATGGTGCTGAACGCTCATTTCCAGCAGAGGTGGGACCGAAACGGACGAGAAGAGAAAACAAAAACAACACACCAGGGCGGCTTTCCAGCAGAAAAAAGCAGAAAAAGCAACTAGCAAAACTTACCTATAACACACTACAAAGAAAGTGCCACCTATTGTGTCCAAGTTAATGTGTTCATAATTAACAAAATGGGTTGTCTTATGTTCACAATCTCAAAGCACTTGGGTCATACTAAAAGAAAGCATCTACTAAAATCTATCTACTATAGCATACAGCACACCATCTCACCCCATCCCTTCTTTATAGTGTTCCGCAAAAGAACCGAAGCCATTTTTCACTTAGACTAATTAGCACAATTCTGAATCAGATCCAGTTTATTCAAAAGAAAAGGATGACCAAGATTCTAAAAGCATTAACTGTTTTATAACATGTGGGTCTAGTCGATTACGTGTGTAGGGAAGTAAAAGGCGCGATGCTGAAAAGCATCGTTCAGATGGCGTTGACGTTGCTGGAACAGCTAAATATTGTGCCGCCATGTTAGCAAGATTTGGCCATCGATGCGACTGCATCTGCCAGTATACCAATTCCAAGGCTTTGTTACCTCCTGTAGTAGGAGCGCAGATTTTCTCTGAAATGTAATCAGCTAGCTCGTCTGACGTATTCGGCATTCCGTACAAGTCATAAAGCTCCTTCATCTTTTCGTCAACCACAGCTTCGGCCTCTCCTCTTTTCGGAAAACTGGACCAAGTGTCCTTCACCATGTTCTGGCTAAGGACCTGCCATTCTTCCTCCCAACCACTTCGATACCACCATGAGAACTTCATACGTGGGTCCATTGCGGTGGCAACTGCGTAGATGTGCGTATTATCCGTTTTGCAGTAATACTTTTGCAGCTTTTTTAATCCAATCCCGGCAGCGTTTCGCAATTCCGTGTAGTTCTGAGTATCAGCTGCGAAATCTTCCAGCGAGTCCATGAGCTTATTGTAAAATAAGATGCTTGTATTGATTGTCGCATGGGATTTGCTTGCAGAAAGACGTTCGGTCACGACATCAAACATATGGAGCAGATTCTTCACTTGATCAATGCATGTCCACTCGTGGTCCGTAAGTTTATAGTGATTCAGCTCTGGCAAACTGGAACACATTGCCATGTAAGCATCCTTCAAAACTACCGCACGAGCAAGCATTCGGAACGTCGAATTCCAACGGGTACGAACGTCGCTTATAAGTATGAGGTCGGGGCACTTTTCATTTAATTGAATGCGCTTGAATTTTTCAATCCGTTGGGGTGAGGATCTGGTAAGTAGTTATTTAGCGAAGACGAAAAATGAATGCGCATTTGTACCTTATCTTGTTAATGCCTTTTCGCAGTTTAATGATGACATTTGTCTCCATGGATTCGCGTTCATTATCAAGTTCGTCCTCAGTCTCTGGTGCTTGTGCTGATAGGCCGATCTTCAGTATGTCTTGGACAGCCAAGTTGATAATATGACCCAAGCAAGGTATATGATGCAACTCTGCTCGGAAAGGCTAGTTTTGCAAGGGATTATAAGTATACAGGAATTATATGATTAATTTAATTACCCATCCATTTTCTATAGCGCGTGTTTCTATAACCTGTGTCATCTTTAGCATGTTTGAAGCATTATCGCTGGTTATAGTAAAGAGATTTTCGCACAGATCAAACTCTCCAAGGATTGTTAAGAATGCTTCCGCCAGATTTTCTCCAGTATGTGGACCGTTCAGAGGCTCAAAGCCCAACCGTAATTCTTGCATCGTCCAAGTTGATGTGGAAATCCAATGACTTGTAACCCCAAGGAATTCTTGACGAAAAGGACTTGTCCAAGAGTCAATGGTACAGGATATCATTGGTATTTTGCTCAACAAAGCGGCAACCTTGTCCTTATAACGGAAATACTGCTCTCTGGTCTATTTCTCTGTAAGTTAAACATGTATGGATAAGATGGAAATAAAAACCTTTTTGGTAACTGTATCTGCCGACGGAAGCTTCACCGAATCAACCGTTGGTGCTGATTGTGCCATTTCAAGTAATGTGTGTAGTTCCTCGTTTTCGCTGATATTGAATGGTAGCTTAGCCTTCACAAGGAATTTGACAAATTGCTCATGAAACTGCACTTTGTCGAAAGTTCGAGGTCGTTTTGTGCCAATTAGAAACTTGTCGAGAGCACCAAGAACCCGCTTATTTTTGCCTGCATGAGGGCCATGATCCTTGGTGACATCGTGCTTGACGCGTAAATGTTTAAGTAGTCCAGATGTGCACGACTGGTTTGCTGCAAAATGCTTGCCACCACATCCAGGAAGAAGGCATCGAATCCGGCTTTTCCCATCTTTATCGATGAACCGCTCGCCATACTTGAATTTTAAAATCCAACTACCCTTGGCCTCGTCATTATCAATATCAGTTGAAACAGATTCTTGAGACTGTGTATCCAGCATGAAGGATCCAGATTCCCCTAGGTCAGTGCCTGAAGCCGTAGAGTCTAGCGACATCACAGATGACTCTCGTGCTATCGACATACGTTCTGTCATTGCCTGCTGACAAAGGTTAATCGAGACAGGCCACAATAAACGATAGTAATTTTACCCTATCCGAGAGAGCACCTCGAGGATCTCTGGAAGATTCGCCGCGTTCGAAAACCATTATAAGTGTCAGAAAATCGTATTGAAAAAGATATTGACCTTTTATTGTAGGAGACTTCTCAGTATTTATACTATTTGTCAATTCGGCGTTTTGACAATTAAAGTACTTAAAAGGTTGACAGCTTTGCTTCAAATGATAATACGGCCTATCTTTCTAAAAGAGGAGCAAGGCCGATGATCTCATTGAACAGATCCTACAGCTATCCATTTTGGGTAACTTCTATGGCCTTTTGCTGCTACTGCGCGAAGCCAAAACAGGGATACAGTACGTACGTCATTTCACTTACCGTGTCCAGCGCATACCATTTGCCTGATTTACGACCATCTCCATAGAAATTCATTAATGACAAAATGCTCATTTCATCATCTGAATGAATTAGTAGAGCGCAAAACCAAGGCTCATCTTAGCCAACTGAAATGAGTGAAATGCCAAGCTAATCTCAATGTAAAACAGTTTTTGAACTACGATGACTGTATTTTCTACAGAAGATATTCTCTTTTCACAATAACCACATTATGTATAGGTTTTATACTCCTTGGCTTTCCAGTAAAAAGGTTCCTATATAGTCCTTTTCTTTTGTTTTCCCAAGTTTTAGTTTGATTAGGTCGGTTCGGTTCCTCGGTTCCTCGGTTCTTCTCAGTTCGGTTCGGTTCGGTTCCTTCACTATGACGGTTCGATTCGGTTCTGCCGAAGAACCGAGAAGAACCGAACCGTACGGAACCCTAAGGCCCGCCCATTTCAAGCCTTAAGAGAAAGGGCGCACAATAAATATAACATTTAGAAGAAAAGGATACAATGTAATCGCAATTGATAAAAAAGGAAGGGTACAATAAGATAATCTCAACTATATAGAGGGTATTAAAGAATTTAAAAGAGAATAATAAAATAAAGATGATCAAAAGAAAGAATACAATAATAGAAGGGTACTAAAAAAAAGATTTTTGCAAAATAAACAATAAACTTTTGTCAATTATATGCTTTAATAATTCTCAATAATCTAATGACAACAATATAACTTGACTAAGACAAATTTTAGGGTATAAACAGAGCTTAAGGTACAAAAAAGGTTTTCTTTGGATGTCACTTCTGCCCCTCCTTTCTATTTCCTTTGTCCTTGTCTTTTTATTAATGGAAGACCTCTACTAAACTTTATACTAGTAAGACAAGATCTTTAAGAAAAAAAACTAGTAAAAGAATAGATAAAATAAAAGACAGCAATAATGAATAAAAGAAAATAATTATAAATTATACTATCTTGACTTAAAAGACAACAGCGTATACATCAGAATAGAACAATAAAATGCAGAGATGATAGCGTTGTATAATATCGGTTTTACCCAGATCCAGGTCAAGTGGTAGGTTCATCATTCACGAAAGTTGTGCACCATTGGAGTCTGTTGTGTGCCTATCTTTCAGTTCATAAAGGTAGTGCACCTCAAAAGACGCGGTGTACCAACAACTGCCAGATGTTGTGTCCCAGCCAGATACGTTGTGCACGAATTCCGCCGAAATGTAGTGTACCTCCCAAAATGTGGTGCACTTAACCGAAGAAACTGGGAGAAGACCAAGACTTTCCGTAGAATCGAGTATACGCAAGCGCTTCATTTCCATATTTTTTTACTTCCTTGGGACGGCCAGAAATAATCACCACGCACGTGTCAAAATATGACACGTGCGGTGCTTATGTACTGTGACAAGTAAGTACAAAAGAAGGATGGGGATAGAAATAAATAAAATAGTACAAGACACAAAAGTACAACAACAACAAGTGTGAATAATGAATTCACAAAATATCAACTGTTCAAACAAATACAATTGAGGGAGGGTCAGGTTAAGGAAAAGATATAACGAAGGGTAGTAGAAGAGTATGAAAACAAAATAAAATATATGAAAGAAGATAACAAAGGGAGTTCACCAAATAAACAATGTCACTTCAAACGATCTTAGCAGTAAAGATGAGTTCCTTAGATCCTTTCTCAAAAGCAATCTCAAAGACACTCCAAATTCACTATACCCAGAAAAGATGTTTGCAAGTACAATGCAGTTTCGGTTCTTTTTTGGTTCAAAAGGTTCTTTTCTCCCAGGAAATTCCTCTTCCTCCTTTTTTGTGAAAGAGGTCCTTTTCCCATGTCTTTATTTCCTCTGAAACTATTCGACCAAAGAGGGGAATTCACTAGAACTAACTTAAAATTGAAACCATACAAAACGGAGGTAAACGCTAAGGACATGGGTTAGGAAAAGCATGCGATCACTGGGAAAGAATGGGAGGAAGGATTCAGTTGTGTTTTCCAAGTTACACCAAATGACCATTTACGTCCGAAGCGGATGTGCGTGTACAAATAATTGATTGTGGTGTACCAACCAGGTCCATAGGAGTTGTGCACGTACAAGGCAGGTGTGCACCAAACCAAGAACAAAGGTCGCGCACCTAGGCCAACGTGTAGTGTACCTAGCCGTGTACTTCTTGAAGATCAAGACAAACTTTCCACCATTCTTACTCCCAAAGGCTCCATCTTTTCATTCTTTCCATGTTGCATTTACTCGGGTGGTGAGGCCGGAAAAACTATCACACAAGGTGTCAAATATGTAAAGCTGATTAGCGCAGAGGAAGCGCGTTGGGCCCATAACCCAAAGGTCGGTGGATCGAAACCACCATCAGCTACTTCTTTTGCTGTCATAGTGTCGTAGTGTCGTTTCCTTGGATCTGAGTTTTATTCCGAATCACTGTAACGTAGTCAATCGGTCACACTTGCAGCGGATCAGGGAAACGATAAGATAAATAAAAATAAGGATCGTAAAAAAAGATGATTTTATTGTTACTGATTTCTTCTCTATTTATATTTTCTTTGTGCCTGGCAGGATCGGTAAAATCATTCTGTCGTAAAACTTTTCAAAGCGCATTGATTCGATAGATGATGTTTCGCGATGATCTAATCTCAAACATTGTCTTCTTCGATTTCTTGTAACTCAATGAATGATCTGATTCGTTCGTCTTCTTCAGGGTCGGCACAAAAGGAATCCGAATTCCAGAAATCAGGTTCTGACAACGACAATATCCCCTTCTCGGACTGTTGGTCGTCCTCGAACAATGCCATGGCAGCAAGAGAGGGGGATTCCATGTCACGGCGCCATTGAGCGCGAGACGCCATCGGGTGATACCAAGTGGAATGGAATGTTTCAGACTTGGCGTATTTGAGTCGATCTGTGTGGACCCAAGAATTATAAGGTTCGCCTTCTACGGTCGTCAGTTTGTAGATACCACTAGGCACATGAGAATCCACAACGATATAGGGGCCCATCCAATTATACTCCAGGCTATACGGATTTTCATGATGAAGCAGGACATGGTCACCAATAGCGAAAGCTTGAGGCCGAATGGCTGCGTCCCATCGGGCTTTGTCCTGTTGACTAACAGCTTCCATTCGTGATTCTGCTATGGCACGAGCATCGCGCAGCTGACGAAGATCCGGAATAACTGCTTTGGCACGCTCCTCAAAATCATGTGTGGTCGGGATATCGATAAACGGGTGTAATGGATCACCGGGAAGACGGGGTTCGCGACCATAGGTGAGATAGAACGGGCTGAACCCAGTGGTGCGATGTTTTCGGATACGGCAAGCCCAGAGTGCAGTGTTGATAAAGTCATCCCAACGGTGAACAGCTCCATTAACATACTTGCGCAGCATCTGTTTGAATACCCCATTCAGGCGTTCGCACTTCCCATTGGTGCGTGGGTGATAGGCGGACGTGAAGAGATGGTGCTGCTTCAGTTTAGCAAGGTATGTGGCGAGCACCTTCGACATAAAATTTGCTCCACGGTCAGACAAGATCTCCTCTGGACAGCCAAAACGCATCACAATTTCCTCATACAAGAACGTGGCAATGGCTTCACCAGTAGCATCAGGCACAGCACGGGCGATAGGCCAATTGGTAGCGTAGTTGACTGCTACCAGGAGCCAACGATTGCCATTGCGCGTTAAGGGTAGTTCACCAACAAAGTCCAGATGCCACCTTGAAAAGACTGGAGGGACTGTCAAGGGTTTCATTGGAGCGTGATGCACGTTACGGTTTGCATTGCCAGCGAGTTGGCATTGAGGGCAGCTGGCTAACCAGGTTTGGATATCGGCGCGCATCTTTGGCCACCACCAACGCTTACGCATCAGGTCATACAGTGTCGTTTGACCAGCATGCCCAAATCCACAATGAAATTTCTGTACTAGGTCAGCCCGGCGCGCAAAAAGAACATAACGAACTTCCTGAGTGGAGTCACCAATCTTTAGTTTTCGATAAACTTGGCCATCGCGTACCACGAAGTTGTCACGTTCAGCTTCCAACATACGTTTCAGGTCTTCAGGCCACTCCTCTTCCGGGTGTGCGTAAAATTTTGGCCATTCAGAAGATGGAACCACTTGGGCAGCATAGAGATAATCCGGTTCAAGAGACTCAGCATCAGCATCGCAGTCAGGGCCATCATGGTGAGAGAGTAAATCGGGCACATGGTTCTCCTTGCCGGGTTTGTACTGTATGTCTGGATCCAGAGATTCGAATTCTGACATCCAGCGGATAAGACGTGGCGTGGGTTTAGCCTGCGCATGGAAATACTTGAGCGGCATATGGTCAGTGTAGACAGTGTAATCTGCGCCGTCGATGAGGCAACGCCACGTTCGGAGAGCATGCAATATTGCCAACAATTCTCATTCCTGCGCTGGATATGAGCGCTCCGCTTGAGACAACTTCTTTGACTCATATGCTAATGGACGCCATTGACCGTGGTCGTCTGGTTGCAAGAGGACGGCGCCAAT
Organism: Apophysomyces variabilis; assembly: GCA_002749535.1. NCBI lineage: Eukaryota > Fungi > Mucoromycota > Mucoromycetes > Mucorales > Mucoraceae > Apophysomyces > Apophysomyces variabilis. Next base: position 568,550 of record MZZL01000406.1, on the reverse strand, counting down.
ACCATAATCCAATGCATCCGCCTCGATCCGATACGGTTTGTTCATATCTGGTGGCATAAGCACTGGGGCTTCCGTGAGTTTTGATTTGAGCGTATTGAAACTACGTTGGCAAGATTCTGTCCAAACGATGGGTTGCTTTTTGTGGCCAGTGCCTTTGGTTAAGTCAGTGAGTGGGGTGGCAATGCCGGCAAATCCTGGAATGAACCTTCGGTAATGCTGGGCCAGGCCGATGAACTGACGGACCTCTTGGACATTGGTAGGTACAGGCCATTGTTGAATCGCTTTTACTTTATCCGGTGCCGGTAATATCCCGTCTGCAGAGACTTGGAAGCCCACGAAAACCAGTTCTCATTTGTTAAATTCGCATTTCTTCAGATTGACAACAAGTTGGGCTGAGCACAACCGATCCAGGACGTGTCGGACATGTTTAATATGATCTTCTTCATTCTTACTGAAGATAAGGATATCATCAAGATATACCAACGCGAAATCATCCAGGCAATCACCAAGCACATTATTCATGAGGCTTTGAAACGTAGGAGGTGCATTAGTGAGGCCGAAGGGAAGGACAAGAAATTCATACTGTCCATAACGAGTGTTGAAAGCAGTCTTAGGGACGTCAGCTGGGTGGATCCGCACTTGGTGGTATCCGCTCTTCAAATCAAGACTTGTGAAATGCGAAGCTCCTCACAAACGGTCAAGGCATTCGTCAATTCGAGGGAGCGGATGCGTGTTATGGATAGTGACCTTGTTCAGGGCGCGGTAATCGATGCACATTCGCATTGAACCGTCTTTCTTTTTCACAAACAGTACAGGGGCGCCCCACGGCGATGAACTGGGGCGTATTCGGCCTAACGAGAGCAACTCAGATAATTGCCGCTTCAACTCGTCTAATTCGGCAGGGCTCATCTTAAATGGCGGGCGATTTACTGGCTTAGCATCCCCAGTGTCGATAACGTGGTGTATTCCGCGGTCTGGAGGAATCCCTGTGGGTTCGTCCTTGAACACTTCAGCGTATTCGCCCATAAGTCCGTTCCAGTCAGTCGCTTGTACCGTTTGTACAGACTGATCATTAAAATGTACTAAGTAACATTCGGCACCCTGTTTGCGAATGAGCTTCTCAGCTTGTTTTGCAGACACTAGATAATCCCGCTGATCACCACTGGTTCGTGGTTTATCTGGGTGCAATACGTAATCTCGACCATCTTTAGAAAAATGCCATTGATCTGTGGTCCAATCTGGGTGTGGTTGAGTGTGCTGCAACCACGTGCGGCCTAAGATTAAGTCGAACTTGGTCGGGAATACGTACGCATCAACTCTTGCCTTATAACCCCCGAGGAAAACTGTCAGGTGGGCTTTCTGGGTGATTGCGGTCCGATGTCCACCTGCCGTTTCCACTTCCCGCGCTGGGATTGTCGTGATTGTACTGGCAAGTTGCGCTATTTTAGGCGATACGTAATTGGCTCCTGCTCCGCTGTCAATTAGGGCGTGGCAACGCTGGTCGGAGATCTGGACTTCGTAAAGAGGTAGCTCAGTGTCGGCAGCGGTGTTCAATTGTTTCAAAAAAGAGCTGTCGTCTCTGAGATCGGCATCGATGTCTTCCTCATCATTGGTAACAGTATCATACAGAAAAACAGATTCTTTATTAATGTGGGTCTCACATTCTTTTTGATTAACTGTGGGCTCAATACTCGCCTCAGGGGAGGATTTATCTTCAGTAATGCACAACTGACCTCCCTTTACAGTTGTGCGGGGTGAAAATCCGACTTCTGCTGTTGATGTTCCTGATCCAGTTTACGTATGGCGGCAATACGTTCGGGGCAACTACCACGTTTGTGACCGAGCTTATGGCAAAAGAAACATTCGACATTGGAGAGATCAACCCTTCTTTTGAACCGGGGTTGTCTGCTGGACACCACATCAAGGTCCATGGGTGTAGCTGTGTCGTTCTGATGCATGGAGAAAGAGTTTGTGGAGTACACCGGCGTTTGTTCAACCAGACGCCCAATTCGTCTTCCACTGTCATAAGCCAAAGCTGCACGGACCGCCTCGTCCAACGTGGTGGGTTCCCGGGTGATAACATGGATACGAATATTATCTTGTAATCCCCTTACAAAGCGGTCTAGGGCCTCCTCGTCGGTCATTGAAGGAATATCCAGTTGAATATCTTGGAAGGTGTCTACGTATGTTTCAACAGAACCAGTTTGTCGCAGCGCAGCCATCCGATCTCTGGCCATCCGCAAGGTATGTGCAGGTCGAAATTCGCTGTTCAATTTTCGTTTGAAACTTCCCCATTGCTCAGGCGTTTCGTCATTGGCCTCCAGACGTCGCCACCAAACTTCTGCACGTCCACGCAATAGTGTGACGGCATACTTCACCTTCCGTTCGCCATCAATCTCAACAAAGTCGCAGTAGCGTTCAATAGAGCGTAGCCAACTGTCAATTACAGATGCCACACGGTCGCCCTTATACGTGTCTGGTTCCCGAACCTTGACCTTGGTTACTGGGGAGGATCCAGTGTTATTCAGTTGCATGGTTCTTAGCGCCTCAGTCATCATGGCCACCATGTCTGCCATATTCGGTTGTTGCTGGTTCATTTTCTAAAATATGTCCAAGTCTTCTTTGACTGACAGAAAAATGACGTCTTTACTGTGTCCTAGTCGCTTGACTGACAATACGGTGTATATTCGTGTCCAGGTCTCTCTTGACTGACACTACAGATAATCGATTCTTGTCTTGCTTACTGTTGTTCGGTAGAGCGAAATTTCATCAGCTACCAATTGTCGTTTCCTTGGATCTGAGTTTTATTCCGAATCACTGTAACGTAGTCAATCGGTCACACTTGCAGCGGATCAGGGAAACGATAAGATAAATAAAAATAAGGATCGTAAAAAAAGATGATTTTATTGTTACTGATTTCTTCTCTATTTATATTTTCTTTGTGCCTGGCGGGATCGGTAAAATCATTCTGTCGTAAAACTTTTCAAAGCGCATTGATTCGATAGATGATGTTTCGCGATGATCTAATCTCAAACATTGTCTTCTTCGATTTCTTGTAACTCAATGAATGATCCGATTCGTTCGTCTTCTTCAGGGTCGGCACAAAAGGAATCCGAATTCCAGAAATCAGGTTCCGACAACGACAGTAGCATATTTCCTTGTGTCACCTTTTTGCTACTTTTGGTAAACGCTAGTACCACCATTTCTCTTCATACGTCAAATGCTTTCACTAAAACCGTAGAAAACCATTCAGTATAAATATCTGGGAACTGGGAAGCAATAAAGATCATCATTCGTTTATTCTTTTATTTTTCCTTTGTTCTATCTGACGCTATTCAACTACACTTCCGTGGCCATTGATTGGATCAGCCAAAAAAGAAGTACGACAATAGTGTCGTATACCTTTTACCTCTTTTGGAATTCCTTTTGTACAACTATGCTACTTGGTAGCACGACCTCTTTCAGCGTGAGTCATTGCGACAATGGTCACACAGGCAACACTCCATGACTCACCCGAAGTCAAGCTTACAACAATAGACTATAGAATCAGACATTATAAATATCAGCAAAACCAAAAGAAATAAACATTATCTATCTTCTCTTATTTTATTGTACTATTATTCTTCGTCTATCATCCTTGCAGATCTTGTTTGGTGTATTTCAGATCGGGATCGATACGACAATAGTCAAGAACTTTCGACCAATCACAGTGTCGTGGCAAAAATCGTTAGACCAATCACGGTTAAGGACCGGATTTGGTAATCACCTTTTACGCTCGGCCATCGTCCATAAATGACAAGAACTACAAGTCTTCTTTGATCATCGATCTTTAATATAATACTCTCAGCTGTTTCCCTTTTGCGTCTTATTACTGTAGTGATTACATAATTTATCCAGAATCAAAAAGATGTAAATATTGGGCACATTACAAAGAATAAAGGACATCTTCCGTTTTATCTTATTTTATTGTCTTCTACTATTGTTCTGTCTTTACCTGGCCATTGGATTTCCAGCTCAGACTACGGCGACGACAACAGTGTCCTATCCTTTTTGCTACTTTCGGAATATGCACGTTCCACATGATCGATTGGTAATTAAACAAGGTGGCACTAAATGGTCTCCGCTGAAGTCGGTACATCTTGTCAAGTTTCAAGTAACGTTTGTTGTCGATCAAGTGGATTGGCTTAGCCAAATAGGAGATCTAGAGAAAAAAAAAAGAAAGGGAAAAGAAAAGTATAGGAAATGTTGTGCACTATTTCTATTAGCCGTGTGTACCAATGGTTGTTGTGCGTTGATCAAGGGGATAAGGTATTTTTTTGACCTTACACCGGTTCAATCCGGCGAGCTCAGCAGGGTTCAAACACCTGCAACTCATTCTTTTGCTATGACGCTGAGATCTATCGTTTCTTTTTCCAAAAAGTCAATGTCTTTTTTGTATGGGATCCGAGCTGTTTTCCATCTCTAGGAAAAGTCTTTTGTCCTGTAGCACTGCTGCTTGGGTTGCTACATGGTAGCTATCTTGCAATTCCTATATCATTTGGTAATCGGAGCAATGGCTAACGTTAACTTGACATTAACACCTTCAACGCTTGACAATGCTATACTATTCTCGCAGCATCTGTTTTGATAATTCAGTCGATAGTATGAAAAAAAAGATCTGGCTTTCATTTTGACGTGGTTTTCGCTATCACTTTTGCTCTCGATTATGTCTTGCTATTCGTTTTTACATGCAGTTAGGAACATATTTGTGTCTGCATCATAACTAATCAAAGAGCACTGCCCTAGTATATTGCTGTAAATCTCCATGGTCTTCCAACTGTTAAGATTGGTAATCAACAGATACTGTCACATCATATCGCGGATTTTTTCTATCCCTCGAGATGTTAGCAATTCATGCGGTTTACCCTAAGCCGATATTCGAATTTACCGCCGCTTGATTCCACGATGAATGCTTTTGTGTTCGGGTTAGGAGACCATCTTTGAGAAGAAAGACTTTAAAGGATGGACCAAAATATAAAAGTTAAAGTATTTTTGTAAACATTGTGACTATGGGAAAAAACTTTCTTTGATTGCAGCATAAACACAGGGTTCATCCCATCAAAAAGATAGGTAATGCTACTTTAGACAGTAGCATTTATGTGGACACTATTTCTAGGGGTCAATTGTTACTAGCTGATGGCTTCATCGGCCATCCCCTTTTTGCCCAATGTTTGGTTTGTCGGCATGGCCACTAGATGAAAGTTCATACTTCATTTTAGATGCCTATCTGCTTACAAAATCGGTGGATGGGCGTTTGCTTTTCAGCCTAGAAGTACTAATTCCAGAAGCTTGTTCACTCTTTGGCCCCTTCTGTTCAATTGCTGTTATATTTTACCCTTAGCAAGATCAGCATTGCTGTTTGGACAAGGCTGAATTGTAACAGAGAGCTTACACTATCACCGCATTACGACGTTGTCTTTGTCAGTATTATTCAGGTCACTGACTCTCTCATTTATATAGAACGCCTATGTCTAAGAATGATTCACTGCGGTAGAGTAGGCGTTTTACCCACATTTTACCCCTGGGTAATACATGAGATTTTACCCACTTTCCCATGGGGGGGAGCAATCTTCAGTATTGTTCAGTCCCTCCTTTCCCAGAAGTGAAAAAAACTAGCAAATGTAAAATATAAGCAGTATGACAGTGTATGCGCGATTCTCAGGAACTGTGTCAATATTTATATCACGCGCTTTTAACATGGTTTTTTTTCTTTTTTATGGGGTTATTCGCATTTTCTTTTTACTTATCCTTTTCTTTTACAATGTTGATGATATATCATCCTAATGATATACAACCTTGACCTGAGAGCGTGTTCTTTACTGGCAAGCTTTTATTTTCATTTGATAGCATCTCATTCTTTTTTTTTCTTTTGATAGCCGATATAATTGCAACGTCATAGGAAAGCTTGCTTCTTACTTTTAACTAAGGTATTTTGATTGACTGACCTAAACGTGACTAATCTTGACTTTTTATTTGTCTATAGAGTAGCTTTTCCTTTCTTTAAAAAAATGAAAACAGAGAAACATGACACATGTTTTAATGGTACAGATATTTTTTTACGTTGTAACTTGATTACTCATCAAGATAATCTTTTGTAGGCCTATATATAATGTTGCCGTTTGTTGTTGCTATGCCGTCTTAGGTATGTTAACATGTTAGCTTTTAGTATGTTTTACTAATTATCATTTTTTAAAATCTATGCTTCTTTAGCCTTCAGTAATTAGGTAAGATTATATAGATCCAATCGTAAAGTTAGATACCTGTTCGTACGTTATATTATATATCTTCAATAAGATAAAAATGTTTGTTTTCTCTATATATAAGGCTAAAGAAGTGTCCTTGTACATGATAAAGAAGTGTATTTTATTGGCTAAAATAATGAATGCAACGAAAAGAGCATCCAATCAGAAAGACTAGATAAGAATCATTAGCTCCAATAGAATGTATCATTGTAAGCAAGTTAATCCAATAAAAGAGCTTAAAGAAAAGAACATGGTCGAATAGAATTCTAATGTTAATTGTTGAATGTATACAACTTAGTCCAATAGCATTAATGTAATTACGTCTGACACATACTGTTTTATCCAATTAATAAAGGTAATAAAGGTGGGTAAAATGTGGGTAAAATGTGGGTGAAAGGTACGCTTCACCCACTTGTCAAAAGTTTTACCCACTGGGTAAAACGTGGGTAAAATGTGAGTAAAGTGTGGGTAATATTTGACGTTTTACCCAGATTTTACCCAGGGTAAAACGTCCTTTCAACTGCAGTGATTATGTGCAAAAGAACAGTTTAGCCAAGGCCTAGTACCAATAACTGAACTGCGATCATAGAGTGAGAAACTCAGGTAGGTTACACTTGTAATAAGTTTAACTGCAGTCAAAACTAAAAGAAATATAGCAAGAATAGAAGCCATAACTACCGGATGTTGTCATCATTACAATTTCTAATCTGTGTAAACACAGGAATGGACTTCAATGTACAAGGAAAATTAGTAGGAACAAAGAGTTTGTATTGAATAAAAAAGCGAAGCGTAATGGATAACAAAAAGCCTAATTATAAGCGTCTCATTCTTATTGGCTAGCTACAGTTCCTCATCTTAAATGTTGCTTCAAGTTGTATTTGTGTATCCATGTTACTATCTAGCACTGTGGATCATCTTCTGACATCTTATTCTTCAACCATAAGAACCAATATTTCAATATTGCAGAACAGCAATTTCGTGGCAATCTCCTCAAGCGACAGTGCAGCTATGCAAGAGCTGTCAAGGATATTTCTCGGCCCGGCAGCTTAATAGACACTTAACAACCTGCAAAGTCTGGACCAAACGTAGACTGAATCTATCTACTGGTTTAATATCAGAAGTAGTACTAAAAAAGTGATCCATGTAGAAAGTCTAACAGCTATTGACATTCTATATTGCTGAGAACATTCCAACCGATATTAGTATGGAAGATGAAGACTTGGAAGCTTCGAGTTGTTGTGAGGAGGTAGCAGATGACGAGTTCAATGCTTGCGATAACAGCGCCGATACTTCCCAACAAAAGATTTCGAAGGAGATTATGACTATGATCTGAATGATTATTACGGGTGGAACAGCGTTTTGGGAGGAGGACGATAACTTTGAAAAGGATAATCATCAGGAGGGCAAGGACACAGAGTTTGATGGTCCTATGCAGAGCATTCCAGACCGGAAATCCATGACGAGAGACGAAAGGTTAGCTTGCACCTTTTTCTGATTGTCCAAAAGTACAACGTATCAACAGCAGCACATAAGAAACTGACAAGGTTTTTTCAATAAACTCCTATGGTATACAGGTGAATCTTAGCATATGTACGGTAAAGCAAGATGTATCATGGAATCGCTATATAAGCTTTCTCAGAATTATTCAAAAGTCTTTATTGTAGCATTAGTTGATTACTCCATTATTGGTATCTTATAATTGACTATTGGCTAACGGATACTTTATTATGGTAACCATAGCCTATAGTAATGTGCATAGCGCCTTTACTCAGATATGCGATAATAGCAACTCCTTCTTTGATTATCGCTTATGACATGGTTAATCTTTCAGGCAAGGGTTTGAAACGGAGAGAAAGAAAAAGAGAAAACATCAACAGCGGTTACAGCGACGTGTATGGGCGCGTTTCCTGCCGGAAAAGGGTGAAACAGACTGAATTTCATTGGCTTTTCTGTCTACTGCGTCACTTATGGCTGAGTTTGCTTTTAGAAATGCTATAAATGGTTTTGGTTGTCTCGCTTCTCCTTGCTCTTTGACAGACAGCTATCATGTATAACGGAATTGGTTTGACGACCCCTCGTGGTTCAGGTAATTTAGCCGACATGCTTTTTAATTGACGAGCTAACGTTAATTTCGTTAGGAACGAATGGCTATGTTGTTCGTAACATGTCGTTTGTCCGTCCTCCACCCATGGATCGACGACAACATTCTGCTTTAAACGATGTTAAAGCTCCACCAGCTCCTCCAAGACAGCCAAATAAAGAGATCCTTCTTCATGATCGTAAACGTAAAATCGAAGTCCAATTGATGGAACTTAGAATCAAGCTTGAAGATGAGGGGTAAGAACAGAAACAATTGAATCGCGCTTTCTTTATATGTTACTGATCGGTTCATATATAGCATGGTTCCAGCTGAAATCGAACAAAGAGTAGCCGAAAAGCGAGAAGAAATGTTTGCAAAGATTGACAAGATTCAGCCTAGAGATGCAAAAGAGTAAGTGCTGCAAATGATTTTTTATGGCAAGTTAAGATTAAAACGCCCGCTTCGTTTTTATAGTTTAAGAGAACATGAAACACATCAATTGACTGCTGCCAAAGAGGAGGAAAACAAAAAAATGATGCGAGCTTTAGGCATAGATAGGGAAAAATACGTCGAAGGGGCTGCGTTTGACAGAGAACTGCAGGAAAAGCTGAAGGAGGAAAGAATGGCGAAACGTGCAGCTGAACGTGAAGCTTCACTAAGAGCTCAGGAGGAACGGGAAGCAGAACGTGAGAAAGAAAGACGTGAGCGTGCACGGGCCAGGGAAAAGCGACATAAAGAAGAACTTCGAAGAGAGGAACGTGAGAGGGAAGAGAAAAGAGCTTCCAGGCGTGACTCTGATCGAAATGATCGCTATGACAGACACGATCGACATGATCGTGAAAGAGGACGACGTCGATACCGTACCCCGAGTCCAACCAGTCGCCGTAGTCCTACTCGCAGTGTAAGCAGAAGCCGTAGTCGCAGTGTAAGCCGAAGTCCTAGTCGTAGTGTAAGCAGAAGCCCTAGTCGTAGCGTAAGCCGAAGCCCAAGCCGTAGTATAAGTCCAGACCGAAGACGAAGTGTAACCCAACGTCGTCGTCGTCGTAGTTTAAGCCACAGTATCAGTCGCAGCCGTAGTCCCAGCCGCAGTGTTAGTCGAAGCCCAAGTCGAAGCCCAAGTCGCAGCCCAAGTCGCAGCCCAAGTCGAAACCTTAGTCGCAGCCGCAGCCCAATTCGTTCCCGCAGACGCAGTTTGAGCAGTGACGAGGAGTATGAAAGAAAGCGTAGGAGATACCGTTCTTAAATGAAATATTCTTTTTGTGTTCTTTTTCTTTCTATACAATGCATAATCAGACATGACAACCGAGAAAATATATTAAATTACATTTCGTCTGTTGAGTGTTGTATGGCGTTTACATCAAATGAATTTCGAACCCTCAATATCTACTTTAAACGAACCAAAAGTTACTTAGAATGTCATTAGAAGGATATATTAAACGCTTAGGCATAGAAATAACTTTGAGCTTCTCTTTTATACAGAGGATGTCAGAAAACTTTGTATTCACGGTAGAAGCACAAGGGGTTGGAACATTTGCATGGTGAGAGGATACAATTTTTCAAACAACCGCCACCAACAATAGCTCTGAAAGTTAAAAAGTTCACACTAGGTCAAATAAGCGTTTCTTTGTTTATCTAATAAGCCTTGCATAGATAGTCCCTGTGGCAGACTAAAGTGAAATCGGATTTGGAAAACTTGACTGGCGTTCAAAAGCTTGCAGGATGAGGGACTTTTGCTGAGATACCCTTGTCAGTGAATCACCATGGCCAATGGACTCTTACGAACTCACCTGCGATTCCTACGATCCACAACTCATGTTCCCCGTTTCGCTACTCCCCACAACTGTCGGTATTACTCGAACCAGTTACCTTCATTTCCCCGTGGTATACCACCGTCTTTTCCACCGCGAGAAAATTACAAACGATTCGGAAACAACCGACCATTTTACCAATCGCGGCGTCTGTTAATCTTTCTGGGCACGGGAACGGTTATGTTTGGTGGATATTACGTGACTCACTTGGAGCAAGTTCCTGTTAGCGGACGCCGTCGGTTTATGGATGTGACGCCACGTCAAGAAGAAGGTATGGGAAGGGCGTTCAGAACAAGACAAGATAAATATTAACATCGATCATGCTGGCTTGTTTTCGAAAAGCAATGGCCAAACAAGCGTATAATGAAGTCATGATGCAATACGGACACCGTATACTCTCCCCACACCATCCTTATACCCGCTTTGTCTCGCGCGTAGCGAAAAGATTAGTGCGGGTTTCAGGGATGGAAAACATGCAATGGGAATTTCATGTCATTGATTCTCCAGAACGCAAGTGAGTTGTTCTCCTTTGCATTTTCGAGTATATCAACCTAAACCGCCCGTTTTGCCTTACAAGTGCATTTGTGTTGCCCGGTGGAAAAGTATTTGTCTTTACAGGTATTTTACCCATTGTCCAAAACGAAGGTACGCATAAAACGCAAAGTGAAGGAAAGAAAAAGCCTTGTTTACAAGCCCTGGGGCTATAGATGGTATGGCGGCTGTATTAGGACATGAAATCTCCCATCAGCTTGCACGCCATAGCGCGGAAAAATTAAGCTTTGCCAAAGTGCTACTGGCAGCTCAGCTGACACTGGCTCTATTTGGCATCGACCCCTCCTTTATCTTTAACCAGCTGACGATGAATTTTCTGATGCTGAAGCCCTTTTCGCGTAAATGCGAAACAGAAGCAGATGCCATAGGCCTCCAGTTGATGGCCCAGGCTTGCTTTGATCCTCTGGAAGCAGTCAATGTATGGAGACGTATGGAAAGAGCCGGCAGCGCCGAAATTCCCCAGTTCGCAAGTACACATCCAAGTCATAAGAACCGAATAGAGTTTCTTCAAAAGCAGGTTTGTGTACTCATAATTTTATTTGTAGTTTTCATATTACATTTATGCTCACACTCTTTTTTACTCTTCATTAAGATGCCTGTGGCCCTTTCTAAACGAGCGGAAAGTGATTGTTCCACCGAACTTCGATCGTTTGCAGATGTGTTTCGTGATACATGGGTTCGATGGTAGATATAAAGAAAGCGTTCTAGTTAGACTTGCTTAGAATCTCTTCAAAAATTTCTGTGAAAGTTTCAGGATCTTGCGCGCCGGAGAAACTATACCTAATGTTCTTGTTTAAGTAAAGGGCATGTTTGCTCATATAATGAAGCGACTTACTTGTTCTCGATCGTGTAATTTGGGACGCCATGTATACTCTTTCGTTGGCTTTCAAAAATAGCTGCTTTTGTAGCTTCAACGTCCTTTTCACTCTTGAGATATTCTAATGCCTAGTATTATCCATTCATGTGTAAGTAACTCTGGTATACAGAAATGTTTCACCTTACCTTTTCCTTATCTAAACCGACGCGTCCTGCTGCCTCTGCCAAGGCTTCGTAATCCGTCAGGCATTTATCTTGTTCGAAGTAAAAGGTAAACATCTCCTCTGCCATTTCATGTTGTTTTCCAAATTGTTTCGACCATTGAACCAAACGGTGTGAATCCAGGGTGTTAGCGATCACACCATCATACGAAAACTGAATGCCTTCTTGTACACCAACGTTTTTCATATAAGGAACCATCTGGCGAGCGCGGGCTTCGCCGAATCGACGACGGTACATTTCCAGCTTGGTGATAGGCTCTTTGGATAACATAGGGTCCAGTTGGAAAGGATGCCATTGAATCTCGAATTCTGTATTGGGATTTGTTGTCTTGAACTGTTCAATAGCTTTATCCAAACGCCGTTTGCCAATGAAGCACCTAAGAGAAAAACAAAAGAAAAACGAAACGATCGGTTGGCACGGGGAACATCAAAGCAACATAGGCAATTTCTTTATTCTCACCATGGGCATACGGTGTCACTGACGACGTCGATCTTGATGCGCTTAGTCACTGCGGCCATTTTTATTTGGTTATGCGAGGTAATGAATGATAATGCGAAAGGCAGAAAAAAATTTGGATAGGGTAATTTTTTTTTTCTTTGGGCCCTTTTTATATCCACTCCGCATGAAACACTCGATTTGTAATCCATCACCAGATCAAACAAGCTTATTGACGTCGATCCCAAATAAAAAGGCAAATTTCGGGTTTCTATAGTATGCTATGTTAATTCTTCCATGTTACAGATGGTTTTGCTATGATTTACTTGCCAAATACCGGATTTGATTATTAATACTCGCTATGCTGTCATAAGTCCATGACAAATTTGACCTGAGTGGAAATAAAAGACGCCGGTGCTCCGAAACCCAGCAAAACAGGTCCACGTTTTTTTTCCCTTGCGCTTTTCTCCCCGCCCTTTGCCCCCCCCCCTTTTCTTGGGAACAGCACCCGTCAGCAGCGCAGAGTCTCTGACGGGTCATATCCCCATAACCAGGCATAAATAAACCTATTTCTTTTCTTCTTGATTCATGTAGAGCTGTTTTCCTTTTTTTTTTCCTAGTAACTGATACCGAAATCTATATCCGAAAGACATTCCGGAGATCAAGGCATGCATATCACACCTGTAAAAAATAAATCACGCTAACTAGTATTTTATAGATTCAGCTCGCTCGGCTGATAGGTGAATTATTCATTTTCTGACCCAACTCGCTGATCTACGTGAAGTAGAGTTGAGCCCGTTCCATCAGAATAAAACGCCCTGTAATTCAGTTCTCTCCTTTTCCTTTCTCTGCTCCCCATTCCATTTTTAATTTGATCCAACCACAGGCCCAAACACACCGACCACATTGAAAGAGAGAGAGAAACGTCACAACCAGCATGAAGTAAAATACCAGAAATATAAAAAACAATTGTATATATTTATCGAAGGTCAATGTCAAACTCAGCGATGGATCCAGTCAATTCACCAAGATGTTTGCCATCCGCCAGCATGGATGAAAGTACTTGTTGAAATTGTTCCTTGTCAATCGTGCCTCCTTGCTGTCGAACAGACTCAAGCATCGTACGTAGTTCATTGTCAGAAGCATCCAGTTTCAGAGAGTCGATGAGCTTGCGCATGTCTTCTTCACTTATGGGTTGATGTGCTTTTTTTTCCATAAAACATGAGCACAAAAAACAGCGAAAAACAAGTTTTGGGTGGACCGTAACGATTTCTTACCATCTTGGCTAACAAACGCGTTCTGTTCAACAGCAGCGGGGGACATATTGTTTTGAGAAGAAAAGTGGAGGAAGAGAGAATGTGTGGGTAAGGATCGCGCCAAAGAGAAAAAGAAATCATACTTGCAGCATGTGAATGCGCTTTACATGTAACACAAGTTGACGTTTGGAGTATGCGACTGGAAAACGCTGTCAGTTTTTAAGTGACAATCACATGTGCCAGCTGCCAGCGCATCCCTTTGCGCACTTTGAAATAAAAGGCTTTTGGAGGGGCACCTCAGCAAACGATCGGTTGCTGCTGGAGCCAATCTCATTTCTATAAAAGAGAAAAACGCAATCAAAAGAAATCAACTCCGATTTGCTAAACTCATGGCTACTCGTGAGAGCAACGAAGAAGGACTGGATCACTTGTATACTCTACAAAGCATGTTGTGCTGCGTACAATGCGTATATGTATGAATTTCCGCGCTTCCAGAGAAAAATCAAAAGCTCCGGGTATGGAAACGACTGTCCCACCCAACTCGTCGTACCACTTGATCTCGGCTGCAAGACGAATCAGGACTTGTCTCGTTCGATAACTTGTGGTTCTTAGAGAAGGAGCAAGAACTCTTTCTTCAGTATCTTCTCGAATAATAAGGGTTTTGTACAAAGGGTAATGCGAGAGACAGAGAGACAGAAGTGTACGGGATATTTAAAGAACACATGGCCAGGTCGGCCGACTCCACCTGTCCCAATGACGTGTGAAAGCCGAACCTTGCGTACGGAAGAGGAAAGAAAATCGAACTCCTAAAACGGTCTAAGCACTTTTTTTTGGTCAAACGGACAGGTATCATTTATTACAGTTTGGGTCCCATAAATAGCTTTATAGCTTCAAGTTCAGATCCTCATGCTTTCTGGTTCAGGAATCCCAGTCAATGACGGATATGCCGTCGCCAATAGACATTTACTCTGGTCAAGAGAGCCTCTCTATTATTGTACTTTTTTTCGTTTACCATGGCTCATGAGTCATGGATAAGTGGTGCGAAAACAAGATGCTCTCACGGTAATAGACGGTCACCTCAGTGTGCACAATCAGGGTAAACTTAACCATATTCATTAACCCGTTTGCCCTTCCAAAGTGGCACAATTAATAAAAATGCCAGTAGCCCTCTGATATGACATCCTTCTAGTGCCAGAGAAGTCATGATGTTGCTTCTCAACGCTATGGATAGCTTTCATTGACAACGCTAAATGGGGGACGGATAGAGTATAGTTTACGTTTCCTTCGCTTTGCCGCACATACACCGTGGGAAGAACCCCCTTGCTCACTGTAGAAGTTATTCAAATGCGTGATACACATTTTCCTTTTTGTATTCATTTCGTCTAGAGCATCACTTGTCATATAAATTGTGCGTCTGAGGGTGCGTAGCACCATAGACATACTGCTAAATTATAGCGTAGCCGTTTTTATTCAATGTCTTTTCTAGCAAGATTCCTTCCAAACATCGGCTTGCTCTTACGTAATATAATTTATCATTTTATATGTTACAGGTTGATCTTGTCTACGTTCTTGCCGCGTGAGCATTGCATGCACCCACTATGCGACAGTTACCGACTGTTATACAAATACAGATCTTGTGGCTTTCTTATTCCCAAGGTATTGCATTCGCTTGATTTTCACCTTTCAACAGAAGGATGTATTACCCTGATATCACTAACCCCAGAGGGCTGCAAACAAGAGTGAATCCTTGGAGAGGATGCTCAAACTCTGGAACATGTCAACGCTGATGTCCGTCTATTAGCCTGTTCCAACTTTGTGTCTGGTGGCCTTTTCTACATTATTCGTTTCTCTGTTCTTTCTTCTACGCTCAGTCATGTTAATGAGCCAGAAAAGACAGTTAATCGCTTGACAAAGCAGCTCGCAACATTTGCCTTATTTTTTTTTAGGGATCCCTTGCAGTCGCAAAAAAGAAACTACTTTAGTTCTTTAGAAGAAAGCCTAGTACGGTTTCAAGCAAATCTAAAACGTGGGCTCTATGGATGACTTGTTTTGACAAAAATTCCATTATAAACGTACATTTGGAAACGACAAGAGGAAAAAAAAACTAGTAAGAAAATCACTGAAAAGTCATTGATAGTTTGCTACCAAAAGCTTCTAAAAATCGTCTTTCCTTTCCTGGTCCCTTCTTCTTTTTTGATTTATCCTTTTTGCTCGGCTCAGACGAAGATAAGCGTTCACTTGTCCCTGTTGCTCCTACCGTGCCAGCCCCACTTGACAGGCTTGCGGCATCCGTTTCAGAAAATTTCGGTGAATTATATGGTTGTGTTGAGACTCTAGACTGTGATGGTGGTGTTCCAGGTACGCTATACGATCCTGTCCGCATCGATCCATAGGTGGCTGCACTCATAGACATGCCCGACCTTGATGTTGCTGCATTGTTATTGTTATTGTTAAATAGAGAATTATTCGTCAGCGATGGTGTCCGACTGCGATAAGATACCAATGTAGGCGAAGTGGCAATACTGCTCTGGTAATGGTTTTGCTCATACAAAGACATCCTTGTTGAAGATTCAAACGTAGAATGCTGTCCAAACATTTGTTGCTGCGGAGAGGGTGAAATGGCAGGAGATGGAAGCGCACTAGGCATGGATTGATAGTTGGAAGAAGATGAAGAAGAGGTTGGTGACACTTGAGGAACATCCAAAATGCTGTATGCTGGGTCAGATGGTGTTGATGGCGTACGCTGTCTTGGGGACGTAGGCCCAAGGCTTTGCTGCCGGTGCTGCTGCTGCTGCTGTTGTTGTTGCTGGATCATTTTCTTGGCTGCAATCATCATTTTAAGGGCTCGGATCTGTAAACTTGTCTGATGGGATAAAGCAGAGGTTTCGAAAATCAGAGGGGCAGTTGTCATATTTAACATCTGATGAAGTCCATGTGTCGCTAATTCACGAAGTCGTGGTAAATCGTACATATCTGCTAATAGTAAGAGCTGTGAAAGAATGTGCGGTTGATATTGCTGCGCTGTGAGCAGATTATCCGTGTAAATGAATTGAAGCAGTGCAATGACGACGGGATAAGGATAAGGGAATGACATACTATGACTCTTGATGGTTGTAGGGGCTGGCACGAGATCTTTTTCTGCTTGTTCATTATCATCTTTGTTGTTATTGTCGGCATTATTGTTATTGTTGTCATTATTCTGACTGTCCTTGAGCAGCTGATTGAAATAGGGCCATCGTTGGCATAGTACAGCTGAATTAACAGGTATAGTCTGGTTCTCGCGCGTAATGATTGTAAAGTCCGATACAGCTGGTTCATTCAACAAGCGAAGCCCCATTTCCTGAGCAAGGGTGCAGCATGTTACTTTTGGCAGCCTATAAACGCCAAAGGCTTCCAAGTCAACCATCGCAATATGGTCAAAGTTGACCTGACGATGGTTATAATCGTCCAGCAGGCTCCGGTTGCGATGGCCAAACACAAGGAATCGATTCGTATTTTCGTGAAGTACTCCGCGGTTCCAAGAACCAGAACCGAATAAAACGCCCGTCTCTATGCGGGACCAAGTTAACGTACCAAGATTTAAAGCCCAAATAGTGTAGGATTGACTTTGAGGCGATAAATAAGTTCCAGCGAGAATAAGGTGATGGCCCAAAGTGTGACCTGTGGGGAATCGCAAACCGGGCGGCATCACCGACCCTGTCATAAATGAGGAACAGTCCTCAATAGGTGAAGAGACTGATGCAGGTGAGAAAACCATTTGAAGTTCACGCTTTACATCGGCAAAGTTGTAGTTTGTGTAGAGATAGATGGGGCTTGGTTCGTGAGCGCTTTGCAGTGATTGTCCGTATTGTCGCACCACCGAAGCACGATGGTTACTACCCTCGCTTTCCGCCATCTGTTCTGCGTCAAAAGGTTCTTCTCCAATATCGTTTCTCAGCACGGAAGGTAATCGAGTCCCAGGCGGTGTTGCGATGGCAATCGATCTGTAGGCTCCCAGATGCTTGTCAAACGTTTTGACTTGTTCCCATCCCATTGTCTTCAGATCTAGCACGTTAATTTCGCCTAAATAGTTGTTGCTCATATCTTGCCCTCCGACTACGATCAATTTATCCTCCGTTACAGCCGACAAATGGGCATATCTCGGTCGTGGTGCGAACAAGGATGGCTGAATATCCGGACTTTTCCAGGTCATGGTGTCTATGTCGAAAATAGATACATCGTCCAGGACGCACAGTCCATCTGCTGAAACACGAGAGTAACCCATACCACCAAAGACTACAATCGACTGACCATAGACGCTGGCCGAGTGAAAGTAGCGGGGTTTTGGGGGTTTATCCGAGTCTGGTGGAGGAATATGCCTGGTCCATTCGAGCGTATTGAGATCAAGGACGTACATGTGGTTCGTCATTTTACGCGAGGTTACTAATCGCCCCGCAAAGATAAATACTTGATCGCCAACGACCGAGACTGAAGCTCCCACAAGAGGTGGTGGAACTTCGCCTGTGGTCGTATGGATTTGCGTGATGATGCCCGAGATGGACTGCATTTGCAACGTAGTGGGCATAGTCCGGTGGTTATAAGCTGTTTCTTTTTTGCTGCTCACTTCCAAATATCAAATGACTGCAGAATGAGGCAATAAAGAAGAAGAAGAAGAAGAAGAAGAAAAAAGAAAAGGAACAGCTGAAAACGTTTAGTGGAAAATAGTCGTTCTCAGACTGGTAGAAAAAATTGGCAAAAAAAAAGAGAAAATTCAGACTCAAGTTGGTAAGTGAGCGTCCCCTTGACAAACCCTAATTGGGAAGACATTCATATCCACACACCATAGACTTCGATAACCAACGAGCTTTTACCCTGCACCCAGCTCGGCTTGGAACAATGGATCGGAGTTCCTTACTGTTATGAAATAGAAAGGGGTATCATAACTACGCACTTCCCCTGTGTGACACTAGCTCGTCATGATAGTGACCCCTTAAGTGGTGTGACATGGAACGAGAATTACCCATTCAACTCAATAGCCAGCCATGAGAAACGCTTCTATTACAAAAAACAGGTTTCAGATGAGCTTGATTAAACCAATCCACTGATGATACCATTGATAGAAAGATATCGGAACAGACCCTTCGGAGCTACGACGGGTTACACACCATGGCTAACCAACAGATAAAAGCAATAAAAGTACTTTGGAGGAACCATCATCAAATAATGGTACATATAGCTTACATTTGTAGCAATCAAAGTTTAAACGAAAAGAGCTTGGTTAGTTTTGCATTTCTTTGTTGGTCTCGTTCTCCTCCCCCCCACATAGTGTGGCGCATGCATTTCATATGTCATAGCCGATGATGAAAAAGACAAGTTTACTCTGACTCAGCTAGGAGACCGGATGTTTTTGAAGACAAACAGCCATGTGTCCTTGCATATCTTTTTTTCTATAGCCAGTAAAGACGTAGTATAGTTTTCGGCCGATCACGTTCTTTTGCCATAGTAGCAACCCAACATATTATCTGATCCACCGACTTTCTCCTCCCCCTTTCCCTCCGGGGTCCACTTTCCCCTTTAAAGGTACGTGCGGGTTCAGGCGACCTGAATTTTTACACGTTGGAAAGGGGGAAATGAATTTGTCATCAAACTACTATCTATCGCCTAGGAGAATTGAGCCAGCATTGTATGCCAAAAGAAACTTGTATGGTACAATTTACTTGCGAACTCTATACGAAGACGAGCCCACGGTTAAACATATCAATGCCCGATTGGTCATTTCCTTTTTACTTTTTCCGCGGCCCACCTGAGCCGTTCTTCGTGGGAGTTAGTTATCGGCTTTTGTCTCGCAAAGGCAATCGGCAGGTAAAATTGTTTCCAATGACATGGTAAACATCCGAGACTACCATGCACCAACTTTTCTATTTAAGGGTCTTCTCGCTGTTACTTGTATAAGGTTCATCACATCATCATGGTAGAAAGAAACCTATAGTCACTGAAAACGCAACGTTGTATCAGCGCTATTTCTAGACAAGATTGGGCACGAATTTTTTTATGGCGGTAATGTTAAACTTTGCTACATGCTATGATTCAAAGTTGGCGTTCATAATGAAAATCCAACTTTTAGCAATATGTTACTCAAACTCATCAGCTCTATATTCGTTCTCTCCAAGGATATCTATAACTAGCTTTATCCTAGAATAGATGCATCTTATAAAGCATTGGCTTTCACAACCGTTCCTGCTCTTAATTTACAACAACCTTTTTAATGGTTCTTGATGGATTATTTGGGCTTCTATTTTGCCTTATTAGGCTAGAACAGGTAGAGCTATTGGTGCAGTACTAGCGACCTGAATAAGTAGTAGTACTTACTGAAAGAAGTTTACTTTACGCTCCGTCATTAAGTCTTTCGCCCATATCACCAAGAAAAAAACTGCAAGTTCGCGCAATAACCTATCAAGTCAACTATAAGATTTCTGTATTTGTAGAACACAATAATCTGCTTATCTTTGTTTTGAAGAATAATAATATATCCGCAGCACTGTGGATGTTGTTATAGGCTTCCTTATCGCCAAAAGATTTTGCATATATGCGGATACTTCAGGCTACGCATATGCGACGATTGCCTCATATCGATGTACGTTAAGTCTGGATTATAATTGCTAGGAAACATTAATATCTCAGCAGATTACATGATCATTACAATCTATAGTACTATAGGTTTTTTCAAAGTGTTTGAAGATCCCCCCAAAGTTGTTTGATACTTCAGAGAGACAAGTTTTGCAGAATCTTCCAATTAGATCATGAAGATTCCGGGCAAAGACCTTGAATCAGAAGCTTGTTCCGGTCAGGGAAAATCACAGTTACATCATCAAGACATGGATACCCATCTTACTAAGTAGAGGACAATTTTAAACAATCCCATGCTTTAAAAATTAAAAGTACGGAAAAATATAAGCAAAAATGGTGTAGCCGATTCTGGTTGTGGTATGCAAAGCGCCAGGTACCTGTATGATGCATGGGAAGACAATAGGTAGAGGTTAAAGGTTATCAAACATACCATTATACAATAACAAAAGGTCTAATATAATTATCAACATAAATAGTTTGAACTATTGATTATTAAGTTAAGACATACAAAAGGGGCTTACGTGCTGTTTAAAGAAAGTCATGGTCCTCAAGCACTGATCATCGTTCTCAATGTCCTGTGGACTAACTAAAGAACGACATGGTCACGGAGCTATTAATTATGCCACCATATCAGCTTCCTCAAATACTTGAGATGTTGTTGATAATTGCCACGTATGGTGAACAAATTAGAGAAGTATATCGTTTATACCGTATCTAGGAACTCTAACCATGCCCTTAATTTGATAGGGGGAGGAAGTAGAAGACAACTAGAAAGTGGAGGATTTACAGTCCATTTAATATGATCCTCTTTTATTTATCTAATGGAATTCAGAGTACATATTAACAAAAGTTTGATTCTTGTTTGCTATAAAACCAGTGATACATATTTTACTGTAGCGGTAAAGTTGACGATAAGTATGGAAAACCATAGTATCAACGACCCTTTGTCGAAGAAAAGAAAGCACAATGGCACGTCGTGCTTGATCAAGACCTAGTTGAATTCTTTCATCGCATACTAGTGGATTGTGTAATTCACCCATTTCTTGGATATAGAGACTGAGAATGAGGTTTTCTTTTATTTTCAAAGTACGTTGTTGATATCTTCCAAAAGCAATCAGGAGAACGATGATATTAGAACTCACAAGAAGAAAGCTTTTCATCCATTGTGTGTAATATAATGTAATGATGCGATTGAAGGCACGAATGCTCTGGCAACCGGTAAAAGAAATCAGAAACAGAAGGCTTTTCAATTACGGAAAGTCAGAAAAGCAGATGAATACTGGATTTCACGTAATATAGCAGCTTCTCCCAAACAATTTATCTGGCGGCAGCTGAGTAAATGAGAAAGAAAACAAAAGTGCTACAGAAACCATGTCGGGTATGACAATCCGTACGTCAAAAGGATCATCACCATGGGAATTTCTATACGCAGCATTAGACAGATAAAACGACGAACAAGCTCAAGTAATATCAGCCATCATTGTTGTCTTAGGTATAGAATCTGGCCTTTCTAGCCACCCTCTGCTATTTATCCGGTTTAAGCAATTCTTCCATAAAAGTTCGTTTAAGGTTACTGATAGTTTAGATATAGAGTACCGTAAGTGAATCGCGACCGGAATTGCCAACGCATGAACTGTGTCATTCGTGTTATAAAGCTATCACCATAACTGGAAATAGATGAGATCTATCAAGATCAATAACTGCCAAAGCTGTCAATCACACCTCTTTTTCCTTTACAATGCTTGACAGTCTTCTGCAGTGGCATTGCTATAGCAATACCTAATCTGCTTCCAAACTACGATACCTGGGCTTGGAAAGATATCATTTTGTTCAAAAAAATTCAGAAATACCTTAACAAGGATGCTGAACTGGAAAGAGCCAAAGAGGGTAAAGCATATTGACAGATGATCTGCACCCAGGGAGGCATTGCTTATAGATAATGGAATGTGTTTGCGTATATTTGTAAGAACTGTGGCGGCATTGGGCGTTCAAACAAACGGTATAACACCTTCTTCTTAAATGCAAGGCACGGAAAGCAGCCAGGTGAACACACTATCGTATTTACTTACAAAGACAACAAGGATTTATGCTTTTCTACATATAGAGTGGCGCGTCAAGAGAAAACTAAACGCAACGGACGAGGCTGAAACGTCTGCAGCCAAATGCGCTGAAGGAACCACAAAGCTTCGGAAACAAGCAATAGCAATACTGTCGGAAAACATTGCCCCACTTTCAGTGGCACCGACAACTCTAGATCACCCTCCAAAACTGCTATGATCACAAGAAACTCAAAAGACATGTCATTGCACACAAGTTGGTCAAAATATTATGGAACTTTTTACCTGTAAATTTCCTCTCTCCTTTGTTGTACGTCCATAATTTCAGCAAGTTTTTTTTTATGAATGTTAGGCGACTATCGTCCTTTCTGAGAAGACTCCCTTGCGCAGCTCATTTGAATACTTCAAAGTTGCTAATTCGGAGCGTTGGGAGCCTCCGCATATTTACACGCACAACTTTTGGCATTCTGTTTGTCAACTAATGATGGGCATCGGAGTCAGTAATACTGACATCAACTTCCCAGTAGAGCCGCGTGAGAACTGGCGAACAGTTTCCAGCTGCTATCCGAGCGTTGTTTACTCTGCTGGCAAGTTTACAGAATACAGCAATGCACTATCAGCCGCCTGTGTGACTTTAGCTTCCACATTCTCGAATAATGTAATGGAAAACTTCGAAAGCAGCATCCAATTATATATCTCAAGGAGATTGACAACCTTAACAGCGGTAAATACGCAGGCTCTTTCGTGAGAATATGTTTCGCCGATCTGGAAAAATGAGTAGCGATTAATGAATAAGAATGCTAAAGTTATTGCTGAGCAATACGTGTACGAATGTCTTGCCAGAGGGGACCCTCACTGGCCCTTTCCTGGAAAGCAAATTGGTCGTGATATCAGAAACGTCATTTGATAACGTCTGTGCGGCATTTACAGGACTAATGCCCCAAGAAAAAAAGCAACCGTCAAAAGATTTTCTGCTCGCCCCGGCAAGTACGTACCAGCGTTGGTTCACATACTTAGGAAGTACAACAAGGAGCATCAAGTAGCCGGAAAAGATTGCAAATAGTTTGACTCGCTCGTTTTCTCTTTTTCCCCATGTCCGTCTACGCGCTGGAGATTTATTTCTACCAATTCCAAGGCTCTAGCTTGCTTGATCCGCACCGTTGCAGAAAGCGATAATGATAGTCAGCTTGCTCAGTTTCACGAAGTGTTCAATTTAGCAAACTTGGCTATAGGACGTAAGTACTGTAAGAGTATCCCAAAACTTCACCTATAGCCTGGTAGAACTCGGAAAATCTGCAAGCGAACACCAAATATCTTTTTAAAATCATTGTCTGAGTGAAGGCCCAGCTCGCGCAGTAAAATGCTGGTATTAGCTTAGAGAAGCGTACGGCAATGATTGGTTGACGCTGTATGAAAAGGGAAAGCTACTAAAGTGACCCATATTTTTGGTGCGCGAGGTCACCAACTTTTTAGTGCCCGTATTAATTCCCATTTATTTTTTACATATGACCACACCGGTAAGCTCACTATCACATTTTAACAAAGGAGACTCACTAACGGTTGTTGGAATATTCTTTATAACTTTTAACTCGAATCTTCGAGCAATTTTGGGTGGAGTCTTTAAATTATCGAGCATTAAACAGAAGCATGCGGAAGGGGTTTTTTCAGGCGCCTCCAATGGCAGGAGGATGCGTGACTTTCGGCAGAGGACTGTATTTCCGATGTTCAAATGCTGGTCAGTTTTGTGGACCCTTTCCCCCTTTATTTTTTCTCGTTCATGAGTCGCTTATTCTCAAAACGTGTTAACCTCGGTCAACGCGCCGCTTCTCTTCTTCGACAATCTTCCCAAACTCACATTCGGGCAATTCTCCCTTCCTCTTCCTTTCAACAACGTGTCATGTCCAGCCGTTCTGCTGTGGCTAATAGACGATTGATAAAAACCAACCAGTGGCTACTTCAACCAAAGCAAAATGTACTTGTTCATATCCCTCCTCCTTTCTCACAGAAAAACAAACGCTAATGGATCAACAATTTTTTAGATGTCGACTGCTGCCTCCTCTGTCGAATCAGAAGTTCTTCACCGTTCCAACCTTGGTGTTCGTTCTGTCGTCCTCAACCGACCCAAAAAGTTGAACGCGTTAAATCTGGAAATGGTTCGCGCAATTACCCCAGAAATCCAGGTATAGCGTAAAAAATATTAGTCTACATGATACTAAACTTTGTTTGTCAGGCGTGGGAAAAATCTGACCTGGCGAAAGTGATTTTGCTTAAAAGTTGCGGCGGAAAGGGATTCTGCGCTGGTGGCGATGTGAAGAGTGAGTAAATCTTTAAGTTAAGGTGTCACCTTATTGTATTGAACGTTTGTGCCTCGTAGCTGTCGTTGATCTGGCTGCTGCAGGCGATCCACAAGCAACGAAGTTCTTCGAAGAGGAATACCAATTGGATCATCTTATCGCTTCGCTTGATACTCCCTTTGTCGCTGTGATGGATGGAATTACGAGTAAGTCGTGGAAACGCTGATACTGAATACAAGGCATTTACAATCTCTGATAGTGGGTGGCGGCGTCGGTTTGTCCGTTCATGCTCCTTTCCGTATCGCCACGGAAAATACGCTTTTCGCTATGCCAGAAACAGCCATTGGATTCTTACCCGAAGTCGGTGGTAGTTTCTTCCTGCCCCGTCTGGATGGTCAACTTGGTGTCTACCTTGGTTTGACTGGAAAACGTCTCAAAGGTGTCGACGTCCTGTATGTCATCAATGCAAATACCTTAAAAGGGAAGTTACTAATCTGACTATTACCTAACCATCAGATACGCTGGCGTTGCGACTCATTTTGTCCCATCCTCCCGACTCGAAGCACTCGAAGCACGAATTGCCGAGATCGAAAATCCCAGCCATGATGTTATCAATGGTGCTATTGAGGAATTCTCGGCAGAATTAGAACAAGAGCCTGGCTTTTCATTAAGCGGTGATATCCGTGCTGCCATTGATCGGTAAGCAGGGCTGAAAATTTACAAAAAGCGATAGCTGAATCTTCTCTGCTATTATCAACAGATGCTTCAAATATGATACTGTCGAAGAAATCGTGGCAGCTGTGGAAAAGGAAAATTCAGAATGGGGCAAGGAGACATTGAAGCTCCTGAACAGCATGTCGCCCACGTCTCTCAAAGTTACTTTGCATCAACTTCGCACTGGTGCAGCTCTCAGCATTAAGCAATGTTTCAAGATGGAATACCATTTGGTGCAGAAGTTCTTGGTAAAATTCTGATTTCATATGCTGCGATACTAAGAACAAATGTATTAATAATCATTGTAGCAAGGACATGATTTTAGCGAGGGTGTTACAGCCACTCTTGTGGAGAGAAGACCCGCCAATTGGAAGCCCGCGACGCTCCAAGAAGTGAAGCAACAGCATATCCGTGCCGACTACTTTGAATCTCCTTCCCCCCTCCGACTGGAATTGCCATCCGTTAAGGATTACAAACAATACCCGTACCGCAAGTACATGTTACCGTCTGAAGAGGACATTAAACGTGTTGTGACGGGAGATGCAACCGACGTCGGAAACTTTGCGCTTAACCGCGAGCAGGTGATTGAATACTTTATGAGAGACCGCAATGGCAAGCAAGGTGTGCCCCAGAAAGTAGGCGAAGTGTTGGATCGTAAAACCCAAGTCATAGACAAAGACAATGGCAAGAGCTTGAAATGGATCTATTAAGATGGTGACAGAAATTGTATAATTGTATTTTGTCTTCTGTATCAAACAAAACAAAAAAAATTACAAAACACCTAGGGGTTCTCTATGATTTCCCTGACCATATCCAGTATATCAGATCCCTCATAACCCAACAGTTTACCTGCGCCCACCAAGGCACTTAATGATTTCTTTAACAGGATCCGACCTGCTTCCTTCTTTTGGTGGTCCCATCCTGAATCGGAAGCATGGGCAATTGTCTTGAGATCCTCAACAGTTGGTTGTGGAGTCTCCGGATAGGCCCCCGGGATTGTGCATGTTCTAGATTCATCTAACTCACGCGTCCTGCTGATGATTTTCGGAAGCGGATCGCTAGAGATCACTCCCTGCGTAGAGTTGCCTGGCAAAGAAGTCTGTAGGACTTGTGTCAGTTCCGCCAAGGCAGCAGTATGAGCATCCATTAGGTTCGGTACACTTGGGACGGTAAATAAAGGATTATAAGACTGGTCATATTCTTCTTCCATCTCCTGTTGCTCCTCCGGATTCATCTGGGGCGGTGTGAGCGTGCCCGGGTCACGGCTCCACCTTGCATAGTATTCTTCTTCCGAATCTTCTTCAACGTTCGCTTGATCCGCCATTGCCTTCTCTTTGTCCTTTTTCTTATCCTTTTGATCTGATTCTTCCTCATCGGACGACCAGTCACCCCAATAGCCGGACGGTGCTTCTCTGTTTGACTTAGTGCTCTAGATTACCGATTCAGTCCATCTGTCCCTTTCCAAGCTTCCCTTATTTGTATATTACCTCTGGTGTTGCGGTCAGGTGAGATCGATGAAGTTGAGTGACTTTAGTTAAAAATATCCGTTCAGCTTCCTCATGGGTTTGGGGCCATGTCCGGATTTGTTCCCACTCCTTATCGGAATATTCCCTGGTGTTATGATATTTCAGTTCAGAAATATCTTCGGCTCCCTGCTCCAAGGCCAATACCACGACAAAATGCTTTCCATCGCGATGAGCAAATTCAACGAGGGCATGCAATGTTTCGGCATCCAATCGTTTATAATAGACAGTGCTTTGGTACAGATCGTCAACGGTGTTTCCATCACCTGTCCAGAGTGTCTCGATCACATCAGGACAGCTATCTTTTTGCCACTGCACAACCTCATTCCATTCACTTGGTTCTGTGGCAGATGAGGGTCCTAGAAAGTGCACGCGTTGTCGTAAAAGAGCCGTTGATATGGGTAAAAGACTGACAAAGTCGTGTTGTTGCCGGTACTCAAGCACGGTATAAGCCAATGAGCGGGCAATATTCTCATTCGCATAATCATCAATAGCTTCCATGGGAATTAAAACAAGTAAAAGGTCCTCGGGGCAACTGGGTGTGGGAAGAAAAGGAATGGCATGATTTCCAGACTGACTGCGACTCCGCCTTAAATACGAACCACCTGTTTGCCCACGCGAAAAACGCGACAGCTACAAACGCACATCGAGAGAGCTCCGTACATAATAGTAGTTTTCGTACTGTCCTTTTTACTTGATTATGATTAATAGTATTTATTATACATCTCTATCCTTTTTTTTTCCGAGTAAACTTGCTCTCTTAAATCTTTCCCTGAAGCAATTCGGTAATCACTGCCTTGCCGGTCAAACGTAGGGTGTGGTAGGCGCTTACGAAATCCAGAGTGGAGAAGATCGTATCGAAGAAACCAAAGGGAAGCATCAATGGAATCCAGCCTCGAGCATATTCCAATGCAAAACCATGCTCAGGAATCTTGTATTGCTGGACAACACCACGAGGCAAGTGATGCATCTCACCAACGTTGTAAACCTAACGAGTAGTTCAAAGTTTAAAATTTCTCGCTCCATTTCGGCAGTCATATTTGTCTCTTACCTGACGTGTCAAGTCACCAGCGTTATAAGCCCATTGCTCACCCTCCAACATGATGAAGTAATCATCAGCAAGGAAGCGACCAGTGTGTCCCTCAGTGCCGACAGCAGTACCAAAGATAATGACGTATTCACTAATAGAAGCATGCAAGATCCACATGGAGCCCATAGCACCACCAGCATTGTTGAACACCCATTCCTCCTTCAATTCGATGTGACCGGGATATTCCTTGGCGAGGTCCTTAGCCACGTTCTGCATCATCAACCTGCTGTCGTGCGAGTACTTCTCAATGTTGCGTTTGGCCACAGTGTGCAAGACGTTCTGATCGAACACATAAAAGTTGGGCATGACCCTGTCGAAACCGACGAAGACAGCAGCCAAAAGGGTCAGAACGAACAAGATCTTCATCAAACATGAAGAGCCCTGGGCGTTTTTGTTCTTCTTGCAGGTACACTGAGCCATGGATATAGACCAAGAAGAAAAAGGTAAGAAGAAAAGGGTGCCTGATTGAAAAAACTAGCAATTTTTATTTTCCCGCTAGTTAACGCGCCGTTTCCATACAGGGGTCACAAAAGTAAACGCGCCCCTCCAATAGTTTTTAGTTTTGCATGTCTGTCACCCCGTCCGCCTCGGTCTCTCCCTCCTCGTATTCATACTCCTCCTCCTCCTCCTCGTCTTCTTCTTCGTCTTCTTCGCTCTCTCCTGTTCCCTCTTCCGCTAATTTCCTTTCCCGTTCCACAGCAGCACTAATGACTTCTTCTTGCCAAGCCGCAATTTCGGGGTTCGTTATAGCAGGCGTGCTCAATGCCCGATGAAACCGCGCAGAACCACTGAGTTTACGCGCCTCCAGTTGAAAAGTTGCATGCTTCAATAGGGCAACATGATGATCCGCTTGAGCCTCTCCACCGGCTTGATATTTAAATGGATGAGTTTTTCCAGGCATCTCTACATAAACTGTTAGCAATGTCTGGTTGTCCATCACAGGTCGTTTTGGGAATCGTTGACAATCCATATTGAAGAAGTTGGCTCGTTCACAGTCGGCCATAGACCATGTTCGACTTCCAAAGGATAAAGGAATCAGTCGCACAAAACTGATCAAGCCAACCAACAGAATGCCTCCATAGGCCATCAAACGCCATGACCGTTTCAGACGGAAAGTCGCCGCTTCAATAGCGACAGCAGTAAGACCGATACCGTAATAATAAGCACTGTGTAACACATCTGCCATTTTCCATGCGTGTGCTGGAAAGAAGTGTAGCACAATCACTTGAATCGCTGATGACACGGCTAGAAATTCAAGAGATTGGCGGTATAAATCCCGCACTGCGACAATATCGTAACCTGCTCCTTGCCATCTTAGAAGGGAAAGATGGGCCAAGAGGAAAGATGCGATATTCAAACTTACCTACCCACTGCACGCCTTGATCGAAGGTCATCCATTCAGGAATTTTGATCTGCCGCTTGTTAAGGATAGTTTCTATGCATAAATACAGCATATAGCCTATTGAAGTCGAAACCATCAATAACTGAGCCCAAGGATTGAACACCATGTGAACGGAGCGACCAGTTAGGTCATCCCAAAAGCGCTGACACTGTTTGTGAAGAAAATACCCAAAAGGCTTCACCATTAAGTTATCGCGCGATGGCTGATACAGTTTGTCGAGAGAAGGCTTTGGTGCCAAACGATCGTAGATGGAAGAAGGATAATTCCACATGAGTTTATGGATTTCTCGGAGTTTCTCTGTGGTCGTCGGCGGATCATAGAAGACATCTTCTTCGTCAGTCATTACTAAAAGAAATAGAGGTCGTACTTAGCAAGTCTACACTTTAACATCCAGTAGCCTACATTCGTGAAAAGCTGATTCAATCACCCAGGTACTGAGACTAGCCTTTGCTGCTGTCATGCAGGTCACCTCCTGTTGTAACTCTCCAGGAGGCGGCAACGGCATGTTGTGGCTCATGAGATAGCATCCACGTACGTGGAGAAGACGTATCCGTGAGTTCAATGCTTGCAGGGGGGATCTATCCTCTGGGTCAAGTTTTCCATCCTCGTTGGACACGCGGAGCCACCAAAAGTCGTGCGGATCTTCAATGTATCGATCTCCATAAGCCCTAATTACATTTTTGCCTCAGATCCAGCCCTTACAACAAAACCGAAGAAGGAAAGAGCTGCGCTTACGTGACTTCATGGTGTTCTGGCTTATTGCTCATTGGGGGCCTGTGATCATGTGAATGCAGTCGACGTGTGCTTGGGTAGTGCTCTAATCGTATCTGATCGTTGTTCCTAACTAACTCGACAGGCTCGGATCCGTTCCAGAGATCGAGAGGTTTTTGCACAATCCATACATTATTGAAATCCTCATAAGGATAAAGCGATACCATTTGTTCTACCCAAAGAGACTTTGTTTAAGTTTGCCTATCTCTGTCTGTATCTACTTACGAGTACTGCCACTTTCGTATTGTGCCTTGTGTGAATGAAGAAAGCCTCCACTTGTTCCCAAGTGTCTTAAAACGATCTTGGAGCCATAAGCTATATCTGCAAAACTTCATTCAGTACACAACATAAAAATGACAAAGGATTGATCTAACGTGGTTGCGTTCCAGCAAACTTGTTGCCAAACAGAGAGTACCGGAGCGGCGAACTGATCAGTAGATCGTGGTCTCCAGCATTGGGAATCAAAGACAGATGATATAGAAAGATAGAGAGATAAACACCCAATGGAAGAAAAACAAACATAAAAATACTGAGTGTTACACGCTTTACTACAAAAAA
The DNA here is from genome assembly GCA_002749535.1 of Apophysomyces variabilis. Lineage (NCBI taxonomy): Eukaryota > Fungi > Mucoromycota > Mucoromycetes > Mucorales > Mucoraceae > Apophysomyces > Apophysomyces variabilis. The sequence goes on along the minus strand of MZZL01000406.1, from coordinate 538,085 downwards.
CTTGTGATGTTGCATTGGTTATCTCTCTATTCAGCGACGAAGACCAACACTTTTCGAGCCTTACCACACCAATGCGTTTTTCGCATAGCATTCTCCACGCATCTTTTATTACGAAGGTCCACACCGCGATTATCATGGTTATGCCTTGCCATTTTGCACTTTATTTGTTCGTGACGATTTAGTGTGCCAAGGCATAGTATGTATGTGCATGCATTTAAGTTACCTGACGGCCAAACCTAGACAGATACCGGTAGCTGTCATAGACAACATTGAAGACGGATTTCTGATAATTGAAAAATTGACAAAAAGGTTAGATAACCAAAGAGGCGCCCTTTCGACCATGCCTTCGTGTCATTGTCCAACATAATGCTGTAAGCCCCAGAAAGCACCCTAAAATGCTTTCAGGTGCGGCAAATCTTGACTGAGTAAGCATTCCATTCTCTAACAAAATGTTCACACATGAAGCAAACGAACCATTCCTCGTCGCTAAGGAATCTTACCCAAAAGCACAATCCCTGCTGCCAAGGCAGCTGTTGTCCTGGAATGCCCCATCCAATAAATAGTAAAATAACACAAAGGTAGTAGACATGTTCCAAAAACTGCAGAAACGAATCTTAATACGACCGCAGGATAGGTGCCAAATGGCCTATGTGAAAGAATCGTCATATTATTGCTTACACGATTTTCCTTTTCACGACTTACTGGCCTACATAGAGAAATTGCTCTGTACCGAGATAGCCTGCTGTTTTTGCCAACTTTGCGTAAATCAATGAGGCTAGTGGAGGATATGGAGAAATAAAGAACTGTCCTTTAAGGTACCAGTTCACTTGCTTCGCAATTTCTAGTTCGCTTTCCCTAATTTTTAGAGGAAAAGGATGAGTCTATGCTTTTTCCTTTATTTTCTTTGCTTTTGCGCGCTTGTATTCAGTTGCTTACAGAAAAGTGTTAGGGTGATCGAGATGCCATAGCCTTATTATCAAGGACAGAATTGTCATGGCGGCAAGGCTTAGTGCTTCGGGACGGTAACGTTGTGTGGCGAGCATGGAAGGCTTTTTCATTTTAGCGTCGTAGGACTCTTCCTCCTCCTTTGCATTGTAATAAAGCAGTGATGTCTCTGATTTGGAAGACAGTCGACGATATCTCAGTGAGAACATCATATGTAAGGTAGCTAATGGACCAATACTTTGTTTTCTACAGAAAACATATCTCTTGCGTTGTCTCGCCTTACTTTATGTAGCTATTTACCCCATTCCAGAAAGAAAAATTCCAGACAGTCATTAAGGGGTTATCTGTACGTTTGTATGGATCTCTTGTCTCGAAAGGATGGAATGAAAGACTTTGATGCCGAAAGAATTGAAATTCTGCTTTTTTCCCACAAAACGCAATGACTCACGGATCGATTGAACCTTTTGTCAGGACAATAAATTGTAACGAACAAGGAAAGAAAAAGACTGGCTAACCTGCCGATGGACGAGCACCATCTGTAAAGATATTGGCACGGTATTCTTTTTGTTTTATCAGCGTTTTGCATCAAGTCAACTGGATACTCTTCGGTTGGCTGGACAGACAGTATTATAGTACGACAAATTTCTGTTAGAAGTTGTATGTTCTCTTGGCTTTGGATATATATTGTCGTATCTACGGTTTCTGAAGAAAGGGATTGTATTTCATTTGATAATGTTTCTTTATGTATTATGCTTTTTTTTGTTTGTGACTTACCACAGTTTTACAGGTACCAGATGAACAATCATAGGAACAAATATGTCTGTTCACCTTCCTAGAGGATCAATATCATGCACATCAATCAAAAAGGAAATATGCAACTTTAGGAGATCAAAAGCAGCCATAATCCTTGTATACCAGTGGAAAAGCTTTCACTTTACAGAAAACAAGTTCTCCTCATTAGCCTGTGCGATTATGAATAGCAGTGGAAGAAGATGGATTAACTCTTTTATAATCAGGTTTCTGAGTTATGACCAGTACCAGGTTTAGCTCGGGTCTTTTTCCTTTAAGCGAACCCAAAAAGGAAACCTTCCTATTGCGTAGGAATCAAGGAGCTTTCGAGCTGAAAATTGCTGCTGCATTGTTCTAGCAGCAAAACTATTATTGCCAGATATAAAACACGATTAATAAAGTTTCCGTTTAATAGTTGGCTACAGCATTCGTGGCGTTAGTGTTGTCAGTATGATTGTTGTAAACATTTCCGTAGATCCGATGCTAGATTGCACTCATTTTGTCCCGGTGTTTTCAGTCAGCTGCAAATGATGTTGACATACAATCAGAAGCCTAGTTTTCCTTAGTCATTGGTGTGAGTTAGACCAAGTTTGGACCATCTGAGAGTTAGCAGTTGGCCCGCTGAGGCTTTTGGCCAAAAGTAACCCAGGCATCTAAATTTAACAAACAGGTTATAGTCGACGATCGCGCAATATGGACCTGCAGCATGTGACAATACGTAGATACTCTAAGAAGTCGAAGGTTACATATAAAGAAATATTCTGGTGTTCTGCTATCCTCCAGAACCACGAACAGCACTGGCCATGGAATCGGCCTCAGTCCACCATACCGGAGTAAACAAGGCATTTCTTTGTTTAAACTACCCATTTCTTGTTTGGGACTGCCTCTTTGCAATACATATAGGATGGTTCCTGTTAAAGTCTTGTCGTATATTCTTTGTCCATGCACCAACAGGATGCTAATAGTGGTTGTAGCAGATGTGATTGCACACTAATATCTCGAGCCGTGATTTATCCTGTGAGCAGTCTGTCAGGAACGCTTACTACAACCAGAGATGTTAGCAACTCTCGCTTTCCATAAAATAACAAACACTATGAATCAGCATGATTATCGTCCGATACAAATTGTGACTGTAATCAGCAAAGGGAAGCTAGCACGTTCTGTGTTTGTTCGAACATCTGGCATTTTGACTTCTTGAAATCGTTATATAGAGGATACAAGGCTCTTGGAGTTAATAAAAGGTTCGTGTTTCTTTAGGTAAAACGACAAGTCTTTGGGAAATTTTCAGGTCTGTGTTTATCTGCATGTTACCACGTTAGGACGAAGCTAAACAAAGGAAGCGATATATGCTGCATACCGGGTTTTAATCTAGAACTACCGTTCCAAAAGCCATATGCTTTTGTGCTTCTATAGCTCATACACTATAGTCTATACCGTTGCAAGGATAGCCACTTCACTTCACACAGATTGCGCTCCTCCGTACGAGCTGTCTCAGGAATTTCTCATCAAGTATTTATTAATTGTACACAAACAATGATGCGTGAAAAATGAAAGTCGGCATTTTAAACCTTCTTGCCGAATATCCATTGCCTCTAGCGACCAAGTTTGAAAGCTCCTGACATCAGCGAGCTCATCAAGCAGAATCCATGGGTATTAGCCTACAAACAGACATATAGTGAGTGTGGTCGTTTTATGTTATTTTTGCAACTGCCAGTATGGGCCAAAAAGTAAGGCACGTTCTACAATGATTTTCATTGTTAAATTAAGATATAAACAGCCTACTTTGCTAATTTGACCTGGAATGGTATCCCAATGTTCCTTATAAATCGCTATTTAATCGATATTAGTTGGGGATCCCCATTCTCAATACACCCAACAAACCAGTTCGGCTGAATTTTTCATGCAGTCAAACGTTGACGGCACTTGTATGTACAGTAGAGGACTAATGCGGCATTAAATTTTTGGTATGATTATTGACATGCGGTGTAACTCCTGATCATTATTACATAAAATCATAATGCGTCCAGGGAACAATTTTTCAGCACCAATTATATGGAGATTGCTGTCCGAAACAACATACTAATCTTGCTTTCCGAAAGAATACTTGAATGCATTCATCAGTCTAACTTCTGATCAACAAAATAAGAGCTGAAAGGAACCAACATATTAATAACCAGTAATGTCATTGCAGAATAAAGAAAAAAGAATTGAATGATTTTGTGATAGAAGAAAGAGTAGGATGTGAATGTGAGTGTGCGTGTAAGAGAAAAGATTGACCTTTGATCATGCAAAAAGAAAAGAGAGAAAAGAAAAGGAAAAAAAAGGACTGGATAAACTATACAAGGGGAAAACGAAAATGTACAAAGTAAGTAGAACAAAAAGTTTAGATTAAACACTGTTTTTCTTTTTGGCAGAGAATGCCGTTCGCACAGCGATTTCATCTCTTTCATATACTTCGATAGCAGTGCTTGTAAGTGCAGCCTGGCCTTGCTGTATTAGGGATTGAAGGCGTTCTTGCATTCTTGCGAACATTTCGTCCTCTTTCTGTTTCTCCATAAGAATTTGTACGGCAGCGGGGTTATTAGGCAGAGACTGTGTGCGTCTCTTATCACGCTTCGGTGCATCTGCACGTCTGCTTGCCGTTGCCATGGCCGGTGGTGACGATGGCCGTTGTCGTTGTACCTAATATTCATTCCTACCGTCAGTTCTCCAGTAGATTTTTGTTGACATGCCAACTCACCAGTTTCTGATTGGATGTCACTATCGTTTCGGCCCACTGCTGTGTTCTCTGGCGTCTTGAATCCTCTAATGCTTCAGGTTCCTGTATGACTACGCTTTTGCGTTGTTGTTGCTTTTTCCATTGCTTAATCAACGCTGGTCTTGTGGGGGGTGGTGGCGCTGGCGGATCGAGACTTCCTGTCCAGTAGTTGTATGCAGTGATCGCCAACGCGGACGTAAATATGATAGCATCAAGCAGTCTGGAAAAAATAATTTCCATAGCTGTAGATTGCCTGGACGAAGTAGATGTGTAATAACTATAGGAATCGTAGGAATCCGTGGATGGAAGATGGTATCGGCGATAAAACGATGTTATCCGCTCAGGGATTGAAATAGGATTCCGACATGTATGCATGCGTTGAGGTGTCCTATGGTTGGCTGGATCTTGTTCTGCTGTTGTTAAGTTATCAACAGCATCAAATAAAGACATGTTACGGAAGAGAAAGAAAGAAGAAAATAAAATAAAACAAGAAGAGTGAAGAGGAAAAGAAGGGCAGAAGAAGAAGAAAAAAAGGGGGAAAAGACGTAGAGACAAAAGGCAAAGAAAAAAAAATAGAGAATCACGCGGCAAGGGCGGAGCTGCGAGGACGTAGAAGGGAAAGAGTTGGAGAAACGATTGGCTTATGTAGGATCACGCGCGTCACTTCACCTGGTTGACATTTCATGTGTTAAGGTCCGTTATCAATCTCTGGCATGTGAAAAAGGCTGTGACACCTTGCTGGACTAATTTTGTTCGAGCACCAACGGGTCTTGCATGACGCAGTGTACCATCCAACAGCTAGGTATTTCCTGGCTATGCATTCTTTAAAAGATATACGCAATCGAAGTTAATTAGTGCAGTGGAAGAAACATTCAAGTTAACCCGTCCACAAGCGCCCTGTAATCCAAGGTGTCACCCAGAAACCAAAAACCTTAATTTGCCGTTTTGAAACCGTCACCCTGAGGCTTGGATAGCCAGCCGGAAGCAGGGACTTTTTTTGCCTAGATATGGCACACGATCACCACCATGACAAGCACCAGCACTGCCATGAGGAAGAAGATCCCGCACAAGCCGAACGAGCTCACTTCCAAAAGGTGTTAACTGCATTTGCCTACTATCGCCGTCATGCGCTTAACCACAACCACCGGCGACGACACGACTTTATGGCATTACCAGAGCGACACAAACGCCTTATTCCAGATGTGCTACAGAAAATCAATGCTGTCGACGAAAGGATCGAAGCCAACGCGTTAATGTTGAAAGAGATTGTTCGAGGTGCCACCATGTTCATGAAGGAAGATCCTATTGCGCTTATATCGGAAGGATACAAGACATTGGTAAAAAAATGGCACTCGTACGTTATCCTATCTTAATCCTTTTCATCGAAAGGGCAACAAACCACCCGTATCTCCAATGGATATGGACAAGGTCCGAAGTACGCTAAAACAGTTTGTCCGGGATTGGTCGGTTGAGGTAAAGGAAGATATCAGTTACGCTGTAAATCTGAACTAGAAGGTCAGGGCAAAACTGAACGTGATGTCACATATGGTCCGATTTTGGAAGAACTCGAATCGATCTATCATGCTGTTGAGCTGAAAGACAGGTAAGCTTGCGATCCGTTAAACGATTCTTGTTCATTTTTCTTTTCTGTACTGTAGAGGATCAATACGTGTTCTTGTACCTGGTGCTGGTTTAGGTCGTTTGGCTTTTGATATTGCCAGTGCAGGTAAATTCCATACTACGTTAGCCTAACGCAATACATTAACCTAGCAAACTAGGTTTCAGTTGTCAAGGCAACGAATTCTCTTTCTACATGGTAAGATAAAGAACGTAAGATCAAAATGTAATGCTTACAAGAGCGTGACAACAAGTTGCTCGCGTCTCATTTTGTTCTAAACAGGTAAGGTGTGGGAGAATGACGGGCTGAAATTTATACTTCTGTTGTGTAGAATGACCAAAGAAGAACAGTACAGCATCTATCCTTTTGTTCATTCGTTTTCGAATATCAAATGTTCGGAACAGCAATTGACAGCTGTGCGTATCCCAGATGTCTTACCATCCAATCTTCCACCCACTGTGGACTTCTCAATGGTAGCGGGAGATTTTGTGGAGGTTTACGGGGATCAAGAAACAAATCACGGTAAGTCATAGATCTTCCGTCGTATACACTGAAATCACCCGCCCAAGGTGCGTGGGATGTCGTGGTGACATGTTTCTTTATTGATACGGCGAAGAATATTCTGGAATACATGGATGTGATCCATAAGGTGCTTAAACCAGGAGGCACATGGATCAATATTGGTAAGAAACAATGACTTCTTTTGATAATATTAATATCTTTATAGGCCCATTGCTTTATCATTTTGAGGATACGCCAGGTGAACCCTCGATTGAATTAAGTTTGGCAGAAGTCAAACGCGTTGCTCGTGAGATCGGATTCCAATTTAAGGTACGACCAACATACCACCCCGCAATGTATTGACCACCATGTAGAAAGAGACATCCGTTTCCACTACTTATACTTCTAACCCAGATGGTATGCTTAAATACGTCTATGATTGTGCATTTTGGACTGCTATCAAAGCAGACGTATAGAACTGCATAATAAAATCGTTCAAAAATTAAACATTGGTAGACTTTTTGATGAGTATGAGGGGTAATTGTAGGAGATCCGCAGGCTTGCATATCTCCAGAGCGGAGAAATTGCATTTACCCCGCTTCGGAAGGGTCGTCCCAAAAAAAGACAGTATACCTTTGTAACATCGACTTCTACGTTTTCCAGCAGCCTCTAGAATAAGGAGTATCTTATTGCCTTATTTAACATCGTGTGCCATTGCCTCAGATTTGTAATCCGTGAAGGTGTGCTTGCCTTGACTGATTAACCATAACCCTGTTGGCAAAGTCGGACTTTCAATGTCATCGCTGAGATGTTGTGTGCTGTGTATTCGAGCGCTCACAAGACTAATGTGGATGGCGGAAAATAGCGTTTTGAAATCGAAAAGGAAAAAGGTCTGGGAGTCAACTTGGGTATGACAAATATGCCCAAAGTAGCATATCAGGCGGAGTAAAGTGATGAGCGGATATTGTTACGGTTCTTCCGAGCCGATGTTTTATCAGAAAGGAAGAATAAACAGTAATTAAACGCCACTAGCGATAGCTAACCATCCCTTCCTATCTGGTCGTACGTGATGATAATACTTCAACCATAACATTGCATAATCAGGACTTTGCATAGCGCGTGAACAAACTTATTATCTACGATTGTAAACAAAACAATATTCGTACGAATATGGAAAAAAAATGAAGCAAGAGCGTAGAGGTTACGGAATTCCAGCGATATAGTTCCAATAAGGTTGGATAAAAGTCTATCAAGCTAGCTAGCAAAAATCTCAACGGATCTTCTTTAATCTGAGAGGAAGAAGGCAATAAGTCAATACTGTCAGTAGTTCTTCTAGAACCAGAGATCAGACCATCCGAGGTACTTTTGATAAAACAATTATTGCAACCAGGCTTCCATAACACGTATCCGTCAATCTACAATATTGATGGCTGGACGGATCAATCTTATAGGAGATAAATTCAAAGGAACAGATAGTTCGATTGATCGTCCTGGAAAAGCCGCTGTTACACATAAACCTTTATTTTCCCTTCCCTCAGCATTCAGACAGCGTTAAGCCAAGCAGTGCTAGACCGATGCATGGAGTACTTATCCAAGCGTGGAGGCAATACAGAACTGGAAAGACAATTTAATAGGCGTGACATAACATTAACAGACACATCAATATCTTCGTTATTCATAACGGCAGCAACTCCGAAGGTTCCAGGCTACTTTAGAACTGGGAGCGTTAACCGGTGCAACAGCATTATTTATTCAAGGCGCAGAAAGCTGAAATTAACGTCATATGGAGACGATGAGCAGTATCTCTATGGTACCATTTCGTTTTCTGACAAGCTTGCCCATGCCATTAGTTTGATCTAAGTATCCTCAGCAAATTACTTTGGATACCATCAGTTTGGAATAAATCGAATCATGTGAAAACGTATATTTGAAAGTAAGAACGCCGTTGACATCGGGAGACGGATACGTCTATGTCGTCGGACATGTGAAAATCCTTTCAATAGCATTTTCTCACAAGCCCTACAGATTCAGTCCTTTTTCAATTAGATCTGCAACGTAATGCTCAGGCTAAAAAAAACTGAGCCCTGTTTATACAAAAGTGGAATCACAATAAGCTTTAGAAACGTCTTGGTAAAACTGTTTCTATTCTTGCTCCACCAAGTTGAGGCCAAAATGCAGTAATACATCTGACAAGTAGTTGTTCACTTACTATGCTATCTCACAATATCAGGATGTATTACTACTAATTGTGGCAATCAATGAATGACTCTTGTGTTGGAATGCACTAGAATATCTTTAAATATTCTCGTTTACAGCACGCAGAAGCATGAAGTTCTCCTATTGGTCAACCAGTGCCTTCTATTTACATGACGAAAATATCATCCCATAGCCCTTTTTCCCCACAGTATCACTTTAATAGATCAGGCCGAAAGAAAAACTGTTACGCATGAGACAACGTCCCTTTGGTTCTTTTTCCTTTGCTATCCATTAGCCTCTAGTGTATACAGCAACAGGCAACTGCGAGAAATTAGACAGTCAAACAAGTAAATCCTTATAGATATTAGTAGGACTTAATCTTCCTAAGTTTGTACATCATTACTATTGCCGATAGCCACGATAACGGTATAGGGTCCCTGGAATTCCTGGCATCCAAAGGATCGGGAGCGTTCATCAGCAAGGTATCACAGTAAGACCTTACCCATTCCTAAGCAGCAGAAACAGTATGTCAAATAGAGGCGAGGGAAGGCATCACCATTCTATGGTAACACTGCTTAGTCTAACCTTGTTCTCCTTTTACGGAATAAGTTTGACAACTCACGGGTCCGGAGGAAATCCCGGTTGATACCGTAATACTTGTTAATTTGAAACGTTCTGCATTTAATCCTTAATTGGTTGTTATACCTGATAGTTGTGCTACATTCGGAAGTAGGTAGCAATACAAATTCCCTTCGACTTTTACGCTCTACAAAGCTATACATTTCGTACGTCATCTAACAAATGCAAATACATTGAATAGCCATTTGAACTGTTGCAAACACTTATCCATGGTGAAACTGGGAGAGACGTGGAGATAAAATGGTATCTCAGATCCATTGAGAGTACTGACTTTTTTTTTTTTTTTTGAAGACTGGGCTACGGCGAACATGCCTTCTTAGTAACGTACCCACAGTCATCCGAAAAAAAACGTGTTTTGAACAAGTGTTCGGGCCGATTGAAATGTTTTTTCGCGTCAAATTGGAAGGAAATCTGTGCTGAAAAGTAATCAAATAGGCATTGATAAAAGTACTGCAGAATGCAGGATCTATCATATCATTAGCTTTAAAAAGGAAACAAAAGAAAGAAAGCCGATCAAGATTTTGTTTTCATTATTTGATAGCCTCGATACAAAGAAGATTTCACTGTTCTCATTCCAGCGAGGCAGGAAACAAGAAAGACGGCCTGACGTTATCAAATTTCTCGAAGGAGGGGGGCTCGTAGGTTTCCTTTTCAGTCAATGCAAAGCTACTCTATTTGCTGGGCGCAACAATACTTTTCAGGCGGCGCAGATTTCCATAGAAAGTACCAGTGGTAACGGAACGGACTGTCACGCCAGATAACCAGTGCTGTAGCAAATCAAAAGACCTCCTCTTTTTGACTTGATCAGTATGGTAATGTATAGTTCTCATCTCTTATTTCTGTCTATCACTATTTTTGATCGTAACTACGGAATGGATGGATGGATGGATGGATATCCTGGATGAAAAATCGACTTTAAGCCTTACGAATTACAACCCATGCCCATCGACATTATTTGTTTCATTGAATTAAACGACCTATCAGAACACAACACATGCGCCATTAGTTAAACATATTCGAATGAAAGAGAAACTGAGAGATAGAGACGAAAGCTTCGATTTGTTCACCTATTTTTACGATACGCTTATATCAGATCTGGAAGCTGACCTCGCATAATTTTTTTAATGCAGGCCGACGCTTCGACTGTCACCATCCGCACTCGCAAGTTCCTTACCAACCGTCTGCTTCAGCGTAAGCAAATGGTCGTGGATGTCATCCATCCCGGTCTTCCCAATGTCTCGAAGGACGAGCTCCGTGACAAGTTAGCCAAGATGTACAAGGCCAACAAGGAGGTTGTTTCCGTCTTCGGCTTCAAGACTCACTTTGGTGGCGGAAAGACCACTGGTTTCGCTTTGATCTACGACTCCGTCGAATCCCTGAAGAAGTTCGAACCCAAGTACCGTCTTGCCAGAGTACGTATATGCAATTTGAATGAAATAATCACCGCTTATCAAACCCCGCTTCGCTGTAGATTGGTTTGGCCGAGCAGGGCAAGGGTGGCCGCAAGCAGCGCAAGGAAAAGAAGAACCGTGCCAAGAAATTCCGTGGTACCAAGAAGGCTAAGGCTGCTGGTACTGGCAAGAAATAAATCGGTTGTCGATATTAATAAAATGGGATGGTCTTTACTCTTCGATGGATTTCTGTTTGCCTTACAATTGAGGGTTATTGTCGTACTTGGGCTACAGGCTACTAGAAAAGGAACTATTACAACGAGACAACAACAACCTTATTTGCATGAATACACTGCATGACAGATCTACGGCACTCCTTCTTTTTCCTGTCATGTCCACAAACGACGGCTGAGGAAAAAAAATAAAGAAACAAAAGACCAAGTTCATTACTTATCAACTGTGGGATTTTCTTTCTCTATCTTATTTATCTCTGTATCGTCGCTTTTCGGTACTTGTTGAGATATATCACCGCCCTTTGCAACGTTCCTGAGGTATACGAAATCCGCCATCAATGCCGTTTCTTCTTCAAGGATACGGAAAATACTGGACATGTCTGTGCCTTTTCGTTTCAGCAACATTAGCGCTCTCGCTCGAATTTCCTGATCTTCTTCGCTCAGCGCAGCAATAACCAGGCATACGCGCTGAAGAGTAAATAGTCCAGCATCCAGTCTCCGCAGATAAAATTCATCTTCCAGTTCCTCTATTTCTTCTTCATCCAACCCTTTCTTTTCCTGTTCGATTTCCGCTAGCACACGTTGATCTCGGGCTTCATAATGCTCTTTCATTTCTAGCAATCTATCCACCTTTTCGCATTCATCTTCCGTGAATTTACGGATAAATCTTAGTCTCTGCACATCATCGCGAGATAAGTTCCTCATTAAAGATAGCATGATGCACATAATATGTTCTAATAGTACTTGATTAATATAAATTTAGAACATAATTTCACAGTACCTTCATCTTCTGATTCCACAAAGGCTTTATGCAATTTCTTCAGTTTTTTGACTCCCTTAAAAGCAAAGTTACCATCTGATTTGGGCACTTGTCTTTCTTACCTTGCCCATAAATATGGGGAAGAATGTACGTAATCCCATATTGTCTATAAATCGAATGCAACTCTCCCTTCCAGCTTCAGTTGACATTGCATAATTCAGTATTTTAACAGCACGGATACGCCCAAGCGTCTTTTCCCTGACAATGATTTAGCTCAGCTATACTTGCGAAAACTAAGTATTACTTCATCATGATGAGCATAAGCTCGACACCTTCACCCTCCATAAATAGTTTCTTGCATTCATTCTCGTTTAGAAGCGAGGACAGCGCATTAAAGAAGTTTTCGACCATTTCCGTTTCGTCCTCATCTTGAGGGTCTTTACGTTTATAGGCCTAAGAAACAAATATAAGCATTAACAGGCGGAAAAAGAAAGCCCTTACCGATAACACTCGCAATAGCATATCAACACCTCCAATCTCAGCAAGTTTTAGGCGAATATCTTCATAAATAATTACTGTTATTCATTGTCAGATATTGAATTAAGGTGTACCTTGGCTTTCCTGCAATAAAATGGAAAGAATCTCAGACGCATACGCGCGATTAGAGTCAAACCCTTTGGCTTGAACGCGATTAACAATCCACTTCATCATTTCAGTTTCCAGCGCAATTTTCTCTGCCAATTTTGGCTCTAGAGCCAGCAAATTTTCAACGATACCTACATATATACGTCGAATAATCTATTCAGTACCCTTCACCCGTAAAACTTGGCTGCTCATTACCTAAAATTTTGAACACACCCTGGCGATCAGCTTCTTCGTTTTCGTCCAGACGTTCCAAGTTCTGAACTAAAAGCTCCAAAAGTTCGTTTTTAAGCTGTTTTAAATAGTATTATAAGCATTTGCGGTTGTCTATCGCGTCCTGTCCTTACCAGCTCGTCTACCAACACTTTGACACCTTCTGTCGCCTCTTCTGATTTTTGCAAGTCATCTTCTGATGTTCCGACATCCTCATCGGTCAATTCGTTAATAAGGTCGATAGCATCGATAACGATATCCGTGTTTTCATGACTCAAGAGAGATATCAGTGAAGGTACGCTTCCTAACTTAACCATTTCTGGATAAAGCTCTGGTGCTTGAGTAAGCGCGAGCAGGTTTTTGATTTCTTCATCCAAGTCTGCTTCAGATTCCATGAATTTCTCGGGCGTTTCTGCATATCGCATGCGCTGCTCTTGGTTCCGGTTAATCGCTTTCTCAAAGCGCAAGATCATTTTTTTGACATTTGTCGCAGTCAAAGCTTCAGGCTAAGGCGTCATAATTATGTGGGTTTTTCTTTTCTGCTATGCATTTGGACATACCTCTTCAGCGTCATAATCGTCAACGAGATCTAGAAGTTTGCTCTGCTCCTCTGTTAATCCACCACCGAAGAATCGACCTTCTTCATCCTCATCAGGGAACTCAAAAGCGTCGTTTGCATTAGCGGATAGATAATCTTCCTCGTCTTCCTCGGATATATGTCGTCTTTTGCCAGCGCTTGCCGCATTACTACTCTCTGCCTCTTCCGTTGCAGCGCGGTAATTGTCCAGAAATTGTAGATCAGGCGTTTCTGGCATTTTTCGCTTATTCCTGCCGCTGGGAATGGCAGGAATCTAAGACTCCCAATTCAGTCGATCAAGAATAGAACAGTTACTTTTCGTTTTCTACCTTGAAAATTTCATCGATGTTCATATGTTATGATGATACTCCGCGAAGCAAAGACAAGACAAATGTGGTCTTGGAAACAAGAAAATTTCCAGTTCCTCTTTTTGGTAAAGATTTTTGATGTCTTTAAAATCGTGTCTGAAGGCAAGCAACGCTTTAACGTGCACCACATAGTAGCTCGCGCTCTACTATAAAAAGCAAATGATATCCTAGACCTAGCAAATGATCTTTAATCTAAGGTTCTGAAGCAGGGAGAACCCAGCTTGTTGAGTTCTGATACTGTAAGACTTTACAACAGTCTCAACTCGTCTCAATCTCGTCTCAAGGGAGGGAAAGGAGATAATGAGAAACCCAGTTTTTACCTAGATGGATTAAAATAATCTGTCGTGTATTTGCACGGTCGAAGGCATCAATGAACAAAAATTGAAGCTCACTATAATTGACAATACACATCCTTTTCAAAGGACATTGTTTGAGGGTTCAGTCAAGGGTACTGCTTTGAGATCAATCCATGCCATGGATACTGTTGCCTTTCCTTGCATTTTCAGTATGCGTTTCCTGCAACTGCATTATTTCTTCCTTTCTTTTTGCTTCAATTAGTGAAACGGCCAAAGAGAGCAAGATCCATCTCGCTTTGACATAGTTGAGTATGTGGTGGTAGCAGATCATAGTTGAGTATCCGCAACCATGGGAGCAGATAGCGCGATCATGGTATCTAAATGTAGATGCGAACACATCTTTTCAAACTTCGATCCCATCATCGCAGCCATGCAGCGAATTTTATGTGGCGAGGCATTTGATCGATTTCTGCCATATATGCCATCAAAAAAAAAGTCTATGTATAATTCATGGCGCACCGGGGAAGGCATAGAACCCATTAGTTTTATCTATCAGATACAATGGCTGCCAAATATAGAATCACAACCATCTACATAACCTTTTTACCGACGTTGTAAGTAGGTTACAATATATTGATTATCTTCGTTATTAGTCTTCAAGCCATTAGTGTCTTTTAGATTGTTCCGGGTCAATGCTTTTATTTAGAAATCAGCAGAATGTGATAAGCAACTTCTCTATCCGCAGGTTGAAAAACGTTCATTGTCTGACGTACTACCCGAGTTTTTCTGTCATTGACAGGGTTAAAGGCCAAACATGAAAAATATAATAATTGACACATAGTATTTGATAGTTAGTAAACCTTTTCTCTTCTAAGATGTGGTCCCTGTTGATAGGTTCGGATCAAGGTATCCTATGAGCTGCTTCCATGTTTAGTAACGACCTGCTTTCCATTGTTCTGTCAAACTGTTGCAATCACATAGCACCTATGAGATTTATTGGAATATTGGACATCAGAAATAGTAAGCAAAATGCAACATGTCTCTTCATTACAACTCTTTTGATAAATTCGTGATAGATTGGTCTTCTTGGGCATGAGACGAAATTAACTATCAATGAAACCTTGCCTATATCCACTAAAAAAACCAAAAGGGCTTGCGTCATTGATAATCACATTATGCGTCCTTTTTTTTTGTTGTCTTGTTTTCATCCTGAGCTATCCTTTTTTTCGAGCCGTACAATGGGCCCAAATATACCGTTACGTTGTTTACATGAAAAATCCGTCCCACAGAGGAATAAATCGAGACCAGTGGTCAGCTATGAGGAGTATCTCAGGCACATAGGAGACGACACGAAGAAAGGCTTTTAAAGATACTCGTCGACTACATCAAGCCGTGAAAGACAAAAACAGAATCAGAAGCTTTGAATATCCACCCATTGATAAGGTGAGAAGGTCCATCTTACAAGCCGAAAAGGCCAAGGACAGATTCCGTAGTATTTTTGAGCAGGAAGCGGACGCTTGGAACAAAGACCTCGAAGAGTCCCAGCAAGATCCAGTCACCTCGTACCAAATTCAGAAAGCCATAAAGGGTGCTGATCATGATGTCGGGACCGAATGGATAGCGTACATTGAGGCAAACGTACGGTCTTTCTATGAGATGATATGCAGAAAGAACGATGAGGAGAAGATAAAGAAAGATGAAGAGAAGGAGGAAGACGACAAGAGAAAAGCGATTAAACATCAGAAACTACACAACAATGCTTAAACATATTCTACGAAAAGATCTAGCAAGCTCAGATGTAGAGATAATAATGAAGCTAATCGACACGAAAGCGGAAATACTAACGAATTGCATGTTCGAGTCTGTCTTTGATTATATTTAACGCATCACTACCACAGAGGAGGGAACCTTATACATGTAGAGAAAATGTTTCCGTCTCACGCATTGAGGGAAAAATAATCGTCGCGTTTGGTCCTGGCTCCGCCGACAGTCGAGCTGCAACAACATCTCCTCGTCGTCCATCAAGAAAAAAGCACTTCAAACGATGCTGTATATGGCTTTTCTTTTGCAAAACCATTTATCCTACCTACGTTCTCACCATATGAGCCGTTTTAAATCCCGTGGATCGACAAGCAAACCTTTGTAGGATATTGAATTTCCTGTGCAAAATAAGTATCCCAGGGAGCCTTTGGCAAATGGTCTCAGTGGTACCATTGCAGTCTATTTTAGGCAATACACACTATGGGAAATGTGGGTTCTTCTGGTCTCCATCAGTTCCTATTGAGCTATTTCTGGTTCCTGATATACTATTTTCTATTAAGTAAAAAATAGTCTATTGGGAACCAATGTTACATTCTGCAGCGGACTCGTAAACTTTGGTTCCTAATGTACTACATTTTACTTAATGAAAAATAGTACATCAGGAACCATTTCCCATAGTGACATAGCTATTAATGTAACATCCCTAGCATCGTTGCACTCACTAACTATGTGTTTATTTATTATAGTATTATATCCAGGAGCAATTAATAAAGGAGCAGGGAAAAAGAGTGAAAGGACGCAAGAAACGCAAAAACCAAATGAAGACAAGCAGAGCATGACGAAGGTCAGTTCCAAGCACTACAAGCATGAATATGACGCTTCGAAGATGGATTTCAGCGGCCTAGCTAATGGTCAAGCAAAGAAAATTTTGTTTTCTGGAACTGATTATGGGGTTGTTTCCATGTCCGAAACAGTTAGCGTTGCCCAAGGAACGGCTAAATTACCACTTAAAGCTTTTAAATCGTTTTAACTCGTTCCTAGCCATTTCGGAAGCAGTGTGCAAAGAGCGCCTACGCCATCAGTAGGATACAGTGCAAGTTTCAACAAGGCATTAAACAAAGGATGACTAAACTATTTATCTCGTATCATGTTCCTTAGTTTTACAAACTGTATTTGGTGAGTCGACCGATTTGAACTGAGCTCTAACTAATCCGAGTGTTTCGCATAGATTACATATAGGATCTGTAAGACTTAGCAAAGGTGGAGACAACGGACATTCTATTGTTTATCACATCCGGCTACTGAGGACGCAACCTCCAGCAATCTACAGTGTTGTCAGTATATCCATGGATGCAACAGCTGTTGAATATGAAGATGCATGGTGGAGCTGCAGCGTAATAGATATCTTAAAGAGAAGTAATAACTTCCAAATAAAATAATTCAAGTAATTAGCAGCGGTCATATATGTATATAACAAAGAACAATTTAAAAGCCCATGTGTCCCATGCATGCTGTTTGACAAATTTGATTCTGTCCGTTTGGGAATTGTGCTGCGTGGCTCCTGTATTCTAACTGAAACGTCTTTGGTGCTTGTGGGTCCGGACATGAGAGCAGACACCTTTCCACCGCACTTATGTTACATGAGGCATTAGGTGATAGTCATTTAGCAGAATTAGGGTTGTCTTTATTGAAGAAGAAAGATCGAATGGAAAGGAAAGAAAGTGGTTGGTGAGGGAGAGAGAGGGGGGAGGGAGGGAGGAGGAAGAGGATCCAATCTCCCAATCAGGTCAGCTGCTAGTCCGATCAGCCGCCCGGAGAGAGAAAATAGACCGCTGGGAATCACTTCTGGTATTTCAAACTAACGCCATGTCGACCATCACTCGAAGACGAGTCGCGGGTTCATCAAGCAACCAAGATGATAGCACAGACTATAAAGACAATGGAACACCTATTACAGAAAAGAAAATTGCCTGCGATCCGCGCGACGTGGATGAAACAAAATCAACACCAAAACTGACACTAATGGAAGAGGTTTTATTACTTGGCCTCAAGGATAAGCAGGTGGAACAAAAGAAACTTATCTTGCTTTTCCCTTTATTAACCGATGCTTTAAGGGCTACTTGTCCTTTTGGAACGACAGTATCAGTTATGCACTCCGTGGATGTATTGTTATGGAGCTGGCCTTCAGAGGCAGAATATCGATGGTCAAGGATACAAATAGACGAAAGTACCCACTGTCAGACAGATATATCGAAGTAATTAACGACAAATTGACGGGCGAAGTGCTTCTCGATGAAGCTCTCAAAATGATGAAAGCTAGCGAAAAAATGAGTGTGGCCAGCTGGATCGATCTGATGAGTGGTAAGTCTAACCGATCAAGACAATAAACCACATAACTAAGCAAGTCCCTGAAGGCGAAACATGGAACGTAATGAAGATAGGGTATCAGCTTAAGCAAGTACGGGAACGACTAGCCAAAGGACTCGTTGATAAGGGCGTGCTACGGACCGAAAAGAGGAACTTTTTGCTGTTTGATATGGCCACCCACCCTATTGCCGACAGCGCCGTCAAGGAAGAAATCATTAAGCGAGTGTGCACCATGCTTGTTACACGTGTTTCATCTTCGGCCATTGATACCCAATCCGATGTGCCGCATGCTTACCTCAGAACCGTTAGCATGATCTGCGCTGCTTACGCTGCCAATGTTTTGGAAAATGCTTTGTTGTACCTACAGCCTGAACTAAGAGAGCAAGCATTCAATAAGGTGGACGAATTAATGAATGATTATTCTACTTGGCCATTTGTAGGAGGAGGCGCTAAGCTAGAAATGGCACCTGGAAATGACTTGTCCTTGGAGGTGATTGCCGGTGTTTTGAGTGTGCTCACGAAAATGGACGCTATTGTAAGTGAGATACGTACTTAATATTAATGCAAAGACTGATTCTCTGTCAACTAGCTGTAAAATCTGAACTGAAAATTCGCTTCATCACCTTCCTACATGCTTTCCACATGAATATTCCTTTTTGTCCTCTTTCCTTTCAAGCCTAATCTTAGCATCATAAAGGACGAACCATGCGGTTATAGATACGAAAGAAAAAGAATTATACATTCAAGTTTTTTCTTCTGAGAAGTCTGCGTTCCATTGACTTTAATGTTCAATCAGAGCTTAGTGCTGAATGCTTGCATTGACAAGCCAAGTAAGGAAGGAGATGTCCTAGAGCACGACATTTTATAATCGGGATCTTTTCTGTTGCTGCTTGATAAATACAACGAATAAACGTTGGAACCATTTCCAAACTTTCACCGTCAACTAGAGACAGAACTAATTTGCTTCAGTTTGGGTTCCTTCTTCCAGGATCAAATTCTAGTTGTTTGAGATACACTGAAAGTTATGCAAGGGGCAGTTCAGCGAGACCAGGTATCGTTCTTGACAGGTTGACCTAGACTCTGCCCAAAAATGCTCGTTGTACCCAACCATATCGCAGAGACATTTGCAAGCTGACGTCTAATGAATACTTGTAGCATCATAGAAACGATATGTCTTCTGTAAAACATCTTCTATACTTTTTTACTCTATATACTATGTGCTAGTTGGAGTACACAGTGCCAAAATCTGGGTTTTGGCGATGGATACTCTGGTCAGGCCACAAAAGCCCTTTTTCACAAATCTGGGACTGTCACGAATTTTTGCAGGCCATTGCTTGGTTGCGAGATTCGGTAGCTCATAACAGCACATTATACAACACATAGTCAGAATGAGTGAAGCGAAGGGTCCTACAACCTTTGCCGACGATGGAAGTTCGGTTATAGAAAGAGTAGTGGATGTAGAAAGCGTCCGGCATGCAGATCTCGAATCATTGTACGAGATCGATCGCACGGTCACACGCATTGTTGAAGGCAACTATAAGAAAATAGCTTTACAGTTTCCCGACGAGTTGCTCGCGGACGCAGCAGACGTCGCCAGTGTTTTACGCGCAAGGACAAGACGAGATATTTTCATTCTGGCCGATACCTCATACGGCAGCTGCTGTGTCGACGAAGTCGCTGCAGAGCATGTTAGTGCTGATCTTATTGTCCATTATGGTCGTTCATGTCTTAGTCCGTCAGTTTCATGCTTTCTAGACGTGGCAATGTTCTGATAAGACTATATTAGAACTTCACGATTGCCGGTGCTGTATGTTTTTGGACAGCAGCAGTTCGATGTGGATCATTGTGTACACGAAGTCAAGCAGTTGCTGACAGATAAATCAGCACCGTTGATTATTATGTGTGATGTTGAATACTCTTATGCTGTTGGTATGAATAATTGGTTTTGTAATGCATATTAAGACATATGGTTTTCTGTACTTTGTTTTAGAGTCCTTAACTTCCAAGCTGGCGAAAGAATACGAATACATCATACCGACTAAAATACAAATTGAATCCAAAATAGAATCTCCTCCTGCAAACTCACCAGGCAAAAAGAAGAAAGAGGCATGTGGCGGCGACGGCTGTTCACATTCGTGTAACCATGATTTGGAGGATACTCTTCCAAGCTGCGCACCGACCACATTGGACATAGAGGCACTGAGCGCCGAAAAGCAAAAGGGAGGACGCTACTTTGAACTTCCACAAGATATCACCATTGATATGTGTTCTATTCTCTTTATTGGTGGCGAAAGCTTAACATTGACGAACATTATGATGGTGCATAACAAATGCCAGGTACACGTGTATAGCCGTTACCGACGTCTTGGAAAACTGATATAAGACGATTTAATTAGTTATATACGTATAACCCTAAAACTAAGGAAGCAAGAAGGGAAACTGTGCAGGTCAATAGGATGCTAATGAAACGGTAAAAGCTGGAAATCTGATGAACAGGCTTGTTTCTAAATCGCGACCCTTAGGTACTTTCTAGTGCAAAAAGCTAAAGATGCAAACACAATTGGTATTGTGGTGGGAACCCTGGGCGTAGGTAATATTTTTCGATATGGTTAATATGACGTAGTAATCATCCTCCTGCGAGCAGCATCCTACATGAATATTATTGAACATTTAAAGAAGTTGATCAAAGCGTCCGGACGGAAATCCTATTTGTTCGTGATGGGCAAGCTAAATGTGGCCAAAATGGCTAACTTTATGGAGATCGACTGCTACGTGCTAGTTGCTTGTCCCGAAAATAGTTTGATTGATTCCAAGGCAAGCATCACGCCTCCTTTTTCATTAATTTACGCTGACAAAGAGGGGTACCATGGCTTGTGTGTAGGAGTTTTACCGCCCAATCGTAACACCGTTTGAATTGGAGATTGCACTTTCCAGGTATCTTTGACTTAGTGGATTTCCGTTCTTTTCGGGATTAAACTTGTATCCATCAGGTCTAAAGAGTGGACTGGAGATTATATTACGGATTTCTCCAAACTATTACCTAGTTTGCGTAATGATGGTTTTACGTATGACGAGGTGAGGAAACGATTTCAGGGCTAGGTGTGATGGCTTTATTCATACCTCTGTGTTTTATTAAAATAACTAGGAACCGGAAGACATATCAAGTGACGAAGAGCCGCACTTCTCCTTAGTCACGGGTCAGTATGTCTCCAGCCCCTTCAGCAAGGCAGGTAACAAAAGAAATACTGCTGGTAAGCAACGTAGCTTAGCGCTGGCAAAATCTAAAAAAAGTGGGCTAGGGTCAGAAGAACAAATCACTAGCAACCTGACAGACTTGACACTCCGCAGCAAAGAAAACAGTATCACTGCATTACTTAATAGCACAGCAGGTAAGTCGTTTGCACAATTATTTTACGATTTGGCTCATAGACTTTTGGAAAACTGTAGGAGAATATCTGAAGAATCGATCGTACAGGGGTTTGGAAGCTAAAATAGGAGAACATGAAGCCGAGACGGTACAAGAAGGCCGTTCGGGCATTGCACGAGGATATATTGGTGAAAAGAACCTTTCTCAGGACGTGGAATGATGCCATATCTGTCCGGGCCGTGGCGGCCAATCATCTCGGGAATCTTCATAAGGTGAAATGAATGCAAATCGCAGGTCTCCTGGCACATTTTGCATATGACCAAACATGCGTCAACCCACAACAGCATACATAGATCTATTCGAAAATAAAATAAGAGGAGCCTTCTTTCTTTTAGTCTGCAGGGTTGTTGTAAGACAAAGTAAGATACGTGCGCTCATGCGTCTGGATAGACAATGCATCACGGGAGAGATGAATTATGGTCGGGTTTTCTCTTTGCTTTTATTTATCCATTTCGAGTGGCGCTTCTCGTGCAGGAAGACATGATCCGTGCCCAAAATTTAAGACGTACTGAATAAGTTTTTTTTTTATTTAGCAGGATCAAACTTTTATTATTAATAGACTAGAGAGTGAACAGATCATCGACTGGCGCGTGCATATGTTTCCTCCCAGATGCATACCAAATATTTGGCCATCTCCGTAGTCAACGTTGTCATCCCAAACCATTAGAGATAAGTCCCTTTGTTTCTAACCCCTTTTGCTGGCTCGACCGCTAAGTGGGCCCTGAATACAGTCATTACTCGTGTCCAATAGGGAAAAAAAGGCTGTTTCGTTTCATTCCATGTTGTAAATACGAAAAAGAGAAAAGACAGATAAAAAAGAAAGGTACCCTTTGTCCCCGTTTTTCTTTTTTTTTTTTCTCGTTGGAATTTCTGGACCCCTTCTTCTGTCCTGTTTCTCGCCTTGTTCTTCTCTAGATCTCACTATTACACTCTCACAAGGAAGGTACGCATGCAAAACTAAAAAAAAAACGTGTTAGGTTGGGGGAGAGGAATCGTTACTCTCGGGTTTTCATTGTATATAAACTTGCCAGTTTGAAATCAAACTTTTCTTCCAGAACCATCTTCTTTTTCCTTGTTTTATCCTACCATTGAATATCTCTCTTCATCTTTTTCATCTATCATTGTTTATTTGCCATGACAACAGAAACTATGCAACCTTTTGAAAAGTCATTTACGGTAGCACCTCCCAATTACTATCATCCTGAAGATAGTCATTATCTTCTCGAGACCTTTCATCAATTCCCTCATGGTGATTTCCGCCCGACATTTTATAATCCTTTCGAGATCAAGCATCGGCGACGTACTTCGCGTGCACAACTGAAAGTTCTCGAGAAATCATTTTCAGAGAATCCAAAGCCGAACGCGACCGTTCGTAGAATCCTCGCCCAGAAGCTTGACATGACGCCTCGTGGAGTGCAGATTTGGTTCCAAAACCGAAGAGCAAAAGCAAAGGTTCAACGCAAAAGATCAATGGAAAATACGAAACAAAATACCATGAATGCCAACAATACAAGCGAAGTGCTTTATTCTCAATTTTTTGCCAATGAGCCTGTGACATCCAAACCTAATAATAACCTTCCCTTGACTGAAGAATCATCATCCCATGTCCGCTCCGTTGCTACCGTGGCAGCTCAACAAGCCGCAGCCGCAGCCGTTGCTGCAGCCGCCGCCCGACAACAACAACAACAACAACAACCAATGCTTGACATGTCCAATAATTGTTGGCTGACCATGCCTATCCAACCTATAGAGGATTTCTCATGGATGACGCAGCAACAACAGAATAATTTGATACGCCGTAAGTCCTGTCCTGAGATGATGAATCACGATCTGTTGTCGCCTATGGATTTCTCTGGTCTGGTTAATCATGAAGAGGTACGGCAGAAAAGGTCAAGGAAAGTGTAATATCTTTTCTTACTGGTGTTTGATTTCTTAGTATAAAGAGCGCCGTTTGTCTGAATGCGACTTTCAGAGCTATTATTCTTCCACATTTGCACTGATGCCCGAGCAAGAAGGAAGCCATAACAATAATAACAAACTCAATAGCACCGATAGTGGCAGACGTGTCTGTGAATCGCAGCAATCAATGTCCATGAATTTCTATCATGACCTGCGTTTAGACTACCCACCTTCACAACAGCTCACACCGCCATTGACGACTTCCAACGCTAATTCCCCGATCTTTTACGACCAGGAAGGCTGTGCCACAAACCTGCTCACCAATGATATGTACTCGTCGCTGGCCTAATTATGTCTAATCCATTCGATTGTTTATTCCCTCATCCATCTTTCCTTTACTATTTCTATCTTGCTTATGAACACAGGCTCATCCTTCACACACAAACCAGACATTTCTCTTCTAATTCTACCTTTTATGTTTTATTCGTTCTAAAGGAAACTTTTTCTTGAAATGGGATCCTTGAAATGTAATTACTCCTTCTTCCATCTAAACAGCATACATTTTCTCTTGTTTTCACATACAGTTTGCAGCTATTTCTTTTCATATACATTGGATGTATACGTTTCTTCGATTCTAAATTTTGTATGCGGTTGCTTCCGTCGACGAAGGCACCTATTTCGCTAACTCTTTCTTTTAACCTTCCCATTGTATATGCCATCTTCTCATTGCCATTTCCTTCCCCGCTCTAGCTCTCCTCTGAAAGCTTTTTTTTTCTGCCTTGCGCTTGATGAGAGGAAACATAGTCAACATTAAAAAGTATCATTGTTACACGGTGTTAAAGATGGTTTATTATCCGTTACTCAATAACAAAGAGCTGCGGCTTACAACCCATTTCTACTTCAGTTCGACGCTATTCACGTTGCAAAAAAGAAAAGAGAAAAGAAGAAACCTAAAATAATTAATTGTTTCTCACTAAACTAACAAAGAAAACCTCAGCTATGACAATCTATACCTGCTGTTAGCTAAATACCAAATGTAGCACTTGTAAGGGATTAATTGTGTTTTCATCGGACAATGGCCACTTTCACTGTTCATTAGGTTAACTTGTCGATCTTTTTCCCATGCTAGGTGATTTGACATATGAACAAGACAATGCAATGTGTTGCTCCTTTAGAAAAGATACAATATCATTGGACGAGGTTGTGAACATCGTATCAGAAATCAAGTGATTCTAGACGGGTGTAGATCCCAACGTTTGGCTTCCCTTTTCTCTTTAATCGGTGCTATCCTATCTATTGTCGCTAACATAAGGGTAGCACGGAGGCAAAGACATCAATTAACGCATCTTAAAATCAGTCGTACCAACCGAACCCAGTTCTCCTAATCAGTAGACCCGCCCATATTACAGTGCTTTTGAGCAAACCCTTCTTTGACCGGCACACATACATGTCCCAAACGAAGATCGGCACAGCATGAACAGAAACATAAGAGCTGATATATGCCAAAAGGTCGCATTACGCGGAAAGTCACGTATATAGCTTTATTCCAGTTACTCTCACCTTCCCTTTGAATGGCTAGCATTCGATTACTCCGGCGATGTCTAAAAAAGGCAAGGGTCTGTCTGAAACTATCCATAGTGCAGATCCTACTGACATCTGAAGCCATGTGAAAGTTTAGGCCAAGTATGCAAGTTTCCGTGGCATTTGGAATTGTCCATTTGTGAGGCGCAGATTTCCACTTCTCTCTTAGTCAGGGGTTTACTGGTTCATGCATCGTAAGATGATCTCCGGCAATAGATTCCTCCTAACATTCTTTGAGGAGCAGAATTCCCTTTCCCATTTGAATAGCTACGTAAACCTTCCATGAGAGATATGGATTGAGTCGCACCCATTCATATGAAGCCAGTGTTCTCTTTCATTTTCACTTTCTTCAGTTACAGGAGCCGGTGATTCAAGTACTCGCCTCACAACAACCAAGTACATCAGTGCTATGACCACGTACAACGGAAACCCCCTGTAGAAGCTCCTTGCCGCCTACAACCCACAAGTCAATCTTATTGTTCTAAATGTTAAGCCACTTGTCTACCCATGGTTGTTTCTTGACGGATATAACTATCTAAAATAGTAATGAAGGTGGTTCTATATGCATGGGCTAACCATATATAACTTTAGCGTATTCATGCATATATAACTAGGGTCATTCGATATTGATTTCATTGAATGTTGCGCAGACAACAGGTATCTAAACGAGGTTTCATATTTGCTAAACGCAAGGAGAGCTATTTTTCTTAAAGTGACGGAGCCGTAATGAGAGCAAAAGCTAATTGATTGGTATTTTTGCAAATACATTTTCCTTTTAGTCATACCCATCTAATAGGCACTGTCATAATTTTTTTTTATGTAGTCCAGCACTTGCGGTGGGAAACAAGATGCAACTGAGTTACTAATATAGTAAGGTAACCATCTGTTATACTGAGAATTGAACAGTTTTTATGCTACTCAAGGGCAAATTCTGCATCTGTGGAAGAACCAAGTCTGCATTAGCGCAAGCTATTTTGAAATAGGCGCAGAGAAATGTTCAAAAACCTTTACATCTAAATAATCATGAGTGTATCGCACACATATGCAAAATAGCAGAAAATAGCATTCAATTGCCAATAAGCAGTGAGCTCCCGACAAAAAGCCTGCTCACTTTAACATTGGGATAAATGTGATTCCAAAGCGGATTAGCTTAATAATAGGACCGAAAAGAAAAATGCATTTAATTACAGTGTTTAACAAGTCTTTTGTTTCTTTGTGCTATTGTCTCCATTTGGCATGTTACGTTTAGCAGGAACGCTTGGTATCACGCTGACACCTTCAACGAAAGGTTCCACAAGCCTCATGCGCATCTTTTGCCGCATGCCTTCTTCATCACCTTCCACGCTAACCTCTGCTTTCACTGTGTCAAACATTTTGATGACGACACCATTCGCTTCCAAACAGTTGCTTTCTTCTTTGAAAACAAAAGGCGAAGCTGCACCAACTTTGGGACTTGTGTAAATGATGCCTTCAATACCGTACCTAATGAAAACATATCGAATGAGTTACCAGAATGGCACATGAAAGAGCTTACCTGGGTACTAAAACCACAAAACCGTTCTTAAGCACACGGATAACGCGTCCTTCTTCCACTTGAACTTTGTTCTTGAAGAACATATTAGTGTATAATTCCACCGAGCTGCGACCAGCTTGCTGAGCCATACGATGGCGATGATTCAGAACTAGTGCAAGTGTAAGATTTATCTATCAATAACAATTTGTTCTTTATTACTTACCGTCACAAAGGTCCTTCATCTTTGTCTTGTCGATCAGTTCTTGTCCGTAAACCGCATCCGGATCAATACATGCTTGTAACAATCGGTGAACGATCACATCTAGTGTAACGTATAATTAGCCAACTTCTAATATACTATCCTTGATCATTACCGGAATAACGACGAATAGGCGATGTGAAATGTGTATAAATAGGCGTCGCTAAACCATAATGCCGGAATTCTGATTCTGACTCTGTGCCTGAACAGAAATATTGGGCTTGCATCATACAGCGGGTGGTCATTATACGAACCAACTTGTTGAAGTAGCTATCGTTCGGTAACTACAAGATGTAGCGTAGTGTCAGCGTAGGCACGATCGTTGCTCGTTTGCTTAAAATTTGATTACCTCTGCTTTATCTAATGAATCTGCCAATGCTTTGGATGATTCCACATCCAAAGTGATATTGACTTCGGCGAGCGCCTTTCGAAGTGTGTCAAAGTTGTTCAAAGGTGGTGCCCCGTGCTTTCGCAGTAATGCGGAGTTAGGGAATTTCGAATAGATCTTTTCGGCAACAGAAATATTAGCCAACAACATGAATTCCTCTACAAGCGCATTTGTCTCCTTCAGTTCTTTCATTTCAACATCCACTGGGTCTTGCGAATCATTCTCGAGGTTAAACCGGACTTCCGGACTAGAAAGCGTCAGTGCACCACGATTGATACGCATAGCTCGTAGCTTCTTTGCCAGTTCGTTCAGTATACGAATGCCTTTGGTAATATCGTCCTGCATACGCCTGGAATGACAAGATTTTCGTTAAAAATACTATGGTTCATCATACTAATTCAACTTACTCGTCGTCAATTCGATTTTGTGCTTCTTCGTATGTAAACGAATGTTTGGAGCGGATAACACTTTTTGTGAAGTTGACATCAACAATTTCTGCATCTTTATTCAGTTCCTAGACAAGGTTAAAATTATGTTAAACATCTTGATCGATTATCCATGATGGTTATTCTTACCCAGATACATGAAAAGGCTAAGCGATCCACATTAGATCGCAATGAGCAAAGATCTATCCAGAAAGTCAATCGGTCGTACGAACGCTTGTTTCTGTAAGCTTACTTGTTCCAAGAAGAGAGGGTAACATATCTATACGTTTGTCCACAAGGTAAACTGTGGTACCTCGTGACGCCGCCTCCGCATCCATAGCTTGACCAGGTTTTACAAAGTATGTCACATCAGCAATATCTATGACCGTATTAAGTATTACTTTTTCAATACGAACGAGACTTACGAACACCAACTTCATAATTGCCGTTTTCCAGTTCACGTACATGAAGTGCATCGTCAATATCAGTACATCCTTTTGAAAATGCATGAGATTCCGTTGTATTGCATCAGTGCGCGGTTTTACCTGGAGGATCAATGCTGCAAATATTAAGATGTCGTAAATCCCTTCTATTTTCTTCGATCAAGTGCTTGTCCTGAACCACCCAATTTTCGCCTTCCACTGGCAAATCGTCCAAAACACTCTTGGAAAATTCTTGATATGGAACATCGTGCTCCAACAGCAAGACCTCTGTTTCGGTCTCCTTATCTCCAGAAGAGCCTAAAGTTTTCACAAAGTGACCCAATGGTAACCTACCGTAAACAGTTAATGAAACCTTAAATAACCAAGTCCAACATTTACATCGAGTTTGTCGGCCAGCTATCAATAGAAACCACGATACGATTGCCGAGCAGGCCGTGTGCCTGCGCAGTTTTAATTCTAATTGCAGGTATCCGCCGGTCAATGGCACGGAATAGAACGCTTTCGGGTGCAGTTGAACCCTTCTTAGAATGAACAGATTTTTTGACTATAAAACCGCAGTATCTAATAAAGGTTTTCATCAGTAAATTGAAAATGTTATATCTAGTGTACATACGGTCTCCACTTCTTTCGGATAATACCCACAACTTTGCCTGTAGGCTCTCCTTCGCCTTGACTCTCATCTACATCCATTGCGGCCTTGTTATTCGATGTATCCGTTTCTCTTTCGCCTTGCATCATCTCTTCCTCGTCCTCTTCCTCCTCTACTGCCACTGATGTTGACTTCTTCCATTCACTTTTTGGAAGCACTTCTACAGCAACGATATCGCCTTGTATACTGCGATTCATATTCTTTCGTCCCAAGATATGGATAGTACGAGTTTCTCCGTCAACTTGACCAACAATTGTTGCCTACGCACAGTGATTGGTAATTGAAAACCAACGCTAATTTAATTACCTCTAACACGTTATGTTGACTGACGTTAAGACTTCCTTGTGTAAATGTGCCTTTCTTAATCCCATTTTGAATAAGCACAGCAGCCAAATGCTACATAAAGAATTAGTTCATTTAGCATAATACTTCCAATAAATAACAATAGCTACCTCCTCATATACGATCTTGTCATCATGTTCTGCTGACCCATCCTTTGGCGCAGCTAACATGTCCAATAACTCCGGTACATCCTTCATACTGTCGACATATTCTCGGACTAATCATGTATTAACACAATTGATCACTTACATGTGCCAGAAACCTACCAGACACCGTCTTTATACTGGTAGCCGCAGCTTTTTCTCTATTGGCGCGATCGTCACTCAGCATAACGACTTCAATCCGTGGACCCCGTCCGTTTGATCTCAAATGGTCCGCATACCACTTTGCAGCTACCCGAATGGCTACAAGGAAATAGAACACATCAGCAAAAGGCACAAAAACCATACGCCCAGATCATCGCGATAGTACCTCTGTCGTTTCTGTCATTCGGTGATTCGTCTTTTAATTTTTCGATATATGTATCACTGCCATACATAACTCTGTTATTGACGCCGTTAAACCCGTTGCAAAAACCTACCGATGATGTTCGTTGGCAAAAAGATAAAATCGTTTATTCTTGTCCGCAAGAATTGAGTTTAAACGGTTATAAATTGGCATGCTAAGATGTCTTAATTCCTCTCGCACAGTTTGCAGCACGATCACATCTTTGATTGCGGCATGCTCCATGATATCCAGCTATGTCTAATAAGCTTATTGACTATAAATTCCGGCATTATCGAACCTGGTTCATAAAGACGTTTGTATCGGGCATAAGATAATGTGCTGGAATGGTGCTGGTCTGTCGAGGACTGTCTGAAAGGATAGGTTGTGCCTGGTGTTGGCAAACAGTGCATAAAGTTGAAGAACAGGTGATATCATCACGAAGATAATGTTCTTTCACGACTTTTACGACATTTCCTTTGCGTGTTCGTTTCACGAACGCTTTGGATCGCAGCATGGTGTGGGTGTTCAACTGTTGAAGATCTCGCAAAGCTTTGTCGGCGTCGGTGGCTGGGTGCGGTTTCGGGGCATGAATTGATGTGGAAGGTCAAATGCAAGACAAAGCAGCAATCCATATAAACAACAACAAATTTAAGGATATAAATACATTGTTTAAACATACATCTCCCCGTTTAAGTTTGGTTTGTTTTACAGACCTCTTTTTATTGCATAATGGCAATAAATTGCAGTTCTTGACAGGCGCAAAAAAGGGAGGGTTAGTCGTATAGTACAATCAGATCAAGATACGGATTACCATGGCTTAACTAGTGTACCAACAGATGGCAAGGGAAAGCGCATTACGCTCTGCATGAATTGCAGCATGAAGACAGAGAACGAAGGTTGTGCAATGTTTGTACTCCGAATCACTGTTCCCGAAATGTAGAAGAGGTATAGATGTCATTAACAAGTTGGTTATGGCAGATCATTGTATCTCAGTTTCACTAACTCGGTCATTCAGTGGATTACAATTCATTAGAGTAGTATAAATTGCATTCATGGTTAGTAAATAAAAAGTGGTTAGGTTTTATTTTACCTACGCAATATGGTACTCTTTTGTTTTGTGGTAGGTGCAAACCCTGTGTGGCAAAAAGGCATCATCTGACAGAGAGAAACCAACGTTAAACACATGAGCTACGGGACAACGCGCGTATGCCAGCGTGTAGGGATGGAGCGCATCTTCTTTTACTTCCCAAGTGAAAGTGCAGGGCGAGGGAGTTGTTCATACAATCAAGGTGGTGCCGAAAAGCAGTTATACTTCATATAAAATGGACATTTGGACGTCATTGTTTTTTCTTGAAAATATAGCCAAACCCAAGTGCTTACTGGGGTTGCAATACGAGGAAAGCGAGCAAATGAGCGCAAAGGTAGCTGTTTGCTTCCATTGAATAGTTCATACCATTAAAACCAAAGAAACTTACCAGCCATTGATAGGAAAATCAAAGATGTGTTATAGTATGGCGATTGATAGATAAAGGCAGCAGGAAGAAAAGGGTCGCATGAATCGCATGTTATACATAGTAGTAAAGATGGTCGGAGTGTTCGTGACTTTGTATGGTAAACTGTTTGTTGAGGCACAAACTTGGGTGTCGGCCCCAACCCGACGTAAAAAAACACCACCGAGCAGCAGCAAAAACCACTTTCCTTTCCTTCCATTTATCTGTCCTCAAACCTGTATACATATATCGCGCATACACCGCACTTCATCTTCAACCATAAATGCCTTTGTTAAATAGCCAGCGTATACCTCTGACAGCTCCCATTCCATACGATCCGAAGAAGAAACGGAAAGAAGTTTGGTACTTGCGTTTTACAAACGAAATATTCACAAGCTACGAGTATCCTTTTTCGCATCAATATTTAATAATATGCTATTTCGCTATCTTACTTTTTCATAATGCACACTCTTACACTAGAGATGACCCTTTTGTCCATTCCCGCCATTTCACTCGACTCATTTCGTATTGTTCCTTAACTCACGTGCAAATTTTTTGTTCTACAGATCCTATATTAATCGTCTAATGTTCTATCTACAACCACAGTGGCAATGCGAACTTACAGGACGACAACATTTGACATATGAACAAGCACTCGAAAGTGAACGAGCCTACTGCTACAGAGCGGAATTTCAGTTTTGCGAACCACTTCGTAAACGTATCTTACGTCGATTGCAATTCCGTGAGTTATTATCGATCCCATACAGCAGAAGAAATTTAATGCACGAATAGAAACTGTACGCCTTGATTCACTCGTTGAAGATATCTACACATACTTCCGTTTCAACTTCGCAGTGGGTGAAATCGCTCATTGTATCCTAGGCGACCAAACGTAAGCCAATTTCACCGCAATTTTAGCCCTCGTTCCTTATATTACATGCAGTTACCTGGCTCGGATTATTGACATACTCCCGAATGTGGAGAATGGAACATACCAAGCTCCTCCGGTAAAGAAGACCAAGCACAAGGTCGCATCTATCGAGACATCATCCGATACGACCGAGTCAGACGATGACACTATTCCTCGACAACCAAACGGACGTTTGCGCTTCCCGGACGCGTTTCTTCACCCAACGCCTACAACTTCTATGCAACATAATGATCAGGATTTGTTAATGGATGAGGAGGAGAGAATACCTGATGAAACTAGCGATGCAGATATTCCTCAAGCACAGGTCGCACTTCGATATAGGGTGCAACTGATAAATGAACAAGGAGAAGCAATTGAAAATTGCGTACGGATAGTAGAAGGCGATGAAATCAAGTAATTGCATGATCTTAATCTACTACTACCTATGTTGAACTTGCTTCTTTCTCAACCGATAGACGTGACAAGCGCTCGTTCTGCCGACATGTCCTACAACAATTTATTCGAGAATGTGCTCACAAAGACAGTTATGTAGGCGCTCCCTGGATTGTTAAGGTAATAGAAAGAAAGAGAGAGGAAGTTGGGTTTAATACGTTTCCAATACAATTTTTAGATGAACATTGCTCGACAATACGGGATTGATAATACGTTACCACCGAATCTGCAGGAAGCCCAGGATCTTGCCTACGCCAAAACACGAAAGAGAAAAGCAAAAACTATAGATGAAAAGGAAGCGGAAAAACGTGCACGGCGGGAGGAGACTCTTTTGCAAAAGGCGAAGATAAAAGAGGAAAAAGAGCGTCAGCGCGAAGCGAAACGCAAGCAGACAACCATCAAATACCCCATCGAAGATCTGGATTTACCAATATACAGGAAGGATCCAAACATGAATTGGCTGTTTGTGGACATGTCTTCAGAAAAGTGCCCTAATGATGATGTGCGTATTCCGTACCCGAGTGGAGGAAGGCCACCTAGACCAATACCTCATGACGACTGTACGATGCCTTACGATCTGTTTGATAAAATGCTGTCCATTTGGAGTTTCCTTGCGATTTTTTCAGAACCTTTACAGTTGACGCCATTCAGCATAGACGAATTTCAACGTGCATTATTTCATACTTCTCATCAACCCAAGGCAACTATTATGATTGAGAGTAATGTGTGTCTGTTAAACGTAATCATCAAAGAACGAAGAGAGGATATTGCTAATGAAATTGCGAGCGGGAATGCGGTGGAAGATTATTTGGATGCACTTGAAGAAGATCCTGAGAGAAATGGTAAGATGCACACTGAGGATGACTCCAGCAGTGCATTATCACGACTGAGGCGGACAAAGGTGGAGCGTGGATGGCGAGATGCTGAGCAACTCAAAATCGGAGATAACTGGGATGCTAAGGACATATGTGCTGGTCATGATCGCAAAGGATGGGAAACAGCGTTAATCGGTTGCCTCAACGAAGTCGCCACACCTGAACTTATTCCTAACTTGGATCAGATCTTACGACATCTTGTACCACGAAATAATTCAACTATTGCTGAACGAGAACGCCAATACCCGACATTGAATGTTAAATACAAACTGGCGATCCTTGAGTTTCTCATAAACGTCGTCAATGAATCCACACTAATTAAGTAAGCTGGAGAAAAGCGTAAAAAAGGAAAAAGCAATCTTTTGCTCATTTTAATTACATATCATAAGGGAATATATGGAACAGTGCCAAGAGCAATTGACCGAGTTTAGACGCCAAAAAGTTGAGATCAACAAGGAAAGCAAAAGCTTGTACGTTATCTAGCCAGTTCGGAACATAGTTAAAATTGACATTTATTTTAGAGCGGCCCGTCGGATAGAGCTGGATCGACGAGATCGGGAAGAAAAGCAAGATAAAGAGGAGAGTTCCGAGGAAGAGGAAGAAGAAGATACGGAAGAAAGCGGTTCAAGCGATGATTCAGACGAAGAATCGGACAATTCTGGAGATAGTGATTCGTAAGCATCCATTTTTAGGAACGTCATGATGTTTACTGTTCCAGTTCAAGTCATCGATTAAAGGGTCATGAAAGAAGGCATTTGTCACGGCAGGAAAAATTGAAACAAAAGCAGAAGCAGCGAGAAGAAATGGAGGCGATGCGTAAGAAAATGTATGAAAAACAACGGGAAGCTGTCAAAGCCAAAAATCAAGAAATGCGGCAAAAAGCAGAAGAACGGCGGAAGTTGGAGGAAGAAGAGAAGGCATTGCGGAAAAGGGTAATTCTTGATTGAAGGAAAGGAAGGTATATAGGTTCACGAGCTGTAATAGGAAGAGCAGCTGGAGAAAGATATGAGGAAATACATGACATTGAGAGTTCGTCCGCTGGGCCGGGATAGATTCTACAATCGGTATTTTTACCTGGATAACATTGGTACCTCTGATACATATGGTACCGGCCGCCTCTATGTTCAGAGTCCTAGTGATGTAGATATCTTGATGCTTATGGAGCGCGAACAGGTGGAAGAGCCAGAGCATCCATGGGACGGGGATGGTGATCAACAGTTCATTCTCGAATTGATGAAAGCTCAGGGTCTTACAGAAGAATGCGAATGGTTATCACAACGGATGGAAGATTTAAGGAATGACCCCTCTGAACCTTACAAAGGATGGTGGAAGTGTTACTCGGAACCTGAAGAGGTAACATCTACTATCCTTCATAGTGCGGGTGGTTTTAATATCCGATTTCTTCCTAATAGATACAAGAATTACTGCTTTGGCTGAATCCTAAAGGTTCCAGGGAATACAAGTTACGGAATGAACTAACGAAGCAACATCATAATATTGAAGAATCCATGAAAAAACGGGCGCAGGTAAATTGATTCACTATTTTAATAGAGTGCATTTGTTTTGATGCGATAACCCCACATTCATCTTAGGCATTATCCAAACTAGAAACTCCGTCAAAACGAGGTAAAGGGAAACATTAAGGAAGTGTAGCAACAGGTTTCCTTTTATTTCCTCTCCTTCCTTTTCTTCTTTACATCTTTACCTGGTAATAAACGTCGACTACTTTACGCAAAGAAGCGTTATCAGAGGCCGCAATCTGTGGAGGATTCCAGCTGGTATCGCTAGAAGGAAGCCATCGCTGAGATAATCTGCCGTCCATACTATCTTCACTTTCAAGGGTTTGTTCCATTTGATCAGCTTGACCTCGAGAATAGTAAAGCGGTGCACAATGACCCAGGACAACATCTTCCGTGATCAAAATATGACGTACAGAAGACGACGGTGTCTCATACATAGGATCCAACAGCAAATTTTCCTTTGGTAAATCAATGTGTGTAAGCCTACAGATTCTTGGAAACCAACGATTACTTGCCATGATACGCCGCAGACCTCGTGCCCCCGACTGCTTGCTGATAGCTTGTCGAGCCACGGCACGCAAGGCCTTTTTAGTGAACTTGATAGATATCTTAGCAGAAACAAATGGATAGTGTTTGGTTGAAAGAGACACAATAGAGCAGAAAAGACAAAGTGAATTTACCTGATTTAAAGCAAATAGACCTTCGTACTGTTTCACTAACGAATTCTTGGGTTCTGTAAGAACCCGGACAAGGTCTTCTTCCGAAAGTGAATTCACGCTGGCCAATACAGGTAGACGACCGACAAATTCGGGTATCAGTCCGTACTTGATCAAATCATACGATTCCACATGATCTAACCAATTTGTTGATTCTATTGAATGCTCGTTCTCGGGTTCTCGCAAGTCAGCAGCGAATCCTATTGACTATTCAAATAATAACAATGATTACTTTTTCTGTTCTTACATCTTTTCTCGTTTTTGCCTACCCCTTTTGCTAACCGGTCCTTGACAATCTTTTCAAGTCCCACAAATGCGCCGCTAAGAATAAATAAAATATTGGATGTGTCGACGGCATATCCTTCGCCATGCGGGACCTTGGCTAGCGGAAGACCAATAAATGCATTATTGTTTGCGCTTTTTCGTGATGTATTGGAGGAAGAGGAGGAGGAAGAAGTCACCGGCATACCCTTATCAGCCACATTCACCACTGTACCCTCGAGCATTCTCAGTAACGCTTGCTGGACTCCTTCGCCGCCCACATCTTTGGATGTCACAGGATCCGATCGACGAGCAATCTTGTCAATCTCGTCAATGAATACGATTCCGGTTTCCGCCTTGGCTACATCATAACTGCAGCTCTACACCATACCGCCAAAGGAACTCATGTCAGCTGTACTCAATCGGAACCCGCTCTTCTATTTGTTGATTTAATGTATATCTACCTGTAGGAGTCGTTGGATCACCAACTCAACATCCTCTCCCACATAACCAGCTTGTGTAAATGGAGTAGCGTCCGACATAGAAAAGGGAACCTGCAGGATATCTGCCAATGTTTTAGCGAGTAACGTCTTTCCTAAAGGTTCTTTGAGTTCTCTTTTCGTTGATTTCTCCTAATTGTCCTATACCACAGCCTGTTGGTCCGACCAAGAGCACATTGCTTTTGTCCAATAAAGTCTGGTCCTTCAACATTGCGGGGACTTTCTCTATGGGACTATCTTCATGGTGAGGATAGTTTAGCCAACTTGGCTCCAGTGATGGGGTGTGGGGCTCATCTTCAGAAGTTTATAAGTAACGCAGTCTGAAGATTAGACTAGTACCTGAACTGTAGTCTGCTGCTATCAGTCCTTCGGGTTGTTGCGCTACTACTAGGTCCTTTGAGGGCGTCTCCTCACGATGGAGGAGGTTGTTTTGAATACGTGCATAATGATTGTATACAGACACGGATAATATTTTTTTGGCACGCTCTTGACCTATGACATGTTCATCCAGTATACGTGCAATCTAAAATATAAAAAAAGAGCATCAGCGCTTGCTGCAAGTGCCGATACTATATTAGAATACTGTGCTGTTCGTGGAGTAAGAGAATGGGCAATGCTGTAATGTCTAATGGTATGTACACGGTTTATAACGAAATAAGAACGAGAGAATAACAACATGAGTCTTTCAATAAAAGCTACACTCTTCTCTGTTGGCGTCTTTTTTCTAAAAATGAGAGAAAACGGACTGTTCTTTCTGCATAAAGTTTCACCCCACAGTTGAACGCACATAGAACAGATTGTATGCAGCCCGGGTCTAAGAGAAAGAATGTAGATCAGGAATTATTCGTACAGAATATATACACATTGAACACTTACCAATACTTTGTTCTCTTCGCACACTGAAAATCGGGTATCATCAAAGTTATGCCATTCATTACGATAGCCGTTACGAACGCAAGCGGTGTCTAGAAAAAAACTCAGCTTCCAAGTTGGGCATAAATGCATTCTACATACAATGTCCACCGGTTAAAGAACCATAGTGATTCTAAGCCAAATAAGATAAGCCAGCTTTGTTACTAGTAGTAAAGGTGTCAAGGTCACTTACGGAGACACCGTATAGGTCATAATTAAGGGATGGTTTCTCTACCGATTTTTCCGGAGAAAACATAGTGTTTGGGACATAGCCAGACAAATCCAGTCCCCTATTTGCCACAAGTTGGAACAGAACGTTCGTGAAGACTCTCGCTTATTACCTGACAGGTGCATCAACAATTGTATCCAACTTGTCACGGAACGGTCCATCAAATGAAAATCGCTTTAAATGGATCAAAAGAACGTCAGGTAGTCTTGATAACGTAAGGCTTTTGCTGCTTCGCCGGAGCGTTTTGCATCGAGGGCAATGCCTGTAAAAAAGTTTAAGCTAATTTTAGCCACACAGCAGCATAACCCCATTTCAAAAGTTTACCATGCATCGTCATTTTCCAAGACTTCCTCCTTCACGAAATAATCAAGACATTGATAAAGTGAAACTTTGGGCGGTCCCGTGCGACCTGCAGGAATCGGGAGCGAGAGCGACATAAACGTGTTATAGGTTGTGGATGTCTGCAATAAAAGACAATTAGACCAAATGCATTTCTTGCTCCATATGTATTATATTCACCTTATGGCAAGTCAAACAAGTTAACCGGCTTCTGTATTGGCCCTGTAGCAAACTAACAACGATGCTTGTGTTCCTCGCCAGGTACTTTTCCCACGCAATCCCGCTTGCATGCCAGTCCGGTAATAGCTCAAACTTTTCCTCTTCATCCGGGTCTTCTGGAAGCGGAGGTGGTCTTTTGACTACCAAATTCACATCTTCGTGCAACCCGTCTAATAAGAACGTCAAGAATTCTTGAGAATCCTGTTGCTCCGTGCCTGAAAATTGAGGAGCGAACCGTACAAGTGCTTCCTACATCGGCATATATATGAATTATTCGCTATTCTGCCCAGATTTTGAAACTTACACGAAATGCAACTGGAGAAATGAAATTGTAATTCTCGCTCCACATGACTCGTAATAGATCCGCAAATCCTTCTGCCAACACTCCGCCAGTTCCCAATGGATTATCCCGGTTAATGTGCTGCTTGAATGTGCCCGCTAATCGGGAGAACGTTAAGTAAATACAAAACAAAAGATGCATCCTACACTTACAGATAAAGTAACGAGCTAGCGGAATAGTCCCACTTAAGCACTGAATAATTGAATTCATGAAACATGTGTTACCCAAGTTCTTGAGACCTGTTGTTCCAATCATGACAGCTCCAAGCTGAGAGAAGGAACTGTCCGACACAGGCGCTAATCGACCATCCCGAGGGCCCGATGAAACCGCTGAACTTGGTGTAGTTAACCCTGGAGGTTTGGCGGGTACCGGAGGTCTCTGCGTAGAAACCTGTGGTGGGGGAGGTAAAGGGCGCGTGGGTTTGGCAGGCACGGGGGGCACATCATAAAGATTGGTGGATGTCGCCGTAAATCCATGGAACGGGTTATCGATAAAAGTGTTTCGTCGGTGAAGTCCTCCACCAAACTTCTCCGAAGCGTTTGGTTGGATATCTGGGTATTTTTGGGATATAGAAGCTTCGATAGTGTTTGTTGGATAGAAGGGTTCCGGCATTGGCATACTCATATGACCAGTAACAGGTATCGGTGGTGTTGTTGAAGCTGGTGGTGTGAGTGAATGAGCGAAAATGCCTTGTAATGCAGGACGATGCTCGTTTGGTTGACTCATCGATTGCATATCATGCTCACCTCTCTTGTGATTAAACTATCATAGACTAGTCAGCTCCTAATTGCTGATTCCACTTGTTAGATCTTACGTAGTCATAGAGAGTATGGTGAACCACCACCGGTTTCAAGTCACTAAGATGAGCGCCTTTACCGACAACATCACGTAACCAATGGCGGACTCCATGATCCTTCCTTTTCTCATCCTTTCTTGGTTTGCTATCATTGTCTGGTGTAAACTGGTATATACCTCGGTCACCAATAGCAGCCTTCCATGCATCGAAACCACCAGCTAACATCATAGGTATCCTGACCAAACTTTTCGAAAATTCTAGTTCATAGATCGCAGCCTTCAAATTCCTCAGAGGTTCATTCGCATTTCGGATATCTTGAGAGTCTTGATCGTAATAAACGACAATATCACATTGATGGCGTCTGGAGAAAAGTTGTTGTTCTGTGTCGGGATTAAGAACTAAAGATTCTTGTATCTTGTGGGAAGATACACTTTCCATTTCGGTGAGTCCCCAGTTAATGATATGGTATAAAATACAGAAACACTCACTCTCGCCGTAAAACAAGAGGTTCAATTTGAACCACCCATTTATGCTTTATGCATCCGTGATTAAACATTTCTCGAGGTCGCACATCAAGCAACAGTACGCTGGGCGGATTTTTCTTCGTAGTGATCCATTTCGCTAATTCTAAAGGTTGCACTACCATAGATGATGGGAAGACATTGTTGGTCAACGATGGGAAGTCCTGATGCGCAGGAGACAGTTCTGCGGAACGAGGTGCAGGCAGTTCAGGTGCAGGTGTTGTCACCACAGGGTGAGGTTCCGGCATGTTCATTTTCTTAAACGGCAATTGATGTGTAGGTACGGACGGGAGATCATCTAATGACAGATCACTCAGCGTTTTCCCTGAGACACTGCTTGGAGATTCCGAGGGAGAACTAGCATTCGATACAGGAGGCAAAGCCGGGTATTTTTCCATCACACGTTGCAAGTCATCATCTTCTACTGGCTTACTAAAACGCAGTTCCAGTTTTCGGCCAAGGTCTTCCAAGATAGTTAATATCTCGTCGTTCGTCCGCTGTAAAAACCTTCCATCAACTTTTACGTTTTCCCTACCCAGGGTTCTTTTACCTTTTTTAGTTGTAAGTAAAGATTATCCTTTCTCGCTTCATTGTAGGCAGGATGCCTCTTTATGATCTCTACCATAATGCTAACCTCTCTCGTGAGTCCGCCAGACCACCCAAGATGTAGCCTTGGATTTACCTGCAACCTTTCAAATAGAAAACGTAGGCGTCTTCAAGTGATTCATTTCGTAGAGCCCAATCGCCCTATTAAGACGACAACATTAGCAGGAACTATCGCAAGCCAAGCAATTTCGTTATTCTACCTGCGCATACAATTTACTGACGGAGCTAATCCAGCTCTTAACAGCATACTTTGTGGTATCGTTCTTGTCCACGGCCGCTCGTTGATGCAGTTCAGCGAGGGAAATGGCTGACGGCATTGGTCCAGACGCAGGAAAACTCATTGACAAGTAGCGTTCGGACGAACCAAGCTTTCAGCGAAAAAAAGGGTAGGAAGTCGGGTTTAAAAAAGGCAGATAGTGTAACATCCGGAACTGGATTTTTGGCCTTTTCCCTCTCACCCTACTCGCTGAAATTCCGCTCAATACCTTCTCATTTTGCGCAGCAATACCAACCATGTCACTGAGGAAAAGTTCGAGAATTGCAAGTCTGTCTAAAACAGTATACTATGGACGCCGTCCATTATCAACAGGAACAAAGTAAAGAACAACTTTTTGGTAGCAAACAATACTCACAACTAGAAATTACAGAACAATTTCGAAAAAGAAGCAGTCGGTCAAAATTGTAGGTCATTCCGTAACAACTATGAATTACTGAACTGAATCGTTGCAGGTGAAGTCTAAAACTGCAAGGGCAGTAGTAGCTACAGAGACAGTATGTTACGACAAGATTTCGTCCTCTTAGCCTCGACATTAATATGATAGCAACAGAAAGAGATCGTCGAGACTTCACTGGCAGGCGAAGTAGCACAATTAATGCCGCTCACTGTGATATCCAGATCTTATAATTTTAACGATGCAGCAGCCCATTTGAGGAAAGTGGACCCGAAACTCGCCGCTGTAATGACCGAGGAATCATTTCGGGAGTTCCAGGAACGCATTGCTCGTGCTGACAGTGCCAACGCGTTTAGGTGAAGACACCCTAAATCAGTGGAAAAAGCATCAAATAATTTTATGTATCCTACATTCTCCAGAGCATTGGCCCGGTCCATTATCTACCAGCAAATTCATGGAAAGGCGGCTTTGTCTATTTACACGCGCTTTATCAAACTATTCAATTCACCGATCCCGGTTCCAGATC
The DNA here is from genome assembly GCA_002749535.1 of Apophysomyces variabilis. Taxonomy (NCBI): domain Eukaryota; kingdom Fungi; phylum Mucoromycota; class Mucoromycetes; order Mucorales; family Mucoraceae; genus Apophysomyces; species Apophysomyces variabilis. Next base: position 496,735 of record MZZL01000406.1, on the reverse strand, counting down.
TTGCCAAGGCAGAGTTCGTCTGGTTTCCGTCACCTGAAGAAGTCTTAAGCAAGACCTTGGATGAATTACGTTCCGTAGGTCTTTCGGCTCGCAAGGTAGCTAAAATAGGATCTGCTACACGTCTGCTATTGAGATATATTAACAAATGCGTTTCATAGGCCTCCTATATCCAGGATCTCGCGCAAAAGTTTGCAGATAAAGTAATTGTGCCAGAACACCTAGATAGTATGTCGGATGAAGAGATTTCGAAGTTACTGTGTACAGTCAAGGGGATTGGCCAGGTACAGCAACATAGAGAAACTAGCTATTTTTGTGAGCTAAACACATTTTCCATAGTGGACTGTCGATATGTTCTTAATGTTTAATGTAGGTGATTAAGGACTGGGTTATACGTTGTTTAATTAGATCAACAGTTGTGCCATCCCGATGTGCTGCCGGTGACTGACCTTGGTAATGGGATTATCGGGTGTACCACAGTCTAGACCATGTCCTCATGTACTCTTTTACTATTACAGGCATCCGTAAAGGCATGGCAGTTCATTTTGGATTATCAACGAAGAAAAATACGCTTCCTTCTCCTGAAGAAATGCGGAAATTATCAGAGATATGGCAGGTATGTAGCCTTTGGATCTTCTGAACAAAAGCAATTGATTTAAAGCTATATTAGCCTTACCGAACAGTCGCCTCTTGGTACATGTGGCGCGTACAAGATATGGAAGTTTAGAAAAAAAAAAGGATGATATATTATGATTGCAATGCTTAATTTTTTTTTATATCGTTATTATGAAATTGTTTGCCATTTAATGCAGTTGAAATGCATAACGCGTCATGATATCCAATCGTTCGGATGAGAAATAAAGTGTCAGCAGAACAAAGCGGTTGGCCATTTGAGGATCATCAGCAATCAAATCCATAAATCTGTCAGCCGAAAGCTTCCAAATAACGGAGTCTTGCTCAACCACAAGAGATCGGCTCCGCTTAGCGTTGGATGTGAAGAGACCCAGCTCCCCTACAACTGTGCCGGGAAGGATCGTTTCCACTGTAACTTCATCGTGATTGACATGCATTAGACTCCTTAGCGAACCATGTTCCAGTAATAAGAGGTAATCGCAAGGATCTCCTTCGCGCCAAAGAGTCTTGCCGCGTGTAACGGGCTCACGTTCAAAGTATGATCCTAACCTGTGGAAAAATTCGACAGGACATGGCCGTTCTGTCAAGTCACCTAGGGCTTGGACTAGCAGCTGTGTAGGCTGCGACATGTTGGCATGCATCTGGGAAGTATGTGTATCTATTCGACCATTATCAGTATTGCCGCCCCTTTTTGATTTTGCATTTCGCCTTCCTACCAATGACCGAATTTTGGACCGCGTTCGAAAGCATTGTATGACGAGGGGAACCGTTGAATGGGAGAGTATCGGTTCTTTGTCCTCCATTTCCGGTTTCCACAGGATCTTACAACAGATAAAGTTAGTTACATCGCATATATACCATTCATATCCCTACAAGGTAAACGTTGTAACGGGCGTCTGGCGAAGTAGGACTGTAATAGCACGTTCTCGCACCATTCTAAAGCTTCGTTGAGGTATTCGAAACACTTGAGATCGCTGTCCTCGTCTTTGTGGTAGTCGTCAACCCACATGCCAGCTTTGACAAGCGCTCTCTCTTGGTCGGACTGTCTCGCAACGTTACAAATGATCATAAACACCTGTCGTGAGCGCAACAGACGCCGAATTCGCACGAATGCTTCAGCTGCACTGAAGTCCAGCCCTTGAACAAGTTGCAAGTCAAGCACGAGAAACCGGATAGGACTTTGATCCCAAGCACGTTCATCCAACATATCCCGAATAGCACGCTCCACCTGATTAATCGTGCCAAAGAATAAGTAGCCCTGAAGCTTGATCACCTGGATTTGCTTGCCGACGTGATTAAGGAACTTTTGCTGTCTGTACAGACGACGGACAGTAGAGCGCAATAGCTGACCAGTATGTGTAGCTCGGATAGCCTGGCTTCTTCTGGCATTTTGGACGACGAAAAAGACACAAGCAAGCATAATACCGACAAGAATTCCTTCGACAAAACCGAGGGTAGCCATACAAGCCACGATCACACAAATAGTGATATACTCCAAATAGTGAACGCTGTGCCACGTATCAATCAGAGCTTCCTTAAGTAGATCCAAACCGAGATGAAAGATAAGACTGCCCACGACCATTACGGGAATATAGCCAACAATCCAAGGACCCACCATCCAAAGGATAGCTGTGGCACCTGCCAGCATAAGCCCAGCCAATCGGCTGTCACCACCTGTACGGATAAACAGTAAACTGTTGGTATACACCAGATAATCTAGAAACCTTATGATAAGCAATATGTAGATTATCATGTAATCAATATTTTACTTTGAACTGCTCCAAAACAGCCCGACAACGCATTGGATACACCATGTGCTACAAGCTCTCGATTTACATCCACATCGTCTTTGTTTGTGGATACACCCAAGGCAGGGACATTAATAGGCACATGCAGTACACCTGACAAAAAGATATTAGACATGCTGGCGACAAGCCAAAGTGTAACTCACCGAAAAATGTTAGCGCCAGCATAGCAGGCAGCGTCTGGGCTACTGCACGCCAGTCTACTTCGGTAAAGTCATAATACGTGTAGAAATGCCAGAATGGAAGATCGCTTTCGACAAGAGGGAAGATCCAACCGGCATCACGTACTTGATTGATATCAAGGCCAGCAATGGCAATAACAATAAAGAAAACCACAGGCAACACCAGAAAGAACAGAGGAACTACAAGAGGACTGGTAATTCGATGTTGGATGATACGGAGTAATATCGCCATCCCTAGGGCGGTAGACCACAGGGCAAATGTATGCGTATCAAGGAATAATTTCTTAAACATTGGTATAGTGTATGTCAGATTTTCATCCAGGCGACCTGAGACCTCAATCCCCGTAGCGACCAAGAACCAGCCGACGCCACCAATGGTACCAACCAAGATATGGCGGGGAAAGAAGCCTATCAGGGACCCCAACCGGAGTGCACCCAGCAAAAAGAAGGCCAAGCCTGTCATGATACTACTGATTGCAAAGGCAACTACAGTAGAGGATATAACCCGCTGTGGTTGGTCTTCGCCTACTGTCTGGACGATTTGTTCCGCCCTAGATAACCGTGTTTGTCAAATGGTCTCACCGCATCCAAGCATTTCTCCCTTACATGATGTGAAGAAATGGAACAACTTAAGGATATTCCAAATGGAGGAGAGGAAAGGGACCGTGATAGGTTAGATGCTGCTAACACCAAACCGGCTTTTAGTTTATCATTGTCTTACCTTCTATCATCATACTAAGGTATTCCATCATAAATCATGAAAATGACATCAATTTTGTTTTCTGTGCGCTTACCTTCCATTACCACCGTCAAATGCACTTCCACCGCATGAATATACAATCTGTGCAACAATGCAGCTACATCCCAATGTGCCCGTGTTACAACCAATGGACGTTCTATCTGTCGGTCTGCGACTTTACCTTACGAAAAACATTGAAATGCCATCAGGCCCAAATGAGGCAAAGATAGGATTATTTAGAGGAAACGTGATCATTCCTATGGATAAGGTTTAATCTTTGATTATCTTGATGAGTCAATGTTTACTTACCATAGGAGATTGCATCCAATAAATTGAGAAGCAATCCGAGGATTACTGCAGGGATACATTCGATAGGTCTTTTGATGATAGCGGTCCAATTGCATTTCTTGTGCTGGCAAAGGGATTGCAAGAAAGAAAGTGGATGCTTATCACCGACAGATTTGATACTAGAGTGGCGATGGGTATCTACACGTTCCAGGCGACCATTTTCAGCGGTATCAACGGAGATGGATTGATATTCCGCGGGTACAGATAGGTTTTGTTCCGGGTGTTTCAGTAATGGTTGGTGTTCGTCCGGTGGTTGTTGTTCAGCGGCATTTTGTTGGTTGATCAGAAGAGAGAGACCACTGATTGGATTGAGTGCGGCAGGAAGAGAGGGCTTTGTACTACTTGTTGATGCAGGACTTATCGTCATTTTGGTATCATTGTCCCGTTCAGATTTATCAGGCTCATTCATATACAGATCACCCAAAGCCAATGATTGGGCACGAATCGATTCAATAGAGGCTGAGTATCGCGGACTAGTAGCTATGCGAACAACAAGAAAAAGAGACCCAAGACAGAGAGAAAAAAAAGTTTAAAAGACCAACATGTTATTTAAACTTTTTCAATGGTTGAGAATATAACTTACATGTTTCATAATGGATATGTGAGGAATAGTATGACCTAGACGGGAGATCTTGGGTTGGTTGGGGCGATCTTGCAATGTCGCGAGGTAATGACCTTGCGTTATCGCTTGTGAGAGGGCCTGTCGAACCCAAGTTTTCCATTGTAATAAGGAATAAAGTCAAGAAGACCGAAAAGAAGCGTGCTACTTATAAAGAAGAGAAAGAATAAGAAGAAGCGAAGCTTTGATTTCGAGCGCAGAAAAAGAGTTTGGCAGAAACGGGCGATTAGATTGAGACGCCGCTGAACTCGGTCCTCTGTTTTTGATATCTCCCCCGAAAGAAAAAACTTAGACGCGCACACACACACATACACAGAGTGCCCCAGGATCATGACCCAGAATACCATAACTAAATATACTGTTTTGAGAAATAAGAAACATTCCGATAAAGCAATGATACTTTTGAAACGCATTGCATCCCAGGTATGGCTTTAGACTAAACGTCATTGGAGGCGCCATGTCGAGCATCCCTGAATTTAGATCATGCCGATCATGCGGAAACGAGGGTGGAAGGTTGGTGAGCTGTGTGAATTCTATCCAGACAACCCGTGTCTATTGGGTAATATAGGCATACCGGAATTGTTTATTGTTTTGCTGATACAAAAAATGACACACAAAAGGGCTGAATATCAACCGAGGTTTGAAAATTAAGCTAAGGCTCAGACCTTCCTATGATGACAGCTCATTTCTGGATTATAACGATCTTTTGGGGACCATGTTGCATGAGTAAGTTTCTTCGCAAAAGAATTTCTCGTACACAAAAATCAAAAAAGAGATAACCAAAAACATAAGGCTAGTGCATATCGGTAAAACGCCGGTGAATGGAAAGAATCGGCTCATGCTGAGATGTTTCCTTTCTTAGTCAGAGGGCCACACAATGCCGCGTTTTACAAGCTATTAGATGAACTCAACAATGAACTGGATCAATTGATCTCCGATGGTTATTCTGGTGAAGGCTTCTATTCAAAAGGACATACACTTGGCCAAGTCAGTATCCCCATGCATGAAGCAAAGAGACGTGCCGCACTAGCAGCCGAAAAACGAAAACAAACCCAAAGTCTGATGACAAAAGGCGGGATCCGTTTGGGCGGGGGAAATAATTTATCAACTACTACAGATGCAAATATGTCACCCCGGGAAAGGATTGCACAAGCTGCTGAACGACGCTTGCGAGATCAGAAATGGTGCGGCAGCTTAGAAGAAACCGACATCGACATTATACCCACCAGCATCAAACGACAACAACCGCCATCAGAAACTGGCAGTGAGCCGCGGAAAAAGCAACGGCCAGAGATCATTGATCTGACCACCGATGATAAGGTTACACCGGGCTGGGTATGTACGACGTGTACCTACGAAAACTCGGAGTCTGTGCTTGTTTGTGCAATGTGCCTTGGGAACTAATAGAATGTAGCTTGTCATTAATGTCTTGTCTATTATTTCTATGCTTGCTCAACAAGAAAATACAATAAGGTATTTGCATGTAGCACTTTGTCAAAGGCAAGAACAGACTCAATGTGCTCATATCATTGTTATGAACTTTGATTGGAACCCAGCTGTATTGTGTTGGGTAATAGCTTGAACAAGTCAGGGTAAAGTTCGTTGCAGACCAGTAAATCTAATCTGCCTTAAATTGCGTGCTTACAGTCAAAATACATCACGAGAATTTCTTCTGACCGAATGCTTTTGTTAAACTAAAGCTTCGTGCTAAACAGTTTTGTCTTCCTTATTCGAAAAGAAACCAATTCGTAATCATCGCATCAGCCGCTTTTACGATTGGATAGTGGAAATCCTATGCAATATACTGACATCCGCTATGTGCAAATCACTAGGAAAATAAGGGTGTATGCGTTAATTTATCTGTTAAGGGATGATTCGGGTCTTTGCTCTGTTGCGTCATATATGTTTCAGCGTCGATTCTAAGGTTTGCGAACCGAGACCAGTAAGACGTCGCACTAAAACATTGTACACCAAGAGTCCAGCCGAGCCAAGTCGAATTAATAAATCGATGGTTAATTGCAACACACACACACTTACTTCGTTACAGAATCGTTTCAATATCCAAAACATTGGCACTTTAATGCATGGTTCGTCATAGTTCGAAGGCCAGATCACTGAAAGAGCACGCACAGGTGTAAAAAGAGTATCGTTGGTCATTGTACATATATATACACATATGAAAAACTACAGTACGGAACCGCTTCTCTCTATTTTCGGTTGTATGATCAACCATGCCCATATGCATATAATAGTTATTGGTAAACTTGAAAAGGAAATACATTTAAAATTTGCTGTTTTTATTTAACGTCCCTATTTGAGAGACATATTTGTTCGAGACAGCTCAAAAAGAAAAAGGGTATGAAAAGGAAATACGGTATTTTGAAAGTTTTATCTGCGCCAGCGAACATGATAACTTTCCAGGGACGCAAAAGTTATTTCAGAGTAGCGTGAAATGTAGGTCAAAATATACATATTATTATGATCAACTTATTGACAGTAAAGCCGTGGTTGCTGCGTTTATCCAACATGTCCACTTTAGCTCGGTCTCAGAGAAAGAGAAAAGAAGAAAACCCTGGCAAGCGCAGGGAAAAAAAAGGAAAAAGCAAATGAAGACGAAACTATAAGTTGTGATAGGGAAGAAAAGAGAGAGAAAGGGAAGCAAAAGTGAAATATGTAGGGGAAAAGGATCAGTGCACAGAAAGATATGTCAGGCGGAAGAAATAGCGGGGAAGGGAAGTTCCAAGCAAAGTAATAACTTATTGGTGATTGTTGGAATTGGTGGAGGTCTAGTGATAAACTGGTCAGGCAAGTGACAGAAGAAATCAATGATGGAGAGGATAATACAAAGCTTACGCCAGGCGGTCCGCCAATAGTCAAGCTGGCGTGTGTGTCGAGAACGGTCAGTTGGAAGGCGATTGTGAACCTAAAAAGATTGGGTCCAAGATGACTACAGGGCACTGCTAGTTGGTGATGAGCACACAGGCAGTAGATCGCATGCTGCCGACGGCGCAAAATGTAATTCAATAAAAAGTATTTCAAAGATTATCAATTGTTTAGCAAGAAAGGATTACTGTTTAATATGTGGACTGGAGATTGTGCTGCAAACTGTCCGCGTAATATCGTTTCTCATTTAATGTCGGAAGACCGTTTCCATCCATATCGTTCTCATATACACAGGTGTTGCTAACAGAGCTGTATAGTTTGGTTTTATTATATTGCACTCAAAACGTGGGCAATGCGAAATTAGTTCTATCTATGCCTGATGCTTTTCGACCAGATTTATATTTACAGGAAATCCCTCACAAGTAAGGGCTTTCTCACCGCATTGGAAAAACCTTCATGGTACCGGTACGACACACGGACAGACCTTTTAGCTCCTAAACACGTTGTCAGTGATACAACAGAACGTGCCAAATGCCAAACTACCTTCTTTCTCTTGCATGTCCTCGTCAGTGCCCTTTCGTACAATGGGTCGACCAAAGAAATCCTATAAATCCAATCAGCCGGAGTTGAAAGATACTACCTTGTACCTTCTCGGTTGCCTCTACTTTCATGAGTTTCTCCATGATATTACTACAACAAAGTTAGATGAAATCTAAAGCGTAGTATCGTGAGATCTAGTTACTTTTGAGTCGATGCGTTTATTCTTGTTCGAGAGCTTTCAGTACTAGGACGCGAGTCCATCGTCTCTTCGCGTCGTCGCAAGAGCTCGGTCTCAATCTGGTTTTGATCCATGAGTAAAGTAGTGGTGTCGTAAAAATACGATCGTGCTAACCTCTTGTGAAAGCAACTGCCGTACGACGTATCTATGCGGCAAGCAATTGCTTGTTCCTTGCTCATAATCAAGAAGTTGTTCAATAGGTCTACCGTTCAGTAAGTACAATTGCAAGTTTAAGTAGTTGATGCGTACGGATCGAGATGGTAAGCAAATTGATCTGCAGTTGTTTTCTCTTGGACGAAGTTTAACCCGAATTCGATCATCACATCAACAAGCCTTGATAATACTTCCTTTTCTTCAGGTTTGAGCAATTGCTTATTAACCTATACAGACGTTAATATGCAAGCAAGATACCGCTTGTCTTTGATCATCTTTTTACCGGACGCAGTTCCGGAGAAAGAATGCCAATTAATCTTGGCATTAGCTCTGTCACGACAATAGTTCTATCAAAGAATCTTCGCCGAACCGGGTGGACACCTGCTAAGAATAAGTCCGCAACACCTTGGAGACCTTTTTTCTTGGTATAGTTCTGACAAATTCTGTTATTGTATGTCATATGCTGACGAAGACTTTACCGTGTAATCCACACGAGGATATTCAACGCGACGCTCCTGGCAAGTCGAACCTGCAAAAAACCGATGGAAATTGACAGCAGGGTAGGGCAAATACCCGTACATGCCGTTTTCATGCAGTTGATTCGCTCTGTGATTAACATGGTCATAAAAATCAAGCCATTCACTCATTTGAATGCATTTTTGCATTCCAACGTCATGAAATCTCATGTGTATATATGACTCAAAACAGCCTAACAACACTCAATCAGTATCGTGCTATAACGGAAAGGATTATAGGAATAGATATGAACCTTGCATAATGCGCTCGATTTCCCCGTTATGCATCACCGATCGTGTCAACCGTCCCAGATACCCTTCGTTATCTGATACCTAGAGTCAAAGTCTAGTCCTTGTTTCCAAATGTAATTACCGGTGTCTTTCAACGCAGAACTCTTTTTCCGTGCGTTTGGTGCGTTGAAAATTTCTTCCCAAATGGTGAATAAAGATTTGGCCGCATCTTTCTGGTTAAGGCCAGCTTGATTAAGTGTGCTTTCCGTAACAATTGAACCTTTCCCTTGGATAAACTTTAACTAGTGTGAGAGCAGTTCTGCTAAGTATATCTATATAATTTACCTGTAATGTATTTAGACAGCTTCGGATATCCCCATTCATAGTTTCGCTTAATGCGCTAAGTGTCTTTAGATCGCTACGTAGACCTTCATTTTCGCAGATTTCTTGCAGTCTTTTTGCCACCGTTAGCATAGGAATCGGTCGAAAAGTTACACAATGCGCAATGGCTCTAAGTGGACGTAATGCTGGTACATAACTAAAAAAAATAGTACAGCAGTGAACTTAAGCAGAATGTTTTCCTAGCGTCACTTTACAGGTCATTGCATATGCAGATAATTGGACGAAGAAGAGGGGTTTGCGATTTAGATTTGCCTTGATATTGCATTAATAACTTCTACCAAATTTAAGATCACCACTTCCTACCTTTGCGCTTGTCAGTAGTATTATCATCTATATCTGCAGATGCAAGTTGCACTAGCTTTTGTATAAAGCTCTAACATGTCTAATCAGTACCCGACGATTTAAAAAGCGGTCAAAAGGTGTTACATCCGATCCTCCAGCACTGCTCACACCATCGATTTCATCGATAATAAGCATGTTCGGTCGCTGTTCCATCGACATTAAACGTGGTTTATCGCTGCTCCCGGATAAATCTTTTTCTGTGAAGATTGCCTGCATCTCTAATGCAGATTTAATCTTTGATTGCACAGCGCTACCAGTGCGATCATCGCTATACACCATAGAAATACAGTGAGTAAACTCTTTGCATCCTTAGCTTCATATGCGTACCTTGCGTTTATTTCGATTGTATTGTACCCAGCGTGTTTCGCTACTACATGTGCCAACGTAGTTTTACCAAATCCAGGAGGACCAGATATCAAAAGAATCTATGCATATTTTTTTCGTTTAAAATCATTGTTTGCAGAGTAACAAATGTATGTACCTTTTGTTCCGGGCGCAGTAGGGGATCTTTTGCCTAAGGGTTATGCTGTTTAGCCTGTCGTTCTCTCGGTATGTCATAGAAAGCCTACTTTATTTGGTCGATTCTCATCTTTGCCGTAGTTTGGTTTGCTCCCAAATGTGGATTTGTACTGACGAAAAGCCTTTTCTCGTTGTGATTCCTGAGATGGTAACTTTCCGAATACGCAGTAATCCCATTGTTTTACCCATTTCAAAACATCGCGATTGACACGCTGACAGTCCCACATTAGGATCACTCCACCTTTGCTAACGCTATTGTGAGCCTACCTGGTCACCTAGAAGATCCACAAATGATTTTGGCCTGTACTTATCCACCCATAACTGATTTTCTTCGCGTACACAATGTATTGTCTTCTTAATTTTACTCTTCTTTGCATGTGTCTTATCAAACTCTTCCTTCTGGGTTCCCATTTTCACTGCTTCGTCGTTTTCTTTGATATCATTCAGCATTTTCCAAATAGGCTTGCTCAGTAACCCTGAAGATTTCGTGATGTTTCTAACTATTTCATCCGGCTTCGCTGTGTTTCTCTTCGAAGCTAACTTGGGCACGTACAAGGTCTTCCCGGTACGAGGACAGACCATCTTCGCAAAGCTACCAGAGGGAGGTGGTCTGCTATACTTAGGCTGTTTTTCAGGTATTGTACTGGATGTACTAGCACATACGGCATCTTCCTGGAACTTCCTTTGTGAATCGGACGAGCGAACTGTTGACTCTTGCGCATTTGAAGGTGGAAGAAAGAGTTCGTCACCGTCGATGTCCATGTCCTCTGCTAAAACCGACAATGCAGGAGGTGAATCGTCATATGCCAGTTCGCTGATCTCGATATCATTCGCGTTCAAGGCACTTGATAAATCGTTAAGTGCAGCATGCTGAATAGGTTTAAAAGCAGGTTGTGCACGATTGGCAATGCCCCTGCGAGGATCGAGTCGATCTTGCGTAAAGTTAAACCGTGATTTCTTCAGAGCTATGCTGCATTATGAGTACCTAGATCATGGCGCGATCCAATCTTACGAATTTCTTCAGCTTCTTTGCGCTGCAAATACGACTCTAGGTCGGGAATGCCACCAGAATCGCCTTCAAGGACAACGTCGTCCTCGTCCGAGTCATAGAATGACAATGTGCGATCTCGTTTACGTGTGTCCTGATCTATCATAGCTAGTTTATCGGCTTCCCTGAGAAAACAAGTTTTGGAATTGTATGACAGCCACCACGTAAAATCAAGCCGCGCTCCATAATCGATCAATATGCGCCGCTTTGAAAATTAGTTTGGCGGTGATGAACAGTAGAATTTCTGCTGTTAAGGTACATGTCCGTTAATAATGAAACTAGCGTAGCATAACACTATGCACTCCTTTGGAAGATGTTTTATTTTGCTCCGATTTGAAAAGTTGTCCTCCCTCCATACATTAACGATTTACATAAGATGTAATACTGTCCATGGTCTCGTCTCTGTATATATATATATATGTGTGTGTGTGTGTTATGACAAAACATTAATCCATGCCAACCTTGCTTTCTTGCTTGCGTTATCTGTCCATTGTTGGCTGTACTACGTTCATTGTATCCGTATTAATAACTGTGATCAACTGGATCTAATAATGCCAACTATTTGGATGGAAAGGCAGGAGTTTTTTGGTTCGGCGCATTCCTAAGCTTGACTTTACTTCTTATGTTACTGAAATTAACTTTGCAACTGTGAGAAGACATAGCTAATCTGTATAAAACAGGCTTTAATACAGTTGATTTAATCTAGTGTCTATATACTTCGTTTTTGACTGGTAAGTTCCACCCCGTAGGCAATTCCATCTTTACCTGAAAGTCACATCTGCATCTAAATTGAGCAGGAGTGGTTAAAGACAGGGACGATGAAGCCCAGACTTGGATTGAGTGAATAGAACGAGCAGAAAGAAACCAAGAGGTTGAAGAGCTTGATTAACAATTTCTTGTATTATCAAAATTGAAAAAACTAAATCTTTGTATTTTCTGTGCATGCCTTGATAACATCAGACTATTATCACAATCAGAGTCTGACGCCCGAACGTTGAAATAAAAACAATCGACCGTAGTTAGCTATAGTCATTATATATCTACTAGACCTACATTTCATTTGTCATTGCTTTACGGGTCTCTAACTATTATATATAAAAAGGTAATTTCATTAATCTTGCCAGAAAGAAAGTATTTCATAAATTACCAGTTGTTGTGAGCTACACGCTCTTTCATATACTTTGATGTGTATAGAGCGATAGGTAATCTTAAGGGCACATATGCATTCCAGAATATGTTGAACGTGCTCTAATTGCTGACAACAATCCATGAGATGAAGCTTAAAAGCCCGCCGTATTTTGCAAGCCAGAACTTCATACACGTTTCATTTAGCCATTGCTATCCGTTTCTTTTCTGGTCATAGGCCACCTCGTGCAAAATACAGTCAAAAATTTCCTTTCCGACTCGCTAGAGAAACAAAGGTCTACGGTTCTTTGGGTTAGCAATAGCGGTTAATAGCAGGAAAATGTAAGTTAGCACGTTATTATTTCAAAAGAGAAATGAATGATTCATGATCTATCTCTTTGATACCAATGCATGTTTTTAAAGCAGCCGCTAAAAATTTATATAGCTAAACTACAGAATTCCATCAGAATCTAGTCCTTCATATACGCTGCTTTGGTTGCGTGCGCGTCAAAAATACCTTTACCTTTTGCACCACTCAGAGGTGCTGGCATCTGCTTAAGCGTAGAATAACTCCGACATTGCTGGAGGACATCCAAATATGGGACACGGCATTGCACTCGACGGTCTCCTCGCACGTGTGATTGGCTGGAAGCCGTAAGGTTTAAAAAGAATCAGGGATACACCCAAAGCGCTTTTGTACTTTCTTTTCTGTCTTTCAGCATTACACAATGGAAAAATTCAAGGAGGTAAAAATATATGCGATTGCTTCAGTTTGGATGAGAAAGACTCATGGTATACTAGAAACTCGCATCCCTTCGCTCAGAAGCAGAGGCAGCCAATGCCCAAGCAGATGAGCTCGAAGCCCAGGCCAAGCAACTGCAAGCAGATCATATTGCGAAGGACCACGATATTCGTTCACTTAAAACCCGAGTACAAACACTTGAGGAACGGCTGGATGATACTGAGACTAAATTGAAAGAGGTCTCGGCAAAGTAAGTTTCCGAGAGAGTCATGACGGCAAAAAAAAAAGGAAAGAAAGAGCCTTATTCATCCTGCAGGTTTAACGAGGCTGATGCGAAGGCGGAACAAAACGAAGCCAAGGTAGCTAGTCTTGATCGTGAACTTCAAGATAAAGAGGCTTTGCACGAAGAACTCAAGGAGAAGTACGCCGCAGCCAAGTCCCAGCTAGATGACCTTTCACGCCAGTTTGATGATCTGTAAGCGCCCGATATATTCTACGACGGACAAAAGCCTATCTTTGTTCTCTCTTTTTTCTCCCTATCGCTCCTCCTCTTGCAAATAAAATGATCTCCCTGCTTTAAATTCACTAGACAACATTATCAACACCTGTACCGCCTAGAATTTTTGTGCTCGCGTGAGGCTGGTGTTTGAAAGCAGCGATTCCTTTTGGTCGGAAAAAAGTGAGCGTGTGAGCAAAGGAATTTTTTTTATCTCGCATCAAATGACTGAAGGACATACCATAACAAATAGAAGTCAATAACAGTGTCACCGCAGGTACGATGAGAATAGTTGTGTTGATTAGTCTGGATAAAAACATGACTATCGCAAATCTAAGGAAAGGTTTTAATCCGCTGTGCATTAGCGTTGCATTAATGGTTTTTGGGTTTGCTTACACAAGGTATAATCCAGCACGCAAGTGCGCATTTTCAAAATAGGCGACGAAGCTATCACTGTTGTTTCCTATTAGTCAACACTGTTTACTTTCCAGTCGAGCAAAGTTACAATTTCGGGCTTGTGGGACAAAACTAGAAAGAGCTGTCAGCTCAGTACTTGGAATTCTCAAGCGTCTTTTTACCTTGACGCATAAAGGAACTTCGACGAAAACCAATATGAACGCAAAAACCCTTACGTTAACCGGTTAAAACCATCCAAAACGTACTCTTTTTTAACTTGTTCAATTACCAGCCAACAATAGCAAAGATAAGATTACTCGCAAGCGTAATAATTCCCAATGCGATCAACACTAATCAGGATATTAATCCCTTGACAACGTTGTTAATTCGTTTTCACTTGCAAATGATAGAGACAATGCCACCCCTAGAAATCCGTTTTCAGTACTGCATTAGAATTGCGTCATTGTATTAAGTGTACCATTGCGCATACAACGAAAAGTTTCTGGAAGCAAATTCGTCAAGAATGCTCATGGTTGTAAGTAAACGTGTCAAATGAGGAAAGCGAGGAGAATCTGGAATTGAAAGAGCGGACTTAACAAATCTGAATTTCAACAAAGGGGAAAACTATTTTATTAGACCTGTGCGTCACGCCAGATCTTTCATAGTCAAAGAGAGTTTGTTGTATGTGTGCCTTAAGGTGGATTAACGGTGGAATGTGGGTGCGCTAAGAGGACTGACCATATTGTACGTTTAACCAATATATTCTATCTCAAGCAGCAGATTCTTACTATCAGCTGCCTTTTATTCGCATTAAACTTGACTAAGATTGAAAATAACCATAAGATCAAAGACGAAACGAAGATAGTGATGTTATATTCTCGCTTATCCTCTTGTTTTTAGCATAAAGCCAAATTTGCTGATGTCTAAATGGAACGCATTGCTCATGCATTATGTAATTTTTACCGACATGAAATTCACCCTGCGCTTCCGCTCCAAAGCTTAGTAGCTTTATCTCATTGCACGGGTGTTTTAGCAAAAAAAAAAAAAGACTAAACTTACCATTTGCGATCGTACATTGCGTTGATCGTAAGCTTGACACGCTTTATCCCTTATCCACAACTTGGTGTTGCAAGTTTTCCCATCTCTTCTGTGGGCAGCTGACCTCCCACACTTAATTTCCACTTCTTTCACACATGTTGTATAGTAAAAGCTATGACAAACTCGTAAAGCAATTATCACCAACTAGAAGATATCATGTTTGGATATCAGGTGCCAAAGGCACGCAACATTTTGCACGAGCACCGTCTTCATTGCCTGCAGTAGCCACAGAAATCCGTGGGCGCGGACGTAGTCTTTGGCTTGCTTTTCTTCTTCCATTTTCTAAAGCCTACTATGGAGCTCAAGGAAAACGCCTGCGGCTCGATGAGCAGGGTGAGACGGCCAGGTCTTGCCCGTAGCTTGCTGCGAAATCAGCATACATAACCTGGATAACTCCACCCAGGATATGCAGTCAGGTACCATGTCTCCATTATATCGTTAGTCAGTGTCAGATCATCGATTTCAGTACTGTTTCCTTCTGCATAGCGAGTTCAGTCAACAGTTAGCGAATGACCCAAAGGGGCCCTGACCCGTGTTTTTTTGAATCAAAATTTCATACCATCCCGCCGATATTCACGTGAGTCCTTTATTGGGTGCTCTTTTTTCGTCGCTGTTCGCTTACTCCACTGCTTTCCCCCCAACAGCGTTAACTGTACTTGCGTGTTGTGCTTTTCTCTCCTTTTCTTTTCCTTACTTACTAAACGATAATGGCATCTGTTCTTCAACCATCGGATGAGCTCAGGTTTTACCGTATGCTCCTCTTTTCTTTTGTTTGCTTTCATCGCTCGTTTTGAACAAACCTTAACGTTCCTTTTGTGTTTTAGGTCCTTTCGATGAGCACACTCAGGAAATTTTGATAGTAAAAAATCCCGGTGCAGAGCATTTAGCCTTCAAGATCAAGACAACAGCACCCAAACAATACTGCGTGCGTCCTAATGCCGGTCGTATCGAACCTTACTCAGAGGTGCAAGTCCAAAGTAAGGGACCAGTTGATGAGAGACTATAACAAAGGCTTACTTCATTTGTCCATCCAAAAAGTTATTTTGCAGCCTTTTAAGAAGCCACTACCAGAAGATTACAAATGCAAGGACAAATTCCTTGTGCAGACAGCTGCGATTAAGCCAACTTATCCTGATCTTGCCGTTGGTGATTTGGTAATGGTTTTTTTCGCTTTCTTTGCAAGATTGACGACTCGTAGAAACATATCGCTTACAGATACCTGTAGTGGACTTACATTGATAGTGAGGACAAAAGGAGTGTACATCAGCATAAGTTGAGATGCGTATTCATGCCACCCAAGACGAACGCGGCTGCACCTGTAGTTGAGGTAATTAACATGTTACATGAGATAGCAAGGAGGAGGGGGAGATGGGTAAAAGTGGAGTGATAGTTTTTGCTCATTGTCTATTGACTAGGCACCTGTGGTCGAGACGGTTGAGACGACTGAAGCGACCCAGAAAACTCCTGAACTGGTTGCTGCTGTGTCGGAACAATCCCCAACCATAGTACAGCAGGACGAAGAAACAAACGAGATTAAAAAGAAGTTGTCCGAAGCTCATGCAACCATTGGTCAACTCCAACGACAACTTGAACAAACGCAGAATAATCTGCGCATGCGACAGAACGCGACTCAATCGGTGGCGAACAATCTGTCCCGCACCGTTCAACCTTCGGATGCAGTGCATCAGCATTTGACTGACTTAGAAAAACCCCAGGCAACAGAGGGATACCCACCACAAATTGTGCTCTTAGTGGCTGTATTGGTGTTTATCATTACCTACCTTTTCTTTTAACGCTCTTTATTTTGCTATACATTTTTGTAACGAACAAGAGAGGTATTTTTCTTTCTCTCTCTGTTTTTTCTTTATTTGAAACACACTACATACATACAACACAACACACGTAACTTTTCTCTTTTTCTCTCTCTTTCTCGCTCTCTTTCTTTACCATGCTTTAGTCTATAAAATCAAAGGGACGTTTATACAGTCTAGAAAATATGGAAACAAACAAACATAATTTACACATCTAAAATCACTCGTAAGCGGCTGTCATAGTATCTATCACTCCACCGCCGAGGCACCAGTCGTTTTGCCACACAACGACTTGTTGGCCAGGAGCCATTGCCCGCACAGGTCGTAGGAATCGAACAGCATAGCGGCCGTCTGGCTGATGAGTAAGGATAGCCTTTTCAGGTTTTTGTCGGTAGCGCACCTGGGCATCCACCATCATTTCTTTTTCGATAGGTGGATCATTGATCCAAACCCAGTTTCGAGCTAAACAGGCCGAATGGAAGAGAGCCGGATGGTTTGATCCTGGGACACAAACGAGGGTGTTGGATTCCAAACACTTGCGTGCTACAAACCATTTCTCTGAGCCATGACAGATACGTGACGCTTGACCAATGGTATATCCAAATAAGCCAGTATGCCGACCGATCAGGCGACCTTCCAGATCCACAGCTGGGCCAGGGGATTGAGGGATATATTCGGCTAGGAATTCGGCAAAGCGTTTGCGTTGGCCAACGAAGCAGATGCCCATGCTTTCCCGTTTGGTGGCCACATGGAGACCCAATTGATGTGCCATCGCCTTGACCTGCGCTTTTGATTCGAATTCCCCAAGAGGAAAGAGAGTGCGTCGAATGGCTGATTCAGTAACAGTGGAGAGATAGTAAGACTGATCCTTCAAAGGGTCTCGTCCTCGTAAGAGTTTCCCATCAAGAGATCGACAGTAATGACCTGTGGCCAGCCACACGTCTTTAGGCACTTTCTTTAAAAGGGCACCGAATTTGATGGATCGATTGCATGCGATATCTGGGTTAGGCGTCAAACCCGCTTCGTAGTCTTCAATGGTTTGTTGAAAGACCTCCGTCCAATATTCCTTTACAAAGTCAATTTGTCGACAGTTTATTTTGAGATGTTCGCAAACTTTCTGCACGTCTTGCCAGTCCTCAGCACTCGTACATACACCCCTTTCATCGGCTGTATCCCAATTTCGCATGTAAATGGCTTCGACATGGTATCCTTGATTCTTCAGTAATGCTGCCGAAACACTTGAATCAACACCGCCTGACATGGCAAGGACTACTTTATCACCCGGTTTTGGTTGTCGTTGAAAGCCATGATAGCAACGTTTTTGGAAAAGTCGCCTTAACATTTTCCTCTTGATCAACTGACACACACCATCCAGGAGCGGACCATCAACCGTCTTATCTCCTCTCAGGGAAGTAATTCAACTCAGCCACTGAAATGCTATTGTACTTGCTTTAATCGCCACAGGCTTCCAATAACTAACGAAGACCGAACATTTCGCCTAATCAATAAAAATGGATTTGTTTACATTAACTGTATTAGAGGGAAAAGGGGACATTTTGTCTTTTTATTAGTATTATCAGAAGTCGAATAAGATATCGGTTCAACACTGCAAGTAAAGATGAACATAATGTAACTTGATACACCATCACCATATACGTACACGTTATGAGGTTAGCATGTCATTCTCCCTTTTTCCATGACATCACAAGGATACAATACAAAGCAGGGTGCAATGAAAAGCGGTGACTTCAGGATTTTTCCGAACCTTTGCCAAATCCGCAGAGCACGTTTAGCACTCTCGTGTATACATTCATTGTCAAAAACAATTTGTTTGTCAGTTGTTTAAACATCTGCTGCATATAATTCTCTTAAAATGCTTTTATGTTGATGGTTCTGCTATTTGACTTTCTATGGGTTCGTCGAAAATGACCGAGTTTGTTTGTGTCTGGGCAATGATGTAATAGAAGGAAGATAAATCGAACCAGTTGATGTTTGAATTGTTCCATGCCTATTTTAAAATAGGGCACAGTTCATCTTACGATCGCATCGATGCTGTTCGCCAACTTACTTTCCAAAGCATACAAGCCGCAGGTAAGGAAAACAAATCTAATGGGGCACGTTGAGATATGTTGTTTTGATCTTTTGTGTCTGTGGCGCAAGATGGAATCAGTGGATGCTGGAAATGTACAGGGAAGACAGTGAGATGCAAAATTATAATTTCTTTAATATTCCATGCTGTAGGATGCAGTGAACAATAAGCAGCATGAGACGGATTTAAAGCAATACTCCGATTGAAGATAACGAAGCGCTCTGTTCCCCGTGTAAGATGAGGGAAAGAGTAAGGAGAATGTTTCGCGTGGGTAGTATCCACGTCCATACCGTGCGATGGATGACTGATATCCCGTTTTAGATTGGCGATGATGATGAAGCGAAAGAGCCGCTCAGCCGATGATGAACGGAATTTCAATCTAAAACGTTGTATGGGGGAAGGAAGTTGAAAATATGCAGAAAGGGGTCATCGTCCTACCTTAGATGAAGTAACAGAGAAAGTGAAGTTAATTGACAGCTGATGAAAACTGTCTTTCTTTTGAATTTGGAACATAGCAAAGATGATTGATTAATCATGGTCAATGTAACCTATACCTAACTACATTTAAATAGAAGAGACAATTTTTCCCGTTGACCGAAGTTATGGAACTTTAGAGAGCCATCATTTTCTCCTGAGTATTGCTTCATGTCATTTTCTGTTTATGGTAGGTATATCAAACAAGAAAGTTGGGATTGGCGGTGCTGGTAATATTTACCAACATAGGTGATACAACAGGAGAAAATGATGTCTGTGCTGATACAGGATGTTACGAAACAAAGAGTTACCCGCATCTCTCATTTTCCAGCTCTAAAAGAAGAAAAATACGCAAAAACATACTAATTTCTGTACAAGCCATAAGAGGTCATACTTCATTCAATGATAAGGATTTCCTTTTTCTATTGATTGAACAAGGTCGTGTGTATTATAGACCTTTGTCTCATGAACTAACCTTAAGATGAACGCAAGGGATCATTCGAGAAAGGGTTAAAAAGCAATAACCATAAAAAAAAGTCCAAACCCCGCAAAATCAGGATGGAGGCAAAATTAGAGAATCGTACGTTTCTTTTGCTTCACATACGAAAACAACATAGTGGTAATGAAAATAGGACCAAAACAACAACGCGAATCTATTATGATAAATAAGATATCAACAGGAAAAGGGTGACAGGACATTAATATAGCCAGAAAAGGGATCTAGAGTGTGACGCGAAACTTACAATCACTAAACAAAAATAAAAAGAAAAAATTCTGACAGAAAGTAAGGATTCATCTGGTGACAAAAAAAAATTCGCGCAAAACGGACCCTATTCGTTTCATGATTTTCTCGCACCATTAGATAAATACCACATTCGTACCTTTTTCTTCTCTCTCTCTCTCTCTTACTCTCTCTTCTCTTATACTCTCTATTTCATCTTGCTCGTGTTGCCGTGATTCCATAAAAAAGGTCTTGATTCCTTTTTAATGCATCCACTTATTATACAAACACACTATGGGATTGTTACACCTGAACGATCCGTTCCATCCAGCCCTAGTATTTCACCAGCTGTAGTGACTCATACAACGGCCATGACACGTCAACTGCCCTCCGCCGTCGATTTGTCGGAGCTCACAAGAAGATTGCAGAAAGCCGCTTCCGCACGATCATCCAAACAACCCTCTCACAGCTCTTCTTCTTCGTCATCTTCCTCATCCTCCTCTTCTTCTTCTTCCTCTTCTTCAACAAATACACCACCTTCCCCTTCCACACCTTCACAATCCATCTTTAAAAAGTCAGAATACGATTATCCATACCATCAATCCCATTTTCATCATCATCCTTCTCCTTCTCCAATCACTGATCTTGGACGTTTTGCAATCGATGCTATACCCACCGAAGATTTCATCAATCATTGTCAACAAGATATTGAAGCAAAATATGGTCAATGGGGTAAGTGTGTGCATGCATTCGGCCGAGGGATTGGAAAAAGAAAAGGAGAGGGAATATGTAGAAAATAAATAACGCAATCTCTAATTTGGTTCATGCAGGCCCATGCATTGGTAGAGGCGCTGGAGGATCTGTCAGATTAATCAAACGAACAGTGGATCAAAAATTACTGGCCGTCAAACAATTCCGTAAACGATTACCCACCGAAAAAGAAAAGGATTATATCAAGAAAATAACCGCCGAGTTCTGCATTGGTTCCACAGTTCACCATCCCAATGTGATCGAAACTTTGGATATTGTACACGATGGCATGCAATTCTACGAAATCATGGAATATGCTCCAAACGATTTATTCAACGTAGTAATGAGCGGGATGATGTCTCGCGGAGAGATTGCTTGCTGTTGGCGACAGCTTCTACAAGGTCTCGATTACCTTCATAGCATTGGAATTGCTCATCGTGATTTGAAACTCGACAACTTGGTGTTGGATCATCTGGGTATCCTGAAAATCATTGATTTTGGATGTAGTTACGTGTACAAACGTCCATATGAGAACACAATTACGCTTTCTAGAGGTAAAAAGAAATGACAACAGTAGCAAAAAAAATGATGTTCAACTAAAAACAAAATATTGAATTAGGTATCTATGGTTCTGATCCATACATCGCACCAGAGCAATATACCCAGTCAAGCTACGACCCACGATTGTCAGATGTCTGGTCATGCGGTATTATTTTTGTTTGCATGACCATCCTCCGCTTTCCGTGGCGTTTACCACGCTCCAGCGACCCTTCATTTCGCGCATTTGCAACCAATCACAACCAACAACAATACCGCCTGTTAAAGTTATTACCACGTGAGGCCAGATCGCTCATGGCTGGCATACTCGAAATTGATCCTGCACGGCGTTACACACTCAAGAAATTGATGGATGACCCTTGGGTGCGATCTATCGATATGTGCAACCTAAACCAACCTGGAGCTGATCACGTTCACCATGTTTCAGTAGCTGACACAACAAATGAACGAGCCAACTTGGTCTTGGTCACATCTGAACCTCCAGGCGCTATTGCAGAAAAAGAAAGAAGAAAACGATTATCCAGCAATCCAAGACCATCCTCATCCTAAAAGAACAAAAAAGAAAATGCATTCAATCATATGGAAACAAAAAAAAAAAGAACGGCTAATGTACTCCCTCCCTCTTTCCCGACACTCTCCTAGAAAAAAAAATTAGTCTTGTTTTTTTTTGTGTACGTGTATTATAGTCCAGCATTTTATTCGCATCATTTTTCCTTTTCTTTCTAGCTCTTTTGCCTTTTTTTCTCTCTATTTACTTTTAAACTTTTCTTTCTTTATGTTCTGATCGAAACTGAATATTTGCATTCCAATTGTATTAAAAAGGAAGTGAAGAAAAGGAAAAACGTATTATATAAAAAAGAAAGAGAACCACGAATCGTAGGAAAAAGACAATAGTAATAATAAAAAGAAATGTCAAACTAACAACAAACATGTAGAATGGGGTGAGTTGAGATACAACAACAACAAAAAAGGTTTTTTACCCCCTAGGAAAATATCAGCTAGTTGCACTATTCTCCATCTGTTTCTCTTTTTTTTTTGTCTCTCTCTCTCTTTTTCTCTCTTTCTCTTTCTCTTACTAATTAGAATTACTCCCTTTTTCTCCTTCTCTTGTTTTTATTTTACCATAGGACGACAGATACGCTCTTTCCCCTTTCTTGTCCTTCC
The DNA here is from genome assembly GCA_002749535.1 of Apophysomyces variabilis. NCBI lineage: Eukaryota > Fungi > Mucoromycota > Mucoromycetes > Mucorales > Mucoraceae > Apophysomyces > Apophysomyces variabilis. Next base: position 474,117 of record MZZL01000406.1, on the reverse strand, counting down.
CTTCCCAAACCCCCCTTTTTCTTTCAATGCCATGGCTACGATAGACACAGCTTACTACGTCCCCACCTTGCTCGGTCTATCCACAACCTTTGGCATCACTTGTGCCATATCTGCTATTTGCCTTATCGAGTTTGAAATATTTCGACGCATTCCATCTATGCAATGCTTATTTGCTCCTCGAACTCGGTTACTATGGTAAAAAAAAATTCCTTGCGTCAATTTTGAGATTCCCATGATACTGAACCCATTTTTTTTTCTTCTTTTCTTTGACTTGTTGTCTTAGCAATGCAGCGGCTAGGCTGTCTCGGCGTCCGTTTTCCTGGCTGACATCCACGTTTTGGTTAGACGAAGGTTACTTTGTCACTAAAGTGGGCTTGGATGCAACGATGCATCTCCGATTCCTGCGCATGGCCGTCCAGTTCCTTGCATTGCAATCCCTCGTGGTATGCCCCACGTTACTAAGTGTCCACTGGACAGGCGCAGGTGCCGCTTCAAAGACACAATGGGCTCTGACGGACAGTAACGACCCGCTGTACGACAGTCATTTCAACGTCTCTGTCGATCAATTCCGAAGTAACTCGACCTTGTACAACCTTTCCATCGCCAATGTGCCCAACAATAATTCGATCGTGTGGATCCATGTGGCTCTTATTTTCATCATCTCCATCGGTTGGCTCTGGCTTCTCTTTGTCAACCATTGGCACCACCTTCACCTGCTCCAGGCCACTGGCCCGACCGAGTTCATCCACGACCGCTCCGTCCTTATCATGAACGTCCCTCATCATCTACGCAACGCCGCCTCCCTTCGCCATCATTTCCAGATGGCCCAGATCGGCGAGGTCGAATCTGTCACCCTCGTAAGCCACACCGCCAGTCGTGCCTTGGATCAAGCGTTCGACAAGCGCCAGAAAGCCTTGGATCAACTCGAATACCGCCTCATTACCCTTGCTCGCTCCGTATTCCATCCAAAACGGGAAAGTGCCATGCGGTGGATGCAGTTACCTGCCAAATTACTGGCTGCGAATCAGCCAGTCGACGATATCCATACCATCCTTCAGGAGATCCATCGGTTGGATCACCAAATCGAACAATTGAAAGACGTGGATGCTTCGCCAGAATACTATATGCCAACCGGTACCGCCTTTGTGACGTTTTCGTAAGCAAAAAAAAAAAGAGAAAAGAAAAGAAAAGAAAAGAAAAGAAAAAAAAAACCAACGGCGTGTGTCTCTCTTATATTTACTTTTTTTTTCTCTTTCCCTATAGATCTCCCCATTCAGCTCAGATATGTGCTCAGATTATTACTTCCTGGAAACCAGGTGTATTTGATACCCGGATGGCACCCGAACCTCGCGATCTGTTATGGAAAAGTCTGCTGCGAAGGGGAAGAAAGGATAAACTCATGGGTAGACTTCGACAATGGATCGTCTTTGTAGCAGTCTGGTAAAGTAGATCTCTGCCATCACTTTCTTTAAGCAGGGGCTAAACAGCAAACTTTGGTTTTCTACTCTGTTTTTTTTTTCTTTCCTCTAGGTCTTTGACGATCTTTTGGTTATTCCCGATATCCTTTATTCTCGGATTGACCTCGATTGAATCCCTTTCCCAGAGAGTGTCATTTCTTCGCCATTTCCTGGACACATCATTGATGGTTCGGTCATTTATCCAAAATATCCTTCCAACGCTCTTGGTCACTTTGTTCATGAGTATGCTACCGTGGATTTTGCTGGAGATTTCGAAACAGCAGGATTTTATATCCTATTCGGAATTGGAGGATTGTGTATTGGGTCGCTACTATCACTTTGCCATTTTCAACGTACTGATTGTCTTTCTGCTGGGTACGGCGTTTCTATCCACGATGCTTGACGTATTTTACGAGCCCGCTAAGTTACTGCAATTACTTGCCAATTCGCTTCCGCAGGGCGCTAATTTCTTCCTCAACTATATCTTATTTAATTCTTCGACACATGCCATGGAACTTCTCCAGCTTGGTTCACAGCTCTTTGGCCATCTATGTGTTACCTTACCCTGTGTGGCCCGCACTCCACGGATGCTTGCCCGTTATACCTCCCCCTGGTCATTTCCTTATTACTACTATTACCCAAACCACATTCTGGTGCTTGTCATTACCCTTACTTACTCCGTGATCCAGCCGCTGGTTCTGGTGTTTGCGTTGATCTATTTCACCTTGGCCCTGAATACGTTTCGGCACCAGTTTGCTTACTGCTATATCCGTCGTTATGAATCCGGCGGTTCACGGCATTACCGTCGGATGGCCCGTTATACATCGGACGGACTCATTATCTTTCAACTTACCATGGTGGGTCTTTTGTATCTCAAAGGCGTTCTGGCCGCCGCAACCGCCATCCTTCCTCTCATCGTTTTCACAATATGGACCAAGTATAAGCTGTCCCAGCTCTTTGGGTGTCGCGCCAAGCATCCTTACGTCGGGCGTTTCGGTTGTTCGCCGCTGGCGGATGTCAATACCCATAAAGGCATGTGGAGTTGGGTTGATGACATATGGAAGTTTTCGTACATTAAAGCCTGGTGGGTCCACGGTCGTTACGCCACACAACATCCGAGCACGGTCTTGCACGAGCGTGAGCGAGAAACCAGTGGGGATACGGCCAAGACGGATAGCGCTCGGACCAGCCCGGCCAGTACACTTTGCGCCGATCAGGAGCAGGCGTATCTTGTCCGAAAAAAGGGTGGAGAGGAAGAAGACGAGGATGCGGAAGACGGTCATAACAACCGTGGTAACGATGAACTACCGTCCGCAACTGACGACCTTTTGCTCTATGACGATGATTCTCGGTCGCCTCTGGAGACGTATGAACATCCCTCGCTTGTTCGTCCGCTTGAAAAACAGCTCTATCTGCCACGAAATCCCCATCTTCGCCGTTGGAGTTTGAAAGATTGTGTCAAGATGTCTCTGGATGATTTGTCTACGGCCTTCGGCCCACAGCCATCCGTTTCTCGACGTCATGTGGAGATCACTGTGCCTTCTACTTCGCATATTGTATGATAATCCCCCCCCCTTTTTTTTCCATGTAATCACTTTTCTTACTGCCATTTTCTCTTTCGCTCGCCCCCTTTTTCACCTTTTTCTTTACTAATCATTTATTAATATTACGCTATTACTACTGTTGTTTTAAAAAGTTACCACAAGCCACAAAAAATAAAAAGAAGAAAAAAGTTAACAAAAAAACATATCAGATTCACTGTTTTCTGCAACGATTTCGGGATGATGAAAAGCTTTTTTTTGTAACGCACATCTCCTTAATTTCTGTCTTTAATGTCAAAAGTGTTGCATATCACTTGGCCTTTGTGCCAGGACGAAAAAAAAAGAGCTGCTAACTAAGCATACTAAGCGATTGAATTGATCACTCGATTCCTTCCTTTTCTTTTTGGATTTGTTATCCTAGAATCGTTGGCTATTGCCTGTTAAATGGAGATTTTGATTTGCGTACTTTGAAGGTTACTACTGTCCGTTTACATGAATCGGAGACTTTTCCTTTTCCCACATCTGGATCAAAACTTGTCAATGTTACGTTTTTCATGTGTTGAGAATTTGTGAAACTGGTGATCGGTCATTCTTCGCAGGGAATGATGACTGTGTGACATATTGGTGTAGTTATTTTTTGTAGACGGACGATCATGCTGTGCCACATAGATACTACACATGCCATAACTCTAACTTAAAACTGAATGGCTTATACACTATAGTGGCCAACATCAACATTAATGCCCTGTACACCAGACTTTTCATTGTCATTGTTTGAGAGCAGTCTGATCATTTTTTTTTTTGGAATCAATTCCCAGATTTTGCCCACTCAACCCTTCGATGGGATGCCAAGTCTTTTCAAATAAAATATTATGCACCTTGATACTCTCCGGTCGGCTTGAGTATCTGAGAGCTTACACTTAAATAGAGCACTTTACAGTAACCCTTGCAGAGAGCAGATTTTGCAATTCGGTTAGACGAACATATTGAACGATGGCCTAGTAGACCGTATTGCCTTGCGTCATGATCTTAGGCCGAAGCCCATTAGGTCAAGTTGTTATGGGCTAGGTGTGGGGCCAATCTATATATTAGCGAAAACTGGAAGGGAGACCAGTTCCAAAATTTGCATGCATCTGTCTGGTCAAAAGCAGGTAATACAAAGTGGCACCGGACAATCATAAGACAGAGATAGTCTGATCACTTCAAAGCCGACTGAATCATCTTCGTTTATACATTTATAGGAGATGTTTGTTTTAAAAGAAGACTAGGAAAGAAAAAAGGGCTGCAAGCAAACCATTCATGCGTCTATCTCAGCGAGTCTTGCCTGAAACATAACCATGACAAGTTAAACGAATTCTGTCAATCATAACTCCTAGCAATCCGTATCTCTCATGAAGAGATCTCGTTAAAAGTTATATTATTTGATGCATTATCAAGGGGATCTGGTGTCTTGCAAAGAAAAACAAGTCGACATGTTTTCTTTTCCTAAGTCTATCGCACTGTTGGACAAGGAGACATGATTAAAGTTTACAACGTTGCGATCATGTAACATCCGTGTCTTAGAAAGTTCTAGATTGCCCGATCATTAAAGGAGGAAGACAAAAGAGAAAAGCATGCGTTTCGTTCATTTAACCGAAACAGCAATGGATCACTTTTTTCTTTACAATAGGGGAATGGGTGTGATCATTTTTCATCTTGCTATCACGCACTCTAGACATACGTAACTTAAGGATTAAAGCACGAGTAGCTTTCCCGGTTTATCTAATATGCTAAACTAGGTTAATTCATAAAAGAAGATTTACACCGAGAATGCAATATGTTCTAAAGTCATTGAAGGATGTATATAGGTGTTAAGAAGGAGTTTGTTAAAGGGAAACCAGAACGGAGATACGAAAAGCGAAAGAGAGCTTTTAGGGTCAAAGTGATCAAGGAGTTTTAACATGGAATATCTTACAATCGATCGAGTTCCCTTTTCCTTTTTATTGTTACCATGAATTTTTAATGCTAGAATGAATGAAGTGCCAGCCTCCTTTTTCTTGTTTTTTGTCCCTTTTCTTTTCCTTTTTTTTCTTATCCGTTTTCATCCTATACCGAAAGAAGAACATATGACGTTTTCTTCCCCTTCTCTTCTTCGGAAGATACGAGTGTTTCGGAATCGGAATCTCCGTCATGATAAAGGGTCACTGCATGATTTTATGTAAGCTTACAGAGCACAAAATAGGAAAACGGCTACTCTCATGAAGCCTGGTTTTCTCTTCTTCTTTTGTTTTTCTCTCTTTACTCATTGTTTTTCGCCTACCTGAGCTGAATTCTGAAAATGGATCATCATAGGCGGCGTCTATGGCAATATCCGATTCCAGATCAAAGCTAGCTGTTTTATGAACAGGCATAAGATCTGTTGGAGGATCATCTGGTTGGATCGGTGGCTTCATGTGTCGTAACAGGGCAAAGTTGAGTGACCGGAAAAACGGATGTGCTTTGACATCACTTGCTCCTGCACGCGAACCCAACCGTGTCCTTTCGTTTTTATCCAATAAACGTCGTATGAGATCGCGACAAGCACTGGAAGTAGGAGTATATCGTTTGCGAGAAGGAAAAGTAAGGCTGCAATACTGAATCTTTGAAAATGTATCATTGCGATGCTTTCCTTTGAAAGGTGTCAAACCAAACTATAGAAAAGAAAAAATAAAATCGTTCAGTTCTTTCACATCCTTTCTTTTTCTTATTTTGCGTTACCAGCATTTCATAGATCAGGATGCCAAGTGTCCACCAATCAACTGCACTCGTGTGTCCATTGCCGTCAATGACTTCAGGAGCAATATATTCTTCGGTACCGACAAAGCTATGTGTCCTCAGATGTGCAATGCAAATCTTTGTGTCTATGGAAGGCGGCTTTTTCCATCGAGATACAAAATACAAAAAGAGAAGAAGAAAGTGTTTAAGCATATCTAATATGTTACGCTCAGACCATCTTTTTTTTTCTCTTTGGGTAATACACTTTTGTTTTCAGTCTTTGTACATACAACATTAGGTGAGGTTGACTTGACAACGGAGGGTGGGCACGGAGGAAACGATTGCTTGCTGAGATCAAAATCTGTTAACATCAGATGGCCACTTTGATGAAGCAGAATATCTAAAGATGCAGAGAAAGGAAAAAGAAACTTAGATCCTGTTGGAACCCCTAAAAAAACATTACTTTCTGGTTTCAGATCGCGATAGATGAATCCCTGAAGATGCAGATATTCAAGAGCGGCAATCACTTCGGCTGCATAAAAACGAGCACCTTTTTCATCTAGACACTTTCCAGGGCGAGTCTGGAGTGCTAACTCAGTGCAAATGATGAGTAAGAAAAAAAGAAAGATCTTAGAAGTAGCTTTCATATTCCTTACCTTGAAAGAATTCACCACCCGAACAATATTCCATGACAAAATAAAGATAATTTTGGCTCTGAAACGAGTGGTAAAGAGTGACAATGAAAGGGTGATTGGCACTCGAGAGGATCTCTTGTTCGGCCAGGACACGTTTTACTTTCTTCCGTCGGATCATTTCATCTTTGGCTAAAACTATGGTTGAAAGAAAAGACAAAGAAAAAAAAACAGGGGCAAACAGAGAAAAAGAAAGGTTCCTGTCAGTATATGTATATATACATATATATACATCACATCTTATCCGATAGCACATCTTTTTCATATATAAACCTGGATGTGTACATATACACATGTCATTCTGCAGGTCCATGTATGAAAATAATATAACAAAAAGAAGGGTATGTCAATGTACCTTTCATGGCCATAGGTTTATCTGTGCCTTTTTGTTTGACGAGATAGACCTTCCCGACCCCTCCTTTCCCCAATAAGCGTACTTTGGAGAAACTGGAAGGTCCCACTTGAACCTCCCTGACTTTGATGCTATTGGCAGCATAGGAACGCCGATGTGCTTGGCAACGTCGGTTGTAATACTCGGTTGGTAATGGTCGTGATGAAGGTGTTTTTTCTGGATCTGTAAAGTTTGCCTCTGGCGTGGATGCGATACGACGCACTGATTTCTTAGTCTTCTCGTTGGTATGACTGAACCAGCTGTTGCTCTTGATGTCTTTTTGATGCTGCAGGTCGCCAAAATCGCTAGGTATTCCAAAGGGCATAGGTGCTCGTATGTTCGGACGAAAGAATAAAGATCTCCACCGTGATTGACATGGCGAACCGTAGGATGGCGCCGGTACAGCAACCGGAAGATTCATAATTTTTCTTTTCTTTTTTGGAGAGACAGAGTAAGGGAGAGAGGAAAAGAACGAACCTTTTTTTTTTTTCCTTCTAACTATTTTATTTACTTCCTTTTTATTATTTTTCACTCCTTATATCTGTCCGCTCAAGTGGAAATCCCCTTTGCCCACTACACCGAGACTCAAAGGATAAGGAGTGTAAAGAAAAGGGGGACAAACTTTAATTGAACATTTATGTGGTATCTCACAATTGCAAAATTCCATCTCCTTCCTCTTCATATTCAACCTCAACGTGTGCGCCACCCTTCTTCTTTCGCTTATTCTTGCCTAACGTATCACTCTTCTTTGCCTTTCGTTTCTTAGGCTAAAACACAATCATAAATTCACTCATCGAATGACATTCGTCCTGTTTTAACTTACCGCAATCTCCTCTTCGCTTTCTTCATCACTGTCACTTCCCACTTGTTCCAAGTCTTCCAGCAACTGATCTGCGTCTTCTTCCTCTTCACCTTCCCATTCGAAACCATCCTCCATATCTTCAACATCTGATTCCTCAAAGTCCGACACAAACTCGTGCTCGTTCTAATGAAAAGAGAAAAAGAATGTAAGGGACAAAGAAAAACAACTCTCGAATTATTTTTCTTTTTTCATTGTGATTTACCTCCTCTTCTTCTGCTAAATCTTGGGCTTCAATATCAGCCTCGTCTTCCTCCTCGCTTTCCTCAGCCTCAGCACCCTCAAGATCTTGATCCAAAATCTTTTGCCAGATCTCCTCATTCACATTCAGCGGTGCGTCACCATATGCTTTACTCTTTAATCGATCAATCAGTTCTTTTTCAATGGACTTCTCAAGTCTTGCTGCTGCTTCAGCCTTGCGTTCACGAGCAGCTTCACGTCGTTCCAATTTCTTCTTAATACCGATCAATTGTGGTCTGTCACTGGTAAAATCGCACCAAGATCAGGAATCACGTTCTCCCCTTGTCCTTAGGACTCGTTTCAACTTACGCTTCTTTCAGTTTCAATTTACGCATTCGAATAAGGTATTGTGTGATCTTTGTTAAACGCTGTTTGCATTTATGTTGCAAGAAATTAGGCCAGTAAATCAACTCCTTGTCGATCTGGTGCAATCAGTGAATATCTGCGAAGACAATGGTACCTTTTCGTTTTTGCTTTACCTGCGCCAGCGCTTGTGCATAATTTTTAGACAGCTTGACTCTTTCCCACATTTTTGCTGGGGAATGTGCACGTTCAGGTGTCTTCATGTATAGATAGATTATACCCTTTTCTTCACGGATCGTAGCATAACGACTGTTTGCCAAGGGACATGACTGACGATTACAGAGACCGGTGACGTTATATTGGTTTCGACAAAAGTTTTGTTGGACAGTCCTATGCCGTGTAAGTACTCCCCTAAGATATGATACGGAGCGAGAGGACTTACTTGACTTTATAGGAACAGAATTGTTGGTTGATAACTTGCCAGATCACTTCGTCGGACTGCATGGTAGGGTTTCGTTGGGACTTTTTTATGGGTGAAGAGAGGGAGAATGGAAAGATCTATATAGCTAATGCAACGAGGGAATGATAATGAGGCTGGAAAGCACAAGTGACCAATAGACAAATGGTAAGGGACCTCTTCTTTTTTTACTGTGCGATAAAAAAAAAGCTTCCCAGACAGAAAGTGTGATCGTCTTTCATCGTAAGCCACTGTATCCGGCGAAGCCGAGTCACATCAACAATCGGATTTTGAAAGCAAACATTGCATATGCAAGGTTTTGCAGCGCTCTTCAAAATGAATAAAATCAGGGCGTATGGCCTATTAACAGATGGGCTTTAAGAAATACCATTTTACATTGATAAAGATGGTAATTCTCCTAAGATATTGCGCAGATGCATTTAGATCAAACGAGCGGTTGCCTTTTCGGGTGCGATTTCCTTTTTGTCCAATAAGTCTCACATTATCTTTTATTAGCTTATTGCTACATCAGAGAGTTATCCAGGAAAACCCTAAAACGGTACAGGAAAAGATGAAGTTAAGTAATATATGTTGTTCTCGTCCGCCTTAATTAGTAAAACGACGCGATGGCATGGATTTCTTTCATTCCAGGACGATCGTCCCGCTGTGAAACAATTTTCAAACTACGAAACTATCCGCCGTCGTGGCTCAAAAAGGGTTTCCAAACCAACCAGTGTACCTTTTCTTTGGCAACGTTGGTCCTGAGGGGTTCCGAAGCAAACCATAACCTCTCCACTCTGTCTCCCTTTGCAAAGTGGTACTGAGTAACGGGCTTAAACAATTGTTTCCATTCTCGATTAAGATTGTATACCCTTCACATTCGCATCGGTACTTTAAATTGCTCTATTTTTTCTTTCTTTTTTCTTATAGCATACTGTACCTTCATCTAATATGCGACACTGATAGATTTGAAAGATTGGAAACCACATTTGGACTTTTAAAAAGAACCTGTTTGTTAATAAGCTATGGAACATTCTCGATTATTGTATGTGGACGATCCTCGACTCAGTCGGCCTGCATCGGCTGAGCCAGCTACTCTTACAGAAACGGAAGAACCTGCGGAAATGGTAAAAGTCACTACGCTCCCATTGCATCTACTAAGATAGAATTAACCAATGATGTTATCTCTGTAGACCTATGGTAAATGCATGTGTTGCGATAGGTAAGATAGACAAAGCTAGCAGGAAGCAAGGAAAGTGCCACCAACAGCAGCTATTTAATCTTCATTACAGCGAACTACGGTATCCACAAAACGTTTCTCGCTTTCGATGTCCCGTATGCGATACGATAAATGATCTGAAACTGCATATCCGACAGCAGCAATGTACAAATCAGCCATTGTCTTTAAGACAGCTTAAACGTCTTGTATCCGAATGCAGAAAATCTAAAGGTGATAAAGACAAGGAAAAAATATACGAACCGGTTGAAAGACTGGTTGAGCATGTTTTTGGCAACTGGGCTTGCTTGAATCAGAGTTTCTCAAATGTAAGAATATAAGCCTTTTCCTTTTCTTAGCGATGCATGACGCAAAGTTGACCAAGACAGGGACGAGAAACATCGTTAGACGACAGCGGATTAGCAATCAAAGATATACACGACGCATACATGATATTATTGAGTCTTGTGAGCTTCTAGTTCGTTGGACTTGGTTCTATTTGCTCACCTCTTTTTTCATAGCCTGTTAATGTCATACGGTCTATGATGACAGCAACGGATCGGTTACTGAAGCGTCCTGCAACACCGCTACGAAGGATGAGAGATATCCGCTTCCTTTTGATTATTCTTGAAGTAAGACTTGTGTACGAAATCTTGATGTGAGTAGCTTATTTGTAACATTCAAATAGAACCCACTACTAGCGCAGCATAATTTTCCTGCGGAAACAAAATATCACCATAACCTACTAAAACGGGTCTTTGGCCTGCTCAGCAATCTTAACAATGAATGCCATCAAGGCCTTGTAAATTGGTTTGCAAAGTAGGTGGGCTATTTGTTTTAAACGGGAATAACTCAAATATTCTAGGTACGATACCAACGAGTTCAGTGGAAAAGTCGATCTTGTCCACACTTTTCTCAGCCATCGTATTGCACACGCACAACGAGCTAAAGTTGGGCTGCCGGCAGCCTACGAATCAGATTGGAAAATGGCGAGTGCAGCTAGAGTAATGGCCTTGTTATGTAAGTAACAAGTTACGCTCGTTTGCTTTCCTTCAAGAATGATAACTGATGTGTTTAAAAAAAGTTGCAGCAAATCAACAGGTTAACAAGATACCTATTTCTGACTTTTACAATACCATGGTAGACTGCATAGAACTCATGAAGGACTTTGCGTCATGGCAGTCGCGTTCAGGGTAAGAGACAAGCAACAACTTGCAAAATAGCCACTCAATATCCATCGCAGGAAATTTGCATTTTGTCAGTATCCCTTTTTGATTACTATGGGCTCTAAAATGCAGATCATGGAATCTGATGCAAAACAACAAATGGAAACAAAGTGGCGAGAAGCATTCTTTAGTATGCTGTTTCACCAGAAAGTATCAATGCCCTATCTTGTCTTACGAGTTCGACGCGAACATCTGATTGAAGATTCTTTACGTCAGGTAAATAGACCTATTTATCTTGTGGTATAGATGTACTTATACTTGGCAAAGCTTGCACAAAATGAACTTGACCTGAAAAAGTCTCTCCGAATCGAATTCATTGGCGAAGATGGTGTAGACGCTGGCGGTCTACGCAAGGAATGGTTCCTTTTGCTTGTCCGATCCCTCTTCGATCCACAATATGGAATGTTCACTTACGATGAGGATTCCAACCTTTGTTGGTTCAACGCTGCGAGTTTTGAAAACGAGGATCAGTTTTTCCTGGTGGGGGTCGTTTTGGGATTGGCTATCTACAATTCGACTATATTGGATATCCACCTACCGATTGCATGCTATAAGAAATTATTGAATTACCCCGTTGGTTTAGCCGACCTTGGTGTTTTCCGTCCTGCTTTAATGCATGGGTTCAACCAGCTGTTGACATTTGAAGGCGACGTTGAAAGCGTCTTTTGCCGATCTTTCGTCGCCGAAATTGATACATTTGGCCAGCGCCGCTGCGTGTCGTTGATGAAGGATGGTGCTACGACTATGGTTAACAACGAAAACAGGAAAGAGTTTGTGAACCTGTATGTTGATTATGTCTTGAACAAGAGCGTGGAGAGACAGTTTGGCGCTTTTAAGCGAGGATTTTACCATGTGTGTGGCGGGAATGCGCTCTCGGTAAGATAATGTTAATTATTAGCATGAGCGACTCACTGATTTTTGGCATTGTATCAGTTATTCCGACCCGAAGAAATAGAATTGCTAATCCGTGGCAGCGATGGGCCGCTTGAGATTGATGATCTGAAAAGCCAAACTGAATATCAGGGGTTTGATGAGAATGAAGAGACTATTGTGTAAGTGGACCGTGGATTATATCGAAGACTGGACACCATGCTTATCTGGGTAACTCATAGAAACTTTTGGAGCATTATGAAGGATATGGCACCTGAGATGCAAAGACGATTGCTTATGTTCGTTACTGGAAGTGACCGTATACCTGCAACAGGTGCAGCGAATATGTCCCTGAAGATTGCTTGCGGTGGAGAAGATACAAACAGGTTACGTTTTATCATGTATCTAGACCATGGTCGTTAATTTTTTGGGCAATGTAGGTTACCGTCGGCTCATACGTGCTTCAACCAACTGGTACTATACCGATACCAAAGCAAGTCAAAACTGGAAAAAATGCTCCGAATGGCCATTGTTGAAAGCCAAGGCTTCTATGTAAAATAGGAGACCTAAATATGATACCCTTGCATTTACTCATATCTACCATTTATGACCGCACATGATCCGGTCACTGTACTTAAAAACATCGCCATTTTGTTACTGTGAACAGAACAGCATTTCACAGATACCACGCTTATCGACGAAAAAAGAAAAACAATTAAATAAGATGAGCACAATGAAGAAAGCAATCCACTTTTACAGATTTATGGAATGGTCATTGTTACTAACATGCTTACATGTGAAATCTGTCAGATTCACGGGTTTCTACTAGATGGACCTCGTCCGGTAAATTAATATTGTCTGTCTGCATTATTCCTTTCAGCCTTATCGATTTAAAGTTCTTACCAGACGATGGGACGCTTTATAGGAGATTTCGTAGCGCGCTTCAAGCTGATGAAGCATGCCAAAAGCCGCTATCCTCATACGTCGGAACAACCTAAAGAAATTGCAGAAAAGGAACATCCGAGCAATAACTATTGGTTAGCTGCAATTGATTGTTTACGATTTCGATGAAGAGGTATAGGTTTATCACCTAGGCAATGCATTTTCGATGCATATTTACGCGTTTCAGGATACATACTTTGCTTATTTATGAAATGAAATTAGCTTAGAGCGAAATGCAATTACACATAGGACATAGAATGTGGGTTCCATGTAAAATGGAGGCAGTCAGCTGTTACGAGATCTCTGCGATATGTTTCCCGGTTAAAACGCAGAAAATCCCGTTTCTAGATCAGTAATCTGCAGCCACTACCAGGCAATGTCATTCGATCTCGACATATAAGAACTTTAGTGAGGCAGATCGTTATCTCAGAGAACATGATCTCAATCGATCCAGAAGTATCAACCTGAAATTATACATAACGATCTGTCCCGTGCCACACTAAGTTTTTGTACATGTTCGCGAAAATAACTTGCAATAGGATCATTGGAGAGTTTGCTAAAATAATGTATGCAAAGCGATATATGGTGTGCTTGTTTTGAGATAATTGAGGCGATAGTAAGATGACGATTCTTGATGAGGGACCTGAACGGACCCGCGCTTTGATCAAATCAGCGAGCCGGACACCAAGCTCCCTGTGATAACCATCGGGCATTGAATTTTTTGATACCGATATCATCCATCAAAGATCTTAACGCGATAAAAAACCCTCGTCCGTAGAAAAGAAAAGCCCGCCGTTTTTATATCTTATCCCGACAGTTTCCTCACCCTCTCTGTTTCTATTTGCTCTTCTTTTCTTCTTTCTTTTACTTACACAATGTCACAAGGTCTCTCTCATATCGTGCTAAGAGCACCCTCACAACAGCACTTTGATGACACCCTTCAATTTTATCGCACCTTTGGATTCGCCGACGCTCGCAAAAAGGAAGATGATAACGACGTGTGGCTAAAACTTGTCGCGAAGGAGAACTACCCATCAACCGATATTACCTTTCGTCTGGTGCTTGACTCTCAAGCCCAACTGGCAGCTGCACCTGATGCAGATGCTGATTGGAGCCTGCAAGAACGCGTCACCGTTTTCTTTGGAAAGGATATTCATGTAAGCTTGGAATAATAATGCAAAAAAATTTCACCCTCTGATTCGGTACTTCCTCTCTTCCTAAGCAAATCAAACAACAATTGGATAACATCACTGCATCATATCAAATTATCGGAGACTATGTCTATGCCCTTGATCCACTGAGTAACGTTATCATGTTCGCTTCGGAAGCTTCTAAAACATCTGCTCAGCCAAGCAATCGGCGGAAAAAGATTGGTGTCCTCACCTCCGGAGGTGATGCTCCCGGTATGAATGCCTGTGTTAGAGCTGTAGTCCGTTATGGTATCACGAAGGGCTGTGATGTGTTTGCTGTTTACGAAGGCTATCAAGGTAGATCGCAAAAACTAAAAAAAATTTACCTCAGTAGCGTGGCTGACATTAAAAAAAAGGACTTGTCGATGGCGGCGAATATATTCGCAAGATGGACTGGAAAAGTGTCCGTGGATGGTTGAGTGTGGTACGTGGGAAGCTGCATGGTGTTTGATAAGCAGTAATGAAACTTACTGTAATCTTAGGGTGGTACAACCATTGGTACAGCTCGGTGTATGGCATTCAAGACCCGCGAAGGCCGGCTAAAGGCAGCCGAGAACTTGGTAAAGCATGGGATTGATTCTCTGATTGTCTGTGGTGGTGATGGTTCCCTGACCGGTGCTGATGTCTTCCGCTCAGAATGGGGAGGTTTGATTGAGGAACTGAAGAAGACCGACAGGATCACAGCAGACGAAGCTAAGACCTACAGCCATTTGACCATCGTGGGTCTGGTGGGATCGATCGACAACGATATGTCTAGCACAGATATCACTATTGGTGCTGTCACATCTTTGCACCGTATCTGTGAGAGTGTTGATTCAATCAGTACCACGGCACTCTCTCACTCTCGTGCGTTCGTTATTGAAGTCATGGGTCGTCACTGCGGTTGGCTTGCGCTGCAGGCGGGTATTGCAACCGGTGCCGACTTTGTATTTATTCCTGAGCGACCCCCGCCCGAGGATGACTGGGAATCAGCCATGTGTGCAGTAGCACAGCGCCATCGTGCTCTCGGTAAACGTAAAACGGTTATCATCGTGGCAGAAGGAGCTATCGACAAAAATTTGAATCCTATTAAAGCCGATCACATCAAAGATGTCTTGACAGATCGACTGGGGCTCGACACTCGTGTTACCACGCTTGGTCATACTCAGCGAGGTGGATCTCCTGCAGCTGCCGATCGTATCCTTGCCACTATGCAATCGATTGAGGCTGTTGATGCTGTACTTGAATCCACTCCAGACACACCTTCGCCAATGATTGGCATGAGCGAAAATAAGGTGACCAGAGGACCTCTTATGAAGGCCGTTCAGCTGACGCATGAAGTTGCCAAAGCGATCGGAGAACGCAACTTTGCACGCGCTATGGAGTTGCGCGATCCTCAATTTGCTGAAGAATACGATGCATACAATGCCACAACTATTCTAGATGACGAATCCATTGCACTACCTGAGCACGAGCGTCTTCGTATTGCTATCTTGCACATCGGTGCGCCTGCAGGTGGCATGAATGCTGGAACACGTACGGCCGTACGCTACGCCTTGAGCCGTGGTCACACTGCCCTAGGTGTGCACAATGGGTTCTCCGGTCTTGTCCGTGGTAGTATTCAGGAGATGACATGGATGGATGTGGACGGATGGACCTCGCGCGGTGGCTCCGAATTGGGCACAAACCGTGCCGTTCCCGGTATTGATGTTGACATGGGTATGGTTGCCTATCAACTACAGAAGAATCACATCCAAGCACTGATGCTGGTGGGTGGTTTTGAAGCATTCTCAAGTCTTATTAAGCTAGAGGAAGCTCGAAGCAAGTACCCATCTCTGCGCATCCCAATCTCACTCATCCCCGCCACTATCTCCAATAATGTTCCCGGTACTGATTTCTCCCTGGGCTCCGACACCTCTTTGAATGCTATCGTCTCGTCCTGTGACGCGATCGTCCAGTCTGCACAATCTTCTCGTCGTCGCGTGTTTGTAGTTGAAGTTCAGGGCGGTCGTACTGGTTATCTTGCTTTGGAATCAGGTCTGGCTGTGGGGGCCAATACAATTTATATTCCTGAGGAAGGCATTAGCTTATCACGTCTCCAGTCCGATGTTGATCATCTGATGGCTCTTTATGCGGATGATGACCCTGACAAGTCCGAAGGTCGATTGGTCCTGCGTACGGAAGGCGTTAGCAATACTTACACAACGGATGTGATCAGCAATATTTTGAAGGACGAGGGCCACAACATGTTTGATTCACGTACGTCGGTTCTCGGTCATATCCAGCAAGGTGTTACACCCTCTCCACTGGATCGTATCCGTGCCACTCGTTTGGCAATGCGTTGCATTCAATTTGCCGAGAAACACACTTCACAAGCGCTAAACGAGGCCAAACGACAAGGAAAACCTGCACCTGTCGAACTAACCAATGTACCTGAATCTGTTGTTGTGGTGGGTGTCGCTGGTCATAATGTTTCGTTTGAACCGGTCAGAGATCTGCTTTCCAAAACAGACATGAAGAACCGCAAACCTCGCGATGCTTGGTGGTACAGTCATCGTCCATTGGTCGAGCTCTTGTCAGGACGTGGTCTCTTCACTCGATCAAAGCAGTAAAACGACGGATATTTAGGATAAGTCATCACATCAATAATTTAGATAAAGCTTTTAGAACGGTTAAAACGGTTGTACGCATAACCAAGTATAATGAATAAAAACGAAATTTGTACCAATTGTGCGTAAGAATCATGATGGCCCTGAGTATTGATAAGGATTTATCAACGATCGCTAGCAGTTCACTACAGGAAAAGAAAAAAGTCTCGAGTAAATCCACCTGGTATCTGATTAATCTCAAATAAAGACCCATGCCTCCATGACTGGGAGCTTTGATCACAAGCATGATTGTAGAATTTGGATATTGGTATCGCTTTTAAACGATTTGGGTTTCTTTCATACCGTTGAAATAAGTTAAATGAGGAGCAATTATATGAAATTGATCGCTTGTTCCTAAGTACACTGCACGTTTCCAGGTGAATACGGTGCTATGCAGTATCGTGTCAGGCGTCCCATATGGAATGGATATGTGACTATAGCACATCAAGGCTGGTAGCTTAACCCATAACTGATGTAGCACAACAGCGGCATCGTGAATAAATCGATGTGCGACCATTATGGACCGATTCTAATTGAATGCGTAACAACAAATAATGATTAAGCATCGCGTTATCAGTTATCAGGTCCCGATTGTTTGTACTGTTTTATGAGATTGTAAGTGCGACAGAATTAGACGTCAAAATACAGTTATATTCTCTGTTATCCTAAGGGATTTGCAAAAATCTAAAACTTTTCACTCAGTTGGCAATTTGGACAAAAAGGGAAGTGCGATTCAGAAAGTTGCGTCGAATCATCGGCAACTTGGACAGCGTTTTGCAATCGACTATTGCGTTGGATGAAAAGATTGCCCTATCGAATAGGAGTGTTTTCGAACAACGCAATATTTCCGAAGATAAAGTGTGTACCTTTTATGGACATTGCGTGGGAAACAGTCCCGTTATCAGATCTTTTTTTCTTCCCAACTCACAGTGCCCCAACCGTCGCACCCTTGCTGTTTGTCAGAACATGGCAAGTCATTCCGTTTCTCCAACCAGTAGTTCAACTGCCTCGACTACAAGTTCGACTGAGAAACTTGTATCAGCATGCACAGGTGCTGTTCTTACTTCATTGTTGGTGACACCCATGGATGTCATAAAAATGCGATTACAAACACAACATGTGCACCATCCTCAGCACATTCCCTGTTGTAAAACTACCCTCAACGGCGATATTAATCGATGTACATGGACGGCCCCTATCAAGCACAAGCCAAGACGCTTACCAGCTTGGCCCTCACATCAAATTGCAAATATTCATGAATGTGCCCTGGACTTAAACGCACGCTTGGCCGCAGCAGACGCCGCTTTCAAGAATAGACTGGTCTTCAAGGGAACATGGGTAAGGAACTCTAATTGCATTTGCAATTTTTATCTGAATTTTTGTGATCCTATTTGATACAGGATGGCATTTATAAAATTGCAAAGTACGAAGGTGCTACAGCACTATGGAGAGGACTTTCACCGGCCCTGGTGATGTCAGTACCAGGAAACGTCATTTATTTTGTTGGTTATGACTATTTGAGGGACGGAGTTCGGCCCTATGTCACAACAAGTAAAAAAGACTATGCACCATTAGTAGCAGGAGGCGTTGCACGAACCATTGCTGTGGCCATCATTTCACCCATCGAATTATTCCGTACTCGACTTCAAGCTGCAACCGGTGTAAACGATTTCAAAAGTGAGGATTCCTTATCTGTGAAAACGGAAAATTTATAACCGTATTGGATATTTGAATTATAATAGAGGTTTTACTGGGTGTGACATCGATGGTGGAAAAAGAAGGGCTGAGCGCTCTATGGCGCGGTCTTCTTCCTACGCTTTGGAGAGATGTTCCTTTTTCGGCAGTTTACTGGATGGGATATGAGGAAGGAAAAAAGGCCTTTCAAGCGATTGCCCATGAGCACAATGGTATAATACCCTTGAACGACTTGCATATCACTTTTCTGTCTGGTGCTCTATCCGGCATGGTAAGAGAAATTGGGCCATTATCGGATACTGAACGTAACGACGATCTTTAGTTTGCTGCGACCGTAACAACACCTTTCGACGTTGCGAAAACAAGACGACAAGTAGATGCCGGCCGAGGTAATAACAACAGCATTTTTCTTTCTCTTCTTTGTGCCACTTCTGCTTTTATTTATCTCGTCCTCTCTGTAGATAACCCTACACTGAAAGATGGTCGTGTCCCTGCTATTCTGAAGCAGATATATAAGCAAGATGGGATTCGCGGACTATTTAGAGGTGAGACAACCGAGATGACAAGAAAGAATAACATTAACCCATTGTATGACAAAAGGCTTATCTCCCAGAATTGCCAAAGTTGCGCCTTCATGTGCCATCATGATCAGTAGCTACGAAGTCGGCAAGTCTTTTTTTGCTAAAAGCCATCAGCCCTAAGACAAACTAGTCGTGTATTCCCCTTCAACGTTACATTGTAAATTTTGATCGTATCTTGTAAATTATCACTCTCTATTGGAAAATGTTTGCAACGCTAGAGCAAACTATTTCCAGTACCAATCCTATTTAATGAAACCATTATTCCATTGCTACTTTACTACTTAGAGAATCTTTTTCCCCTGTCTATTCTTTTTGACTATTCTTCGGTTATGTTTTGATTAAAAGAAAAATTTAGGAATCTTACGTTCACAAGGGAGTGTTTGTCCAGGATGATATCATTCAATGTTTGTGCAACCCGTTGAAAAGTTTCAGCGTGAATGACGGCGTGTATAAAGATATTGTAGTAACAGATTACTAACTAGAAAATCGGGAAGGGAGGGGAGGGAAGGGCAAAGAGGGTAAGGACGACAAAGATACATCGTGAAATAAGAAAGAATAGAAAGTCGGTAGATACAATGTCAGAAAATCGGACGGAAGAAGATATAGAAAGACGGAAACGGGGTAGACTCAAACAGTTCCTCACGGGGTTGGTTTAGTGGAAGCAAACAATGCACACAGGAAAGAATGGTTTCACATTCCTGTGATTTGTTGTAACATCTTCTCTAGCTCCTGTATTCGTTGTTGGTATTGGTTTCGTTCGCTTTGTAGTTGTTTGATCTGTTCGACACTTTTACGTAGAATAGTGCCTTTGTTTAATCTATTTATCCCATCGTCTGCGGGCTCCGGTAAAAGTGTGCCGAGTTCCTGAATCCGATCGTTGATATTGTCTCGTCGACGGCGCTCAACTGTAAAATAGAAAGTGGAAAACGGGTAAAGTTAACTTTTTGTGTTTGTTTCTTTTCCCCTTTGTGTGTCAGGGGACCTTCTGTGAAATTCAGTGTTCTATTTTTTGCTCTTTTTTTTGCGTTTGTCGCTTATTTACCAGCATTGTGTGATTCTCGTCTCCGTCGCCGTTTTTCCATGATTGCTTGTAATCTAAACTATTTGTTTAATTATCCGTTCACGGGGCTCATCGTTTTGAGGCCATATAGGTTAAACTCTATCTAGTTTCTCTTTTTCTTTTTGATACGCTACTTTGCCTGAGCTGCGAAATCTTCTTCGTAATTCTCAATTAATTCTGCCTTTATAGCGTGTACTGAATGTTTGAGAGGTATTGCTGCAGCAGCGCCTTCGTCGTTAGGCATCGGTTCTCCAAAAGAAGTCTGCTGCATGTGGCTATATCCAATATTGGCAGGGGCACTACCGGTGGAAGGTTTGTACCTGAGGTCAAGTAAACCTGTGCCCGGTTGTTGTGAAGGACAATAGAGAAGGTCTGGGTTGTTGTTATAGTGTTGCTGTTCTTGTTGTTGGTGATGATGGCGATGGGGTTGGTGATCTAAATAGGGACGTTTCATATTGACAGGAAACGTTACGGAACTACTATCGACAGATCGGTCATCGTAGAAATCTTGTTGCCGATAGAGTGGCGATGATCGTGATGGGAATGGGCCTGTATTACTTATTTCTGGATCCGAAAAGTGGGGAGAATGGTTCTGATAGTAAATATGCGAGTGGTCCATTATCTGCTGACCATCAAACGCAGTATCTTTCATCTGCATCTGTAGTTGCTGGACGTGATAGGGTGTTGGATTGGTAAGGCGAGAGGGTCTAGCAGCCCCATACTGATCATTAGGGATAGCATTGTTCATCTTATAGATAGAAGAAAAGGAGGGAACAAAACAGATAAAAGTGAAGCAAAGAAGAAAGAAAGAAAAAAGAAGAGGGAAACGAAATAGCGAGAAGAAAGACAGGAGAGAGAGAGAGAGAGAGAGAGAGAAAGAGAAAGAGAGAAAGGGTATTGCTCCTTCTCGTTTGCACGGGTGCCGCGCCGTCCGCGCGCGGGCCAAGTGGGAACCTGTCGCACAGGAAAAGTTTTTGTGGGAATCAGCTGATAGCCTTGTTGACTATTCTCTTCTTGGAGGTCAAAGGATGGGTTGAGACAAAAAAGATTTTTCTTTTTTTGTTTCTTTATTGCTATAATTGACCAACAAGTATCAAAGATGGTATATGGGCAGGGTTCAATTTGGACTCAGTAAGCTAACGTAAGAGGGTCCCAGACATGAATGTGTGTTCCCTTGTAAAAGAAAGAAGCCTAACAACCCCTCTTTGTTAAGTTCATTACCCTGTCGATCAGTTAAAGTTGACCTGCAGCATTCCCATGGACGGAAACCTTGCCTCATCAGATGCCGTCTGTGTGTCTGTTTGCATATGAAAAGAAAAAAGCTTTTCCCCATACATCCAGTTTCCCTTTTTTTTTGTTTTACCTTCTCTCCACATTTGGATGGTTGCACGGTGGAGAAACCATGACTACCCTGCCCTTTTCCTTTTCCTTTTCTTTTTAATTTTAATTTTAATCTTTGCAAATTTTTTCTGTATCACGAATTTAATCTCGATTTATTACTGTCAAATAACAAAGGCCTGATGCCCTGAATCCATGCCTTGGAATCATCCAACCGATGTTGCTTCGGTAAGTTCACATTTGCCTTTGTTAGTCATGGTGGAATTTCCGAATTAAAGCTACTGTAGGTCCATAAATAAGGAATCAACCCCTGATGCTTACTTTTTCTACATGGTACACTAGCCCGTTGTTCGATAGATGACTATTTCATCCATAAAAGTTACTTCGGAAACTTCCGCAGCAGCACAAGACCTTGTGACCTGAATATGCAGTGGATACAGCAGAGCAGCTGATGCAAGCTAGACTAGAAAATTTCCATAGTTGATAATCTAAAGGCGACCCGAGTGACAATATATGGCTTACTGAAAAGGCGTACTGCCGTTAGTGGATTTTTTTTATATCGGGCATGTCCTCGTGTGAAGAAACGTCACAAGATGCTACTGTGCTATTGACATGAATTCGCCAGGAATTACTACATTCGCATGAACCGAGTCTTTGATTTACGGAAACCCTTATTTCTTTAATGTACTTAAAAAAAGAAAATTAATGTTTGTACCACTTTTGCAATGCTCAATGAGAGATGTACTGTACAATCATTAGCCTTTGGTTTACATCTTTCTGTAGTAATGGATATGCCACATTTACGTTATTAGTATGGAGCCATCCAACCTCGGGATATAATACAGCGCTTGGTCAGTACGATCGAAAAATCTTTCATTGAACACGCTGTTATGATTGATGAGCACAAGCGTCAGGGAATTACAGCAGCAAAGCAGTAAAGCATCGACTATATTGGATGTGCTATGGATCCTAAGGGTACCTTTCTACGGTCTAACGATGTAGCCAAGCAAACCACTTCCCATTTCGGTGGAAGAGTCAGCTTTTTTACGTTCTAGGAGCATTCCTATTCTTCCTTGTGGCTCAAGCTCATAATGGAGTTGGTGCGGTATGGACTCTGTATGAGCGAGAGAATAGTTGTCAATGGTGAATAAGAAACATCAGTATACCATCCCGTTTACTAACCATGAACGTAGGGATCAGTGTCAATGAGACAAAGGAATAAATGAATATTTTGTTTGTCCGAACATTGTTAATAAATGTTGTTGACAAGGAGCTGTTCGCTATCGAAACAATAAGTTCTCGTACTCGATTCCTAATAAATAAGCCTCCAGAAAGACCTCATGCTGCAATATATTCAGGTGCAAACNTGCAAGCTAGACTAGAAAATTTCCATAGTTGATAATCTAAAGGCGACCCGAGTGACAATATATGGCTTACTGAAAAGGCGTACTGCCGTTAGTGGATTTTTTTTATATCGGGCATGTCCTCGTGTGAAGAAACGTCACAAGATGCTACTGTGCTATTGACATGAATTCGCCAGGAATTACTACATTCGCATGAACCGAGTCTTTGATTTACGGAAACCCTTATTTCTTTAATGTACTTAAAAAAAGAAAATTAATGTTTGTACCACTTTTGCAATGCTCAATGAGAGATGTACTGTACAATCATTAGCCTTTGGTTTACATCTTTCTGTAGTAATGGATATGCCACATTTACGTTATTAGTATGGAGCCATCCAACCTCGGGATATAATACAGCGCTTGGTCAGTACGATCGAAAAATCTTTCATTGAACACGCTGTTATGATTGATGAGCACAAGCGTCAGGGAATTACAGCAGCAAAGCAGTAAAGCATCGACTATATTGGATGTGCTATGGATCCTAAGGGTACCTTTCTACGGTCTAACGATGTAGCCAAGCAAACCACTTCCCATTTCGGTGGAAGAGTCAGCTTTTTTACGTTCTAGGAGCATTCCTATTCTTCCTTGTGGCTCAAGCTCATAATGGAGTTGGTGCGGTATGGACTCTGTATGAGCGAGAGAATAGTTGTCAATGGTGAATAAGAAACATCAGTATACCATCCCGTTTACTAACCATGAACGTAGGGATCAGTGTCAATGAGACAAAGGAATAAATGAATATTTTGTTTGTCCGAACATTGTTAATAAATGTTGTTGACAAGGAGCTGTTCGCTATCGAAACAATAAGTTCTCGTACTCGATTCCTAATAAATAAGCCTCCAGAAAGACCTCATGCTGCAATATATTCAGGTGCAAACGAAAGGAATAGTGAAGATGTTGATATCGAGTTCTGTAATAAGCGATGCTATACAGTTTACTCTGATGACGAGAAGACTGAATTTTTTTCATATATTCTTTAGTAAATGTCTAAATGCTTCTGCTGCTGCGAAACAAGTAGGTATTCATGTTCGTGCATCCCAGCGTTGGGTCAAACGTTAATTATGAAGATCCTGAAAGCATTTTCGAGAAAAACAAAACTTCACGTCGACGTCGTATTCTTGGGGAGGAGCATAAGCAATTTATCTTGAATTACATTGATAAGAATCCTTCTGCTGTTTTAACTGAAGTGGTAGGAAGTCTGATGCAAAACATTGTAGGTCTTAATATTTTTCGTACTGTTTATAACTTCATGACAAAGCATTGCAATATATCCATTAAGCAAGCACAGTTCTATTCTGCATAAAGAAACAGTGAAGAAAAAATTCAGCAAAGGTACGATTGAGTTCAAAAGTGGTAGCAAACTGACTTGCACTTACAACGAATTGTGTCTTTCTGGATGAATCAGCCTTTCACATTAATTTCAAACGAAGTGTGGCTTGGTCAAAGAAGGGAATTCCTGCAATAGTTACAGAGCCTACGACTAAAGCAAACACAGCATCTGGATGCAATATCTGCCTCTGGGTTTTAATTAATGTTAGTTTGAGAGTTCCAAAACGAATAAAAAAGAGAAAACTAGGACGTTCAAATAATGGTTATAGAACAGGAGCAGTATCAGGGTGTTATTTAAGCTTTGTGAAGGCAACTCTTGATGAAACGGACAGGTATCCGGAGGAAGGGAGATTACCTTGTCATGGATAACGCTGCTATCCATAGCTCAACTGATATAGGAAAGTATATCCATTCTCGAGGATATCGGTATGTACATCTTTCTCCATATTCTCTTGAACTGAATCCAATTGATCAGGTTTGGTCAGTTGGCAAGAGTAGAGTGAAACGAAATAAGTTCTTGGAAAAAAGACGTTAATGACTAGAGTTAGCGAAGCATGTGATAGTTTATATTTAAGTGATTTCGAAGATTTTGTTTTTCATTTCTGTTAAATGCTTTGACAAGTGTCTCAAGGGAAGGCATAAAATATCCAACGGAAAAAAAAGCAGGCGGGTTAACAAAGGTTAGCAAAGTACGGGTGTGCTGGTATTAGATGAGTAGCATTGTTTACAAAAAAAAACCATTACAAGGAGATATTGGAAAAATGCCTGTACGCATCGTAAAACTACGTATGCGTGCAGACTAGGCATCGGTGGATCAATTAATGGAATACAGATGTGATTAAAGATGTCAAGCACAAGCAGTGCTTGAGGCATATCCATTATGAGTTTGTCAAATCGTTCAGACAATCCAGTACCTTAATTTTAGTAATTTCGCGCGTGACATAAAGGCCCGCAGCTGGCAAATCGATGGCATAAAATGTGATAGTTCGTCCAATTACTTGTAGACCTAAGACGCTTTCCATATTCTGCAAATCAAGCGTATCTTTGCATAATATGACAATTCGATATAGACCTTGACAAATCAAAAAAGTTATTGGCACCTTGGGCGGCAGAGTTTGCTTCCCATATCCATAGGTTATTTTCCATTTCATTCCATGCAGACTGGATATGGTGAGATCAGGGCGAATCGTCGAAAATCCCTCACATTTTCGAGCTTCCAAAGTTGTCTCATTTGTCCATCGTAAGAATATGCCTTTGTCAGGATCATCAAATAGTCCACATAAAAACGGGTCAATGTAACGTGTACTGAGCTCGGATTCATTCGTACCCTTCGCGATTGACACATGGTGCAACTTGCGTACCATTTCAATTATAGCCATTTTAAATTTGTTTTTGTTTTTGATAAGATCCAGCTGCAAAAGTCGCATGATCACGGTTTCTCGACTGGTCGTTCTAATAATGATGTCCTCAATAATATTGATCATTCTGGTAACCGCTTCCATTGGTAGTCATTGGTTGCTTGATACTATACAACGCATCAACATGGTCAAAGGTTGCTTTGAGGTCATCCTCGTTGAAGTATGGTGCGAAATCCTCTGGATATTGATCTTGCGGCAAGAAAAAATGAAACTGATTGCCATGGCGCTGTGAATGTGGCTCTCTAGTGACAATTTCCACTTGTGTTAGCATATCGAGAGTTGTAACGCATAGAGTGCCTTTGTCACATCGGAATTTTTCACCAATAGATGGTCATTGTTATCAGGAGCTGGGAAAACAATACGTGATGAATCAAAAGTTCGTCAAGAATGCTATTTGACCCCCATTTGTTAGTTCGCGTTTCGTTGCTGTTACTTTGCTGTTTCTCTGCGTCTTGTTCTTGCAATTGTTGTGATTGTTCTTCTGGCGCGGTTTCAGGATGATTCGCATAAAAATGTATGAAGCACATGGCGGACATTGTGTTCCCAGCCATTGCTGAAAAAAAAGCGGTCATAGATGCGCAAAAAGTCAACTTCGATCAACAGTACGTCCTCGTACAATTTCCCAAGAACAGCCACGTGATGATTAAAGCGTTATAATCGAGAAATTGCATCCTCTTTATGAAGGACCATGTACGGTTAACAGATTACGCTGTTGGTGCTTACACACTAAGAAACGAAAAAGGGTATTGTATCCGAGGGACTGTCCTCCAGAAACGCTAAAATTAATCTCCCAGGATGAAATCATTCCTGTAGAACAAGTTTATGAGGTTAAAGCTATGGTAGCTCATAGAAAGGTTAATTGTAGATATCTGTATAAAGTACGCTGGAAGGGCTACAAGAAGCAGGTGACAGTTGGGAACCTGCAAAGAATTTTACAGGAGCACAGATAATCTCTGCGTACGAAAAATATTAAGACCTACAATGTTTTGCATCAGACTTCCTACCACTTCAGTTAAAACAGCAGAAAAATTCTTATCAATGTAATTCAAGATAAATTGCTTATGCTCCTCCCCAAGAATACGACGTCGACGTGAAGTTTTGTTTTTCTCGAAAATGCTTTCAGGATCTTCATAATTAACGTTTGACCCAACGCTGGGATGCACGAACATGAATACCTACTTGTTTCGCAGCAGCAGAAGCATTTAGACATTTACTAAAGAATATATGAAAAAAATTCAGTCTTCTCGTCATCAGAGTAAACTGTATAGCATCGCTTATTACAGAACTCGATATCAACATCTTCACTATTCCTTTCATTTGCACCTAAATATATTGCAGCATGAGGTCTTTCTGGAGGCTTATTTATTAGGAATCGAGTACGAGAACTTATTGTTTCGATAGCGAACAGCTCCTCGTTAACAACAGGATCTATCGGGTCAACACCACGTTCATCAACAACGTGCCCCTAATCATCTTCGGGTCAAAAAACTGTAAATTGGAAGAGGAGAAAAAGAAAGAGTAGCACGACTTCATTGCCGGATCAACCGACATCATTGTTGGACACAAAGATTTTTTGCACGATCAAATCCAAAACAGCGACTTTACTTTCTGACATGATCGTAAAATTCGTTCAATTGGAACTCTTATAACAGGACAATTAGTGTGATTTCTTGGCGTCAAGTGCAGTTTTAATTTTGGAAAATGAAGTACGTGGTTTTCTGTGCGCAAGTTCCGAACAATCTCTATTTTTCTTGACAATTTGCAAAGTTGGTCGCCGCTTTTAAACTCGTTGTTACTTCTGTTAATCACTCGATACTGATTCCTTATTACAACGTGGTGCTTATCCAATGTTGCTGTGAAGCATATTAAGATATATAAAATAAGCATCACGCGTTTTCCCGACCGATATTGCCAATTGCAAGGAGAAAGTGATCTTACTATGCTAACCGCATCGTTTTACAGAAAAATCTTTGTGAAAGAACGGATGAATTCCAGGAATTCTTTTTATGTGCGTGCGATAATTGAGACTCGATACGAACAAACACGAAAGAAAGATGAAGAGCAGTCGTTCCCTGTTCAAATCAACCTCACCCCGTATGAAATTCTATTGGAGCACAGAAGTGATATCCTTATTCGTTCATCAACTTGAATTTCCTTCTTAGAAACTCTTTGCCAACAGCACTACAGCCCGCCTCCCGCAGTACATATCTTGAAAAGCAGACCCATCAGCCCTATGTAGATTGAAAATGGCATCTACGAGCTTACGTAAGTCAATATACTTCATCTCCATTAGGGTTGCACTGTTCCTATTATGCCGTAATAAGGTTTGGTAGTTATTCTAGCCGTAAGAAAAGTAATGTCAACAACAATGCCAAAATGGAAAAGGACCAAGACAGGTTATTTAACGCTTCCTTGGAGACTTGAACATGCAATATTTTAAACATGTAGAACATCAGAGTTTGCTTTTCAAATCAAAACTGCTATAAAACGTATGGTATATGACAGCTATGGCTATTAAAGGATGAAATACAATAACCATAGATGATGGTGTAAGTCCCTCGTCACAACCTTAGATGAGCGAAAACTGTCAAGAACTAATACCTTTTGCCAAAAATAGGAACTAGTAAAATGAAACAAAACTGAAAAATAGGTTGTTTTTCAACTCAGAGAGGTTTATTTATCTGTACGCTTATGTTTTTCTCCAAGAAAGATGGCGCTCCCAGAAAAACAATATATGATTTGTCTTACTAATGTGCCTGAGTTTCTGAACAAGTTTTCCTACTTCTCGTTATATTTTAAGGCTACCATTTGAATAATAACATAAATGGAAATTGAACGGGAGCTGCGGAATGACATAGTAACTGCTGAACGGTATCGTCCGTAAGTTTTACTAAAAAGCTGAATTACAAATGGATTTATTTGTATTCCGGTGTGGTTATTGTAAAATATTAGATCAAGTTAGAAAAGGAAACTAACGTCATAGAAATCAATATATTTGTTATTAGCCTTGAAAGTGGGCATGATCAAGAATATGACCTGACTGTTTATACGAGAAATTTCTTTAACAAATCTGGTGAGCAGTTGAAGGAACAGTATTGAGGTTCTAGAGATAGTTGAGAAAAACAAGTAGCACTAGTAAATCCCTTTACAACATGAGAAGGAACGTGCTCTATATCATTTGATCAAGGTTTAACATCAGCTGATTTGATTATAGAATGGTATTTTGCAATTACGACGGCACTTATGTTAGCATCGGTAGGGTTTGTGCTACTCCTCCTCCGTGCGTACTCACAGATCAACAACGAAGGGGGGATAAACGGTTATCCATTTTTGAAACGCCGCCCATCCGACCAAACCGATCGACCCTTTTGGCCGAAAACAATAAGGCCATCGGAAAATACCAGGTTTTAGGAAAAGCCATTCCAAAAAGGTGGGTTGACTAAAGAATAATTTAAAACCACATGTTCAAAATGAAGGAATAAAAATCAGAGTGGCTGGCTTCCGTGAAGTAATGAGCTGTCGCCGGATTTTTCGCTTACAAGTTTATGCTATCGACCGGCGGCAATTCAACTCTCGATTCCGTTCCGCGGTCGATGTGTGGCAAAGCACGGAGGGTCTCGGCTAACAGTTTTGTCAGAGAAAGTATTTAAGAGATTCTTACTTTCCTGTGGCAAACAAAAAAAACTCTATAAAACACCTCCTCTATCATTACCCTTCCATCTTTATCGCATCTAACTAACTATTCATACCATGGGTTTCCAACTCCATTTTTCCAAATTCTTCAAGAGAAACTTTGTCTATACTGAGGAGGACGAATCATCGTCAAAACCAGCCTCAAGACCAGGTTCTACTCATGCATCACCTGTGACCTCGCCTGCAGCCTCTTTGTACGAATACCGGGTTCCGGACAAATACCTGAACGATCCTATGCGATGTGGCAGACGGCCCGACATCGTGGGTTACTATGTCGATCCTATGGGTGGTCGTATTAGCCACTGTTGCGGATATGACCCTACCAACACAGGCGCTTAAGAAAAAGGTCTATTTCGCACCCCCTACCATTGCCATCCTTCGTCATCATGCTTAGATATTACTATTACTCTTATTCTTAGTACTATTATCATTATTATTATCGTTTCATCATCTGGCATTACTCATTTTTTACATGTACAATAAATAACCAAGCAATACCACCTGACAAACATAAAATCACAAATGGTGCCTAGGCAAGTGTGTCAAATTTCAAGATCATGCTCATTTCTTTGAGGAGTTTAAAACCCGAGAATATTGTGGCTGACGTGTTTTCCCTTGCTTCATTTGGCAAAGGGCCTCCAGCAGTATATGGAGGGACAAGAATCAAGGTGCTCGTGTCTTCATAAACATGGGGTAGAATGACATATGTCTTGATTGATATCTCCTTTATGACGTGCATTTTTGTACGATTTTCAGTCGATCATTGTGGCCCTGTCCAATCCAACCCTTTTTGTGAGACAGATATGTGGAATTTGTTTTCTTGGCGTACTTGTTTAAATGTAGAGAACAAATAACTCGATTTTATTTAGATTTTGTAGTACCAGTGAGCTCAAGTGTGAAACTGGTGCCTGATTTGGCTCGGATCTGGCATGGCCTTTTTGATCTGAGATGACTGAGAAAGGAAAAGGAGAAGGAGTCAAAACCTTTTCCACCCGTTAGTGAATTCTCGTGAGTTTGGGTCATTGGTGCAAGTTAACACTCTATTTTTGCAGAAAGAAGCACGAGCATAATCTTATATACTGTAACAGTCGTGATTGGAAAGGGCGCATTCTTAGGTCAGCGTATATTTGTCGGGTTTGTGCAACGTAATTTCCATCCGCGTGGTACTGTATACATTGCGGCGATCATTGAAGAAGAACGAAGAAAAAAAAAGGATATAGAGGTAGAATTATGACTAGGATGTATAGAATACAGATTTAGTTTGAGAGAAGGAGATACAAGTTAAAGCATGATGCCGGTCAAAGCAGCTGCAGCAACTAGACCAATAACAGGCTTAGCCAAACTGTTGGCACCCGAATCAGGCTTGGTAGTAGATTGCGTGGCTGTGGAGATGGTTCCAGAGCTGGAGCCGGCATTGGGAGCTTTAGATTCGTTTGAGTTGGTAGAACCGGAAGGACCTGCAGGAGTGCTGGAGGTGCCAGAAACGGTAGTTGCGCTGGTAGTCGTGGCGGCAGGTGTGGTAGCAGCAGATGTGGTAGCAGCAGGTGTAGCGAAAGCTGAAGTTGTTGCTCCAGTCGTGGTGTTAGAAGCACCAGAAGCACCGACAAGGGCACCGATACCCCATGGGATATTTTCGCCTGTGTTCAAGTTTGTCAGCTTTTTACCCGGATGAACAACGCACGTCAATTCTTACCAGTGGGTTGCTTGCTGTTAGCAGGCGGCTCTTGCTTGCCATCAGCGCCAACGATAGCGAAACGAGTAGTCCAGGCATACTGATCTTTGCCATCTAGAATAAAATGACGTTTAGAAACACGATCAGCGAATTGATAAATGCATTCAACTAACCGCCAGTGAACATGAAGAAGTAGATAGCCGAGTGGGGCTCCACTTTGGGAACAGTCCATTTGAAAGACTGAGCAGTCTTAGGATCCAAGCCCTGAGGTTGACAACAGAGGTTAGTTTTTCTTTTATGGCTTTGCAACGGATTATTCCACTTACAGTGGCAACATTGGCTAGGAACTTCTGGTTTTGGTTATCGCCTGTCATGAAATCTAACGAGACGAAGCAAAAATGAAAGTTCAGTAACAGATAACTCAAGCGGTCCAAGGCAGTAGTAGACTAGTTACCAATTTTGAATGACTTCCAAGCAGGGGTTGTGTCTTCCTCTGCAAGATTAAAGAAACAAAGTTAGCGTTTTACATTCTAGATTGAAGACAAGAATTGATAGGTAGCTTACTCCAGAGAATTTGGTTTTCCTGGCCTTCAGTCCAAACGGTGCCGGGGGCAGGTTCGGATGGGGATACGCCAGCATTCACACCGGCGAAGGCAGAGAGGACAGCGATAGAGGTGGCAATGAGTGTCTTTGAGAAAACCATGATGGAAAGGAATTGGAGAGGGAGCAAGGGAGGTAAAGAGTGCAAGAGAAAGGGAAAAAAGGTGTGTTAAAAAGCAAAGCGCGTAGCACAAACCGGGAATAAGCGTGCGTGGATGACTGCTGGAAGTGGGAGTGTTGCTTTTTTTAGTGCGTTGCATGGGTTTACAATAAAGTTCAGGTAAGGAAAAATTCGGACACTGAAAGTGAATAGTGTTTAGTGTTACACTTCTGGTAATTAACTGTGCTGTAGCCTCAACAACATGGTGATGGAACGAACCGTTCGCTATTGATAACAAGTATAATCCCATGAAAAGTCATTGATTATTTGGAATACACCGCGTGAGCTCAGCTGCATGATGTATACAGCTAGGTGTTATCAATTGGCCATTTAATTGTTGCTAACCAAACATCCGAACTTGAATTCATTGTAGTACAGTGCTTTGCCATAGAGAAACATAGAAACTCAGCGGGATGACTTATGCCATTAGAGCAATTGCCATACCCTTTTTATTGTTCTTTGCAGAACAAGTCCCTAATTAGTGAAGCAATGATAATAATACTAGTGATAATTATCAAAGATCTACAGATGGATATGATAGGCTTCACATTTTGAGGGCCATAGGGGGGGGGGAGAATAGAGGAAATGAAAGAGAAAAAGGGCGGGGAAGAGACACCGAGGAAAAAGCTGCACAAATAGTTCATGACAGGGATTTTCTGTATCAGTATTAGTATGCAAAAGCTGCTATGATTTGCACGCAGTTGTAACTCTGAATTAAAGGGGATCAAAGAGCTGAAATATAGGGAGAAGAAGGCATCCGATGGTGCCTGGAATGGTACTGTTTCTAATTTAACGCTGATCAGCTATTTGCTCGGTTTGAATAGCCGTTCTTCTGGGTTGTCATTAGCCGTCTGTTGGGAATTCACGTTAAAAATAAAAATGGGCTGACAAACACCTAAATGCACGGACTTACCGCTGCTATACAGTTTGTCATGTCAACCAGGAAATCTATACCTAGCGGAGTTGAGTGATTTGATCTCATTCAGCCAGCTGTTTTTCAAAACGCCATGCTTAACAACACAACACGAGCAGAGCGCCACAGAAACTCAGCCCCTTTTTGCATCTTACGACAAGTCACACAAGGACCCTTAAGGAAACGATGCCAATCATCGTGGATTCCGATCAAGCAAAAGTATCTCATTAAGCAAATGCAACTAAAAGGGCGACTAAAAACAGAAGTCTCCTCTTTTAAGGAGCGAGAACGGATCTAAAATATTTGCGATACAACAAGTAGGATGTAAAGTAGATAGGGCAAGCCATTTCATCCAAACAACATTCTAGAAAAGGAGAAGGGAAGAGGATACTTGAGTAATAACTACTCGTTTGCTTCTACTACTATTTACTGACACTGCTGGTTAATCCACAACAGGAATAGGGCGATCGAACGATAGAAAACTAGGTGCACGAGTTAGCATCTTGTCCGATTGCCGGGCAACGTTTTATTCAGTTTTCTAGAGACCAAAATACTCAACCTGTGTTTCTTTTGTAGAATCTTAATCGTAATTTGATTCCAGAATTAGCGAAGCTTGCCTTTGTTATCCTTGTCATTCATTAACCTATCGGACCAATGGCAAGGCATCACTTTACATGGTCAAAAGCATCTTGCATTACGTTGAGCGCAACACAGATCAAATTATGCATCCTATAAGTGGTCAATTTTAGAATGCAAAAACAATTGTGATACATAGGAGTTATTTATACTTATCTGTGCGAATGCTGTTGAATCCTAATCGTCAACAGACAAGGAGCGAGCATGGCTTTTTGTCCGGAAAGCTCAACCCAAAATCACCATCGACATGAATATAGACCCGGTTAAACTGGTTATATAAACTTTTTATCCTCGTACATTCTCTAGGCGCATGATCAATGTACACTTTGCCGGGTGACGTTGTTAAGCGGAGATCATTTGCACAAAACCCGAATTTCAATGGTGAACCGGAACCTGGCAATTTTTGTTCGTTCGGAGAAGCATCAAATGTTATCAACAGCTATGTTGAAAGTATGGTAATAATACGTTTAAGGAATAGACGTTTCTAATATCTTTGTTACCGAATTCAGCGCACACTGACCACTGTTTCCAGACCACGTGTGATCTTCTCGGGTATTCAGCCCACTGGCACCCCACACCTTGGCAACTATCTAGGTGCCCTGGCAAACTGGGCAAAGTTACAGGAACCAGATCCGGTAACCAATGAAACAGCAACAACCTATTACAGCATCGTTGATTTACATGCCATCACCATGCCACAAGATCCTGCTACCTTACGTAAAGCGAAATTGGACATGGCCACTGGCCTGCTCGCATGTGGCGTCGATCCCAAACGTAGTATTTTATTTGAACAGAGTCAAGTGCGTGCCCATGCCGAACTGGCATGGATCTACAACTGCATTACGCCTGTAGGCTGGCTTGGGCGTATGACGCAGTGGAAGGTAAGGCGATTCTTGGATAATTTCCTTGACCCTCCCCTTTACACCGTTGTTTATTTTAATTCTTTCAGAGCAAAATGGGTGGTCCCAACAGCAAAATTTTATCACACGCACAAATCCTGGCAGATGAATCATTAACAGCTGGCCTGAAGATGGGTCTATTTGATTATCCAGTTCTACAAGCTGCTGATATTGCACTATACAAGTAGGCGACAGTACATTAGTGTTCATGCATGTATTTATGCGAACATATTCGGTTTGTTTTTTTTTCCTTTGCATTTCCCAGGGCTACCCATGTGCCTGTAGGCGAAGATCAACTTCAACACCTCGAGTTGGCTCGCGATATTGTTACAGCATTCAACAACACATACAAGGTTGACGTCTTCCCCAAGCCTGCGGCCATTGTCCGTAAGTGCACTTAGTTTATACTTGATTAATTCTAATTTGAAAATTCCATCTACATTCCAAATCACAGCTCCTGCAACCAGGCGTGTCATGTCTTTACGCGAACCTAACAATAAAATGTCCAAATCAGATTCCTCCGATTATGCACGAATCAATTTAACCGATGCGCCAGACGTTATTCGATCCAAAATCGGACGTGCTGTAACTGATTCCATTCGAGGCGTGACATATGATCCAAAAGAAAGACCAGGTGTCTCCAACTTAGTGGGTATCTACGCTGCCGGACGTGATATCGATGTCGATAAAGCTCTTGATGAGCTCAAAGACGTCCAGAGCACTAAAGTATTCAAGGATCTCGTTGCAGAGGCTATTATTACCAAGCTTCAGCCAATTCAATCAGAACTGACACGTTTGAAAGCTGACGTTGGTTATGTGCAGCAAGTTCTAGCCTCTGGCGCGCAACAAGCGGACGAGGTGGCCAACAAGACGATGGAGGAAGTTTACAAGGTTATAGGATTTCGATAAACTGACAGACCGTAGCATAGATCACTAGATAATTGCTAACCCCACGGTAGCAATTAGACATCTGTAATCCATAAAATACAAACATTTTTTTAGACATGGGCCCGGCTATATGCTACATATTGCTGGTGATTGATTATGAAGGTCTGCTAAATGTGAATGCACAGTGTGGAAAAATACCCGAGTCTGTATAAGAAACTGTTAATAACCTACTTCATGGAAATGCTCGAAATACAGGAAATGTTATGCATATATTACGTTTACAATTCCGTTAATTACTTTGATGCAAGGCGTTATAAATGTACTGTGTAGCGTCTCAATCTGTCAAATTTAGCATTGCATCTACGAGTGAACTCAGTTTGCCAGGGATCCGCGGATTGGGAAGAAGGAAGTCACGCTTGACTTTCTCATGCCCTCCAGGTTGCGACAAGGGCTGGTTAACAACCCTTCTTTTTTTCATACATGGCAACTCCGAGATCAATTTTGCATGGCGGCTATCACCACCAACTGAGCCGTTTGTGGCAAGCTGAGCGCCAGTTAAAGAAGAACATGCTTATGTACCCTATTTTCATTACGGACGATCCAAATGCGCTCGAGCCCATTCCGTCCCTTCCGGAACAATACCGTATTGGTATCGACAAACTGAAAGCATTCATTGAGCCGTTGGTTAAAAAGGGCCTTGGTTCTGTCATTCTCTTTGGAGTGCCACTGAAGGAGGGTGTCAAAGATGAAACAGGCTCCCGTGCGGACGACGAAGAAGGTCCCACGATATTGGCCGTCAAGTTGTTGCGCAAAGAATTCCCAGAATTGTTTGTAGCCTGTGATGTTTGTCTTTGTGAATATACCTCGCATGGCCACTGTGGTATCCTACGCGAGGATGGGACTTTGAATAACGAATTGTCAATCAAACGTTTGGCAAATGTTGCCTTGGCATATGCTAAGGCAGGTGCACAGTGTGTCGCTCCTTCGGACATGATGGACGGCCGTATCCGAGCTATCAAAGAACGCTTGATGGAGAGTGGCCTGGCGCACAAGGTGATGCTCATGGCCTACTCGGCTAAATTCGCTGGCTCCTTCTACGGTCCTTTCCGTGATGCAGCGAATTCGGCCCCCGCTTTTGGTGATCGTCGATGTTACCAACTCCCGCCAAACGCCCGTGGTCTTGCTCGCCGTGCCATTCAACGTGACATGGAGGAAGGTGCAGACGCTATCATGGTCAAGCCAGGTACTCCCTACCTCGATATTGTCCGTGAGGCAGCGGACTTGGCGAGCGATTATCCCATAGCTGTGTATCAGGTGTCAGGCGAATACTCGATGATCTACCAGGCCGCTAAGGCTGGTGTTTTTGACCTGAAGAGTGCCGTCTTGGAGACGACCAACGGTTTCCTGAGAGCAGGCGCTACACTCATTCTGACATACTATACCCCGAAACTGCTCGACTGGATCGACGAAGAAAGTTAGAAGAAAGTTAGAAGAAACATGAAAAGGACTTTGGCAGAAGTAAATTCAATGATTGCACGTCCGGGAAAATGTTAGCTTTTAGGGATTTGTCTGGGATAGTTGAAGTTCGTGTAACAGAATCATTGTCAGCACAACGCTGGTTTTTAGACATAGTACTTTGATGTAATAATAAGAAATTGTCTTGGGACATATCCGAAAAGCTCGCTGCACCTGCTTCCAAGTGCAAACTGCCTCTCTCGGTCATCCTGTTAACGGGAGAAAGAAGTTTTCGGATAAATTTCGAATTTATCTCCGCCTTTGACGAATTAAAAAATCTCCGTGCAGTTTTGTCTAAGCGCATTTTGGGGTTTCTTTATTACCAATGAAGGCTGATCAACCTTCCGACCTCGAAGGTCTGCTACCCGATGAATACAGTGATACACCGAATGCTGGCTTGGCGATGGCATATCAAGATAGCCTTACAGTAGAAGAGCATCAAAGAAGTGAAGATGTTCCATTATTATTGCGAAATAATTCCCAGGAAAGTGTCCGTAGCGACTGGATGACATATGAACATGAAAAAAAGCCCATACGGACAACGCAATGGCTGAAAACGGTATTATCCATTTGTTCACGGCATTACAGACGTTGTATCTGCGGGTGCGCCATTCTCTCTGTCTTTCTGTTTATTCTGTTTGCACTCTTCAGCGCATTTTATTTTTCTCCTGCGGCAATCCCACCTTCTACCCTCGCCGACAAATCGGCCAATAGTACTGCGCGGCTATTAACTCTGAATATTTTCATGCGACCACCGGGTATCAAGAACAATTGGTCTGATTACAAGGAAGAACGATTAAAATACATTATCCGTTATGTCTTGCCTCAGTACGATGTAGTCACCCTTCAGGAGGCTTTTGCGTTTGCTAACCGGCGCGTTGATCATCTGATTGAAAGTGCTCAGGCTCTAGGGTTCAATCATCATGTGGCTTCCCCAAGGCACTATCCCTGGGAACTGGCAGGTGATGGTGGTCTGCTACTATTATCGCGTTTCCCTATTGCAAAAGCATTTCGTCTAGAGTTTCCTCGAGGTGTACACAGCGATTGGTAAGAATAGGGAGAGGGTGATATAGATATCATCCAGTCCTTTTCCTTTAGATGCCTTCAATTTTTTTTTACATTGATGTTGTTCACAGGTTCGCGTACAAAGGCGCTCTCTATGCAAAGATAGAGCTTGATTCCAACCATAGCCTACATCTTTATACCAGCCACACTCAAGCATCGTATGATTTTGGAGGGAAACTTAATGAGAAAGATACGGAGGTACGACTCAGTCAGTTTGCGAGAGTGCATCAGTTGATGTATGAGACGGCAAAAGATGACAATCTTCCAATTCTGCTTATGGGAGATCTAAATGTGGATGCGACTGTTCATGACAATGCGTCGGCAGTCAATGCTAGTTCGCAACCATACAATATGATGATGCAGGTTCTCCGTGGAGACGGTATTCAAGATAGAAATAGTGAAGGTCATCTAGTGAAGTACGGTCATCCTTGGCGCCTAGAGGACCTATCTGATGTTGCCTACCAAGAATATGGTCATCATCCAGTGACGTTTGGTGACATTATCACAGCTAACGGAGTTGCTCAACCTGCCGAAACTGTGTTAACACACCCAGACCAGTTAATGACTAAGCAAAGTATAGATCGTATGTTATGGGCGTCAAGGAATTCATCTACTATGCGCTTGACTAATGTCACTGTGGAAAAGTTTATGGTCAAAGATAACGATCAATTGACAGAAGATGAACGAAGCAAGTTACCCTTTACACAAGTGTCAGGTAAAGAAAAGCAAACTACTGTTGAAAAACACACAAATCACATCTTATATTTCACTCAGATCACTATGGATTAAGTTGCATCTTACATATGGAATGAAGGTTGGCAATCCGCATTAGGGTCAATCTATCATAGAGTGGGTTTTGTAAAGTATAATCATCTTGTCATAATCATCAAATAACAAGAAATGCATGTGTGCTTTGCTGTGCGAATCCCACACAAT
The DNA here is from genome assembly GCA_002749535.1 of Apophysomyces variabilis. NCBI lineage: Eukaryota > Fungi > Mucoromycota > Mucoromycetes > Mucorales > Mucoraceae > Apophysomyces > Apophysomyces variabilis. The sequence goes on along the minus strand of MZZL01000406.1, from coordinate 435,572 downwards.
GCAAGTCTGAGAAGTTATTTATCCTGTCAAGCTGTGGTGCAAGGAGCATTTCTCATCTCAATGTATTGGGGAAGTTGTCGTTTGAATTTCGTAGCAACTAATCGAGCTGGGTCGGCAAAAGACAGACAAGGTCGAGTCAACGCCAACCATCACAGGATCAAAATTACTACGACAAACCTAGTGAGGAGAAGTTGGAAGCCTCCGATAGCGATAAAATAGTTGTTGGTCAATTCTGTTTACACTGCTTGAAGATTATGTGCTGGAAGCATTGTCTTCTGTAACTCCTAGTAACTTTTTTTCTGACTAGACTCATCTGCCCGTGCGATACCTTGATGGGATATACAACATTACTACCAACTAACTCTGTGTACTGCAACTCATTGTCTTCGTAAGCTACGTTCAGAAAAGTCAGCCTGATGGGTGCAAGTCCGAAGTTGAATCCTATCATGACTTCCAGGAACTTTGGTCCGACGTAAATTGAGCTGTTGCTGCTTTCGAGTTACACGGCCCACGATATGCAGAACAAGATATACGATATCCCATCACCGAAATGTAGCTCATCCGATACAAACCATTGCACAAGTGGAACAGAGTCAACCTTTCATCATACACAATCTTCAACGCAATGCGAGCCTCCCGTCATCGATGTTGTCATTAAAGGAGGTAATGCCTTATTTACCGAAAGAAACCGTTTATGTCAACCAACCATTTCGCAGATTCGGTGTTATTCAAATCGAAGCGAGACTGGAGACGGGAAAGATTTGAGCAACAGACGAATCTTGAGTCATTACCGCTAGTCAGTCGTTCGCACTGGAGCTGGGAGGGGGAAAGACAAAGGTACATTAACGAAGCATGTAGCACGCAGAAGGATGGAGATGTGAAGGTCCAGATACTGAGTTGATTAGCTTGAAGAACGTAGCGTTACAACGAAACTTTTGGGATCATATTGTGGAAAAGGTAAATGATGCTATGTAGCACGAACGATTTCAACGGACACGAGTAAAAAATAGATCCAATCGTTGAATTCATCTGATCCAAAAGAGGCCTGGGTACCGATCGTAAATCAATTCCGAAAACTACGTGAAGGCGTCTATGCTTCCAGATGGAGCCAAGGGGAATGGATATTTGCTTTGAATGGTAAAAAAAAAAGAGTGACAATGAGTTTGGAACGCTGAGTTGTATGTCTGCAAAGTATATGAGCAGTCTGTGCTTTGTTGTCTAAAGGCAGGGGACGAAGATGAATTGCATAAAAGTATCCGAGGGTTAGTTGAAGAACTATATACGTTGCAACCGGTAAGCTAGAATTGGTGCATGAACAATGTTGTCCTAAACGTAGCACTAGTCATTGGAAGATTCGTATTATACCGCCCTGTATGGGATCTACTTAAGTTTCCGGGATAGTGCTGCAGCAAAAGATCGTATGACACGACTGAAAAAGGACACGCACGAATATGGATTTGCACGCCACGTTGTTTATTCCGTTTTGTCCAAAAACCCCATCAAGTTTTTCTCTCTTTATCGGCATGCACCGGATCCGTATTTTCAACTAATGATGGATAACCATGTCATGACCATGCGACGCCATGCTATTCATGTGATGCGTGCAGCATACTATTCAATGTCACTGGAATGGGCCTCCAGGTGGCTAGGTTTGGCTGTAAAGGATGTACCGGCGATGTTGGAACAGCTCACCCAACCAAATTATATCCGCATCGATCCGGAGCAGCAAGTTGTCCATTTCCCAAGGCACAAAAAATAGTGTAACACGTGTCGCTTAAGTGGCAACCCTAATCCTGCCGAATACGCATGATTTTTATTTCATGTTATTTTGTCTTTTGTGCTTCTTATAAAACTAAGATGAACACTGCCTCCCCTCTTCCTCTTTCAGTATAATGCCAGGACCAGGAATGCTACTTAGTTGCGCTGGAGCAGCAAGCTGTGTAGGCGCTGCCGCTTTTATAAACAGTCGAAGACATAAACTGGTAATGGTGCCAACGGAGTTAACCCAAATGCTACATCGAAAAATGGTAGAATTCGTACGTTTCAAATTCTATATCTTAACACTTTCATTGCATCCAGATTGATAATGTTGAGGACGACTCATTACTATGCACAACTGACGTTCTCAAGAAAGACAGTTTTCAGCCTGACTGGCATCACGATCTACAAGTTTTAATGTTTGTCCTTGGAAAGGATTGATGCCCCAATTCGCCTCCTACAATATTATCATACTCCATCCTCAACCCTTCTAACGTGTAAATAATGCATTCAAGTGATAAAACAGCAACCAGACTTCAGTGTTAGCATAGAACGCCCCCTTCAAGGTTCCCTTTTGCAAGGATGACTTGGTAAATACGATACGCCTTTAAGCATGATAGCAGCATTTCACTTAATTCGAAGAGATCCTTTCATCAGCCCCACTTAGAGCTTTGCAATAAATACGATTGAGCGGAGACACGTGTTGGCACTTTCCTGCAAAATCCCAGATTAAGAGTCGGATCATCATGGCTATAAGTCGCACTCTGAGTAGCATTAACTCGGTAGCATTGACTCGTTCACGACCATGCTATTTTGAAATTGATGTGACGATCATTCATGAGCCCCATATCCTTCTCCGGCTCGAAGTCCTTGATTTTCGAAAAAGACGCGCATGTTTGCCTGTGCTTAAGAAAATACAAACTTTAGTGCCAGTGAATCAAAAAACCAAAAAATGACATAATAACTATGGATCACTCTTCGCCTTTTGTTCCCGATGCCAAAAGCTACGTTTGATAATTGTCAGGTTAGTTTATGCAATGCTTCTTCTGTTGATGTTGTGTACTGTATATTTCAAATGACAGCAGCAAAGAAACCAAGTTTCTCTACATGTTCTCCTTTCCGCCTCTTCTCCTGTATAGCATTATCTTCTTCTATTAATTTCGCATCCAGCTGTTCTATTAGTGGTCGTGCCAATGTCGTCGCAGTCTAGTAGTCCGCATGTAAATATTGATACGACTGTTTCTTTTCTTTTACCTGGATCATTTCCGTCAGTAGACTTGGCTCAAGGCTACCAGCACCTGCTTTTTGTACGCCACACACCTGGCCATCTTTATTTACTCCAACAGTCAATGTCACCTGAGAGCATAGTTCTTCAAGGATCGTCGGATCTGTGATGTACCGCTGACCGATCTGCAGCCACGTCCATTTTTTGTATTTCTTAGCTATCTGAGAGGGTATCTCTGCCAAAGCTTTACCTTGTACAAAGACACAGCAATAGGTAATCGTTGCCAACCTTCGACTATTTCGGCGTCTTCGACATCATCCATGACTTCGAATTCATATTCTCCTTCACCAAGATCCTGAATCTCCGTCTTCGGAATACGTGTATTAAACAATGCCGCACGAGTTGTCATCACAATACAATCCAGCAAATTTCCCGCACAATCCATGACCTAGCATACATCGTCAGCATCTTTTCCCTTCCACAAATACTGAGCATCGTTCGTCGGCTTACCATGGCATCAATGTGGATGACCCAACACTGTTGGCCAGGAATAATACATAGTTTGGCAAGATCAAGTCCACTTTGAGGTCCATTTAAAAGTCTATCTAGGGCCAACGTCAAGGAATTGTTGATATCATCTGCCCCTCGTCCTTCGAACTGCTGCGATGCACTTGGTGAACTACAGGATCAAGAACGCGTTCATGCTTTTTAGCCTAAACTTTTCCTTTCCTTTTCTTCTTTCGTTGCTCTTCCGTATTTGACGTCGTACCACTCAACATTGCAGACAATTCGCCCTTGATTAGGTTGATCATGTTCTATTTCACCGATTTCCACTTTGACACCGACGAGGACATCGGTGTCCCCTAAACGACATCGTGCGCTGCCGCTCGCTTGTGATAATAAACCGGTCTCGAGAACCAAATGACGGTATTCCAAACAACCTCGGCCATCTGCACGACAGTCGTTTTCAACACCTTGCTCGATATATTGCTTTTCCGCGGGTGATATCAGTGGTGCAGGCATAACGAGGCTAACGTGAGTGCTTTGAAATGAAATGAAAAATCCCGCTTCCTCTCCCTGAAGAAACAAGCCACGCGAGTACACGTTCAAGTAGGCGGACAAAAATTTAACCGCGTTGCCGTCCGAAACTGGTCAAAAGGTCATTCAACTGCGAATCACTGCAAACGCAAAAGGATGCTTAGCACACTCGATATTATACTAGCAAGCCGGTGACTTTTATTTGCTTCTAAGTCAATATCACCTTGATAGTTTCTTGAGAAAAGCATAGCTTCTACGCGTTTTCTGAAATAGAGACTTCGCAATGCTGATGCATTATTTGGAAGATTTCACGTGTAAATAATGGGTATAGAGCTTGTTTGCCACTGTTACTTATTGATCACAATCAGTGTTTACAGGCTACATTACTTTTTGTTTCTGTATTTATTGTTTGGCTTATTCTAAGATGAGGTCTTTTTATTCTACATTTTGAAGGATTCGGCTGATTCCATAGCGAAACAACTGAGACCTGTTACAGTTGAGTCACTTACACTGGCCTCAGCCTTGCCACACACTTCAAGTATGGTCGTTTGTTAAACTGCCGGACATTTTTACACAAACATACCTTCACTAAGTTAAGTTAAGGACCTCAAACATACCGCGCTGATATTCATCGTACGCGCGGTTGCTTTATAAGCAAGAATCTGTTTTGTAACATTGTATGAATATTTGAGAATTCCAACATGCTTGAAGACTGACACCTGGTTTTGTTACGAAAATCGGGCTACATCCGTAGGTGGTCGCAGCCGCGCTGTCGTAATTGTAACAACCTGTATGCTAACCTCGATATAATCATTGCCTTAAGAGTACACTCCTCGTTATGACGGACGGTATGAACCTCCAAAAGAGCGGGCTGTCATGCAGCCACGTTCATTGAAGATATATGCTGGAATATCTCCGTATAGTTAGTCCTATATTTTGGAATAGCATGATGGTTTAAAACAATAAAACACGCGCGCTTTTTCTCTTTGTGCATATTTGTATGTGATATCTACTCTGTTTGGACCCGGCAATCAGTTGAGCATTTTCGTTTGTTTGGAAACCAGAGCGTTTCAAAATATCTTCCAAAGCTACTTGATATACTCGAAATCCAGACCTTCCATTTCTCTTCAATTAGTACACTTCCAGCATGGAATTGCTGTTTTCGTAATCCGATATCCTAATACAAGTGAACGATAATAAGGACTTTGATGTTGGTCTGTTCCTGTAGGTTCCTAATATTGGTGACACAAAGTCTGTTGAAATGACTTCTATTTGTTTTTACACAGTTGCCTAGAACTTGAGAGATCTCCGTACATCAGTGCCCATGTTTCTTTTTAACATCAGCTTTCTATCTTTGTACAATTGGCCAAAAGAAAGGGAAAAAGAAAGGCGCAGAATTTTTTTCCCACTGTCACTACTTTGTTCCTACCGACTTACAGCATACAGTTAATATATCCTTATATTCTCGCTCGATCCGAAGAAGCGTTACTACTTAGCTTAGCTTGTAAATCAAATATAACAAACTTCTGACGATAAAGCAACGTCGTTTAGATACAAATTTATCCAGTTTGGTTTATTTATTACATGATCATGTCAGCTACTGCTTATTGTGCTTATCAAATTGTTTGTTCAAAAGCTTAATTAATTTCAGACCGATAAGCAATTGAAGCTAGCAAAAGAAAGAGGATCTTACTGGCAAGCTCTTCAAAGTTCAAGCCTGACAAATCTATTCGCAGAATAACATGGTTCACTTTGGAAATGATTAAAATATTGTTTTTAGATACAGAAACAAGAATATGCGATATTCTACGAACCTGTGCTATCCTTAAGCAAGCTGCAAGACTTGGTCATCTTACATGATTTGGATTCAACGCGGTTTCTGGGAATAAGTCATCCCTTTTGTGCTATACTAAGGAGTCACATTCCGAGAACCCATGAGTCGGTTTCCTTTCTATTCCTCTCACGAAGCTTTGTGCTCTTTGTTGCTTTGCCATGGGCAACTCGAAAAGTTTGATCATAATAAAGAAAACGATTGGACTTCCCGTTTTGAAGCATAGGCTGCATTTTTTTTTGAAATCCGCATAAAATGCGAGAGGTTGCTTTTTTTTTCTTTTCCTGTTCAATTTTTTGGCCTTCTTTTCCTTTTTCCTTTCTTAGCCTTTGTAGTCTCCCTTAACCGTTGCCATGGTGCTGTCCGAAAACGATCAAGAAGATGCATTTCCACGCCGTTTCCCAAATACAGGCCGAACTCGCCAAACGCCACCAGCACCACGTTGGTTGCCAAAGCAACCTCAACCCCCACAGAAAAGCACAAAATCCACGGATGACAACGACTTTTCAACGGCTATTTCATGGCCTATACTCTTAGCCATTATACCCACGTTAGGGGCGTTTGTTGCAGGCAGTGCCGAACTATGGAGCGATTTCGTGATGATTTTATTAATACTTTTCTACGTGTATAAATGGATCACAGGCAAGTCAAAAAAGTGAAACGCAGGCGAAGTGCGCGCCATTTCTTTTCTTTCCTATTGCCATGGTATGCAAGACATTGACCATTCATTTTCCGCGTCCCAGTACCCTGGTCCTATTACGAAAGCGCCCGTTGTTGTCGCATCATCCATCAAAACGCCACGCAACATCACGTTTCCGACGAGAGCAAACGACGGGATTACGAACGCCGACAAGCGGTAATGTACGAGTTACGGCGGCATGAATTAGTGGGTTTGATTTGGGTCATTGTATCACCGGCCATTGCGGGCTACACTTTGCAATACAGCCGTTATTTTTTAAGTAACCATGAAAGGTATCTGAGTTCGTTCAATGTCACTGTCTTTGTGTTGGCCGCGTCGATCAAACCATTGGCACACGTCATGACGCTCTTGCGTGAACGAACCTTATACTTGCAGAGTGAGATGCAGTTGCAGGAAACACCGACCGAAATACTTCAAAGAAAGTTGGACGCTATGGAAGAAGAATTGGTCGGTTTACAGAAGGCATTTGCGACGAAAAAGGATTTGGGTCAGGTAAAAAAGAGAGAACAAGAAGCTGGTTATGATATATAGGGTCGGAGGTGAAGAAAACGGAGGGGAGAGAAAGTTATGTGCTATGGGTCTAAACCGAAAATGGGCGTTACATTCAGGTTACGAACGGCTTGACGCCGACGGTTCAACAGTTGTCCAAAGCCGTGAAAAGACTTGAAAAGAAAGAACTGGACCTTCGTTCATTTTCTGAAGGCCGGTTCGCCTCAGTGGACCGGAAGATACACGAATTCGACCAGTTTATATGTTATCGCATTGAACAAGACCAGCGCAAGTCAGCCCAATGGACAATTGTCAACCTCATCTTCTTGCCTCTGAATCTGGCTTTCTGGATGGTGAAACGTATGAGCCATTTATTCCCATCATCAGCAGGTCTGTTGGAATCGTCAGAGCAACAACAGCAGCAACAACAACAATCTACGACTGTGCGGCGTCGGTCATCCTACGCAAGGCATTTGCCACACACGACCAACAGTACGCCTTCTTCCCCTGCCCCTTCTGCAGATCTATGCGTATCCGATATGAGGTACTCTGGTGAGGAGATGTCCGGACATCGATCCTCTTAAAAAGTCCGTTATTTGTGATTCAATCAAAAAACCCCCCAAGTCATTCCACGCCTCTCTTTATACCTTGCTTTTTCTGTCACATAAAATACAGTCTATAATTCGTTTGGAATTATTCGAAACGTTTACGATTTTTAAGTTAAGCACATAAGAAACAAACAAAACGTTGCTACATAAACAATCAACGTTTATTAGAGGCGACATCATCGTCATCAATGTAACTGCCATCCTCATCATCATCAGCTAATATATCTTCCCAACTCTCTCCGCCTAATAGACTCGATTCTGGGGAAACGGATCTTTCAGGTTCAGGTTCATTAGATCCATCCACATTAAGAGATGGGTTTTCCACCTCGGACAAGGTTCTGTCTGACGTAGTTGCTTCCTCGCTGTCCCACATGATTTCTATTGTGGGAGGCTCCGGAGGTTGGACAGCGCTAGGTAAGTCAATCTGAAACGGCAGTTCATCCTAGAACGAGCACGATCAAAACCGTCTTGAGTCGGCCATGGATGGGAAGGAGGGCTATCGCAATCCCTTTTTCTTCCTCTCTCTTTCTATCTCTATCTTGCTTAACTTACCGGTAGAAGATTCAGTATATCACCGCTATAGGCCTCAATTTCTTTTTGCAAAGGTAATAAACGATTTCGCAGGAGGGATGGATTGGCAGATAGCTATGAAGACGATTCCCCGACGGGGAATGGGCATGAGTATGCATGATTCTGCACATGCTCCCGAAGCATGTTAAATATCTCTACTTGCACGTTTGACAAAACATCGACCGTCTTCTAACAATGTAAGCTGCACTATAGAGATATTTGTTTTGGGCTTTTTAGTATTTTTTCCAGAGTGATCACTAACCTTGATTCCGACTGACTTGACGGTTCTTGATCTTGAAGATCGGGTTTCGACCGAGGATAGTAGGACGGTCTACATGAAGTGGGAATGTTTCTTGGGTTACTAGATCACGAAGAAGCGCCATTGGTTTTGACATGAAAGGATGAGGACAAAGTGATAAGCTGCTTTAGTCTTCTTTTTCTTGTGACGAGAAAAAGGGAAACGGTGTTTCGCGTGTCAGTCCCAAGTATTGTTATTGGCCCAAGCTTTTTTCCCTTTTTCCTCCTTCCCCTCTCCATCATCGTATCGCAAAAACGTAATTGCTTAAATCTCTTTTCATACCTTTGTTCGTTCTTGCTTCTATCCAACTTACTTAGAAGCCAGCAATAGGCACTAGCTCATGGACCACGTCGCGGATGGAGACTTGAAGCCATGGAAGGTTGCCGTCGTTCTAGCTTGTATCTTTCTGACATGGTACACGTTCATGATTGGCCTAAGCATATTAGGACAGTGGGTTGGGTAGGTTTTTTGAACTGAATGGCAAAATACAAGACAATGCTGGGTGTTGACACTTGTACCGGGAACCCTTTTCGCAGTCAGAAAAGGTACAGACGCAAACCTAATCCCATTTCAGCAAAACTGCCAGCAGAAGATGCACCGGGTGTGTCCATCCTACGACCTCTGAGAGGACTTGATCTGGAGTTGGGTGAAAATTTGCGTTCATCCTTTGAACAACAGTACCCGAAGTTTGAGATCATCTTTTCGGTGGCTTCAACTGATGATCCTGCTATCCCTGTGGTCCAAAGGTTAATGAAAGAATATAGAGACGTGGATTGTCGTCTGATTGTAGGTACGTTTTTCGTTGAGATAGATAAGATCATGCATAAGGGAAGAGCACTGAAGCAGATGTCCAAACAGGTGACCGGCAGATTGGCATCAATCCAAAAGTCAATAACATGGTAGAATCTTACCGTACAGCCAAGTATGATATCGTCTGGATTCTGGATTCGAATGTACACGTAGATCGTGATACGCTTGGGCGATCAGTCGATATGTTGATGCAACCAGGGATCGGATTAGTGCACCATTTGCCCGTCGCCGTGTTGCCCTCCTCTTACGCCGCGGAGATCGAACATGTGTTTCTAGACACCAACCATGCCAAAATGTACCTAGCTATTAACGCGGTTGGTGTAGCATCATGCGTGATGGGCAAGTCAAACTTGTATCGCCGATCGGATTTGGATCGTGTCGGTGGATTGGAAGCGTTTGCCAATTACATGGCAGAAGACAATATCATCGGAGAGGCGTTATGGGGTATGGGCCTACGTCATTGTATGAGCGCCGACTCTGCCTGTCAGGTCCTGGGTCGCTTGTCTCCGCTAGAATACTGTAGACGCCGAGCGCGATGGGTGCGAATCCGAAAATACATCGTTACCGCCGCAACGCTAACGGAACCATTCACGGAATCGATTGTATGTGGCGTCATGGGTGCATGGGGATCTTATGTTCTCTTTGGGGTCTCGTTTTGGGCCTTTTTCGGGATCCATTGGCTGGCTTGGTTTCTCAATGATTATGCTCTCTACAGAACCTTGGTCGCCACCTCGTCTTTCCGTAGTCGACGAGTTACCCAGCCCACGTATAGTCAGCAACCCGTGCGGTTTCTCCGTTTTTGTCGCGCTTGGCTGGCGCGAGAAATCTTGGCTTTGCCGCTTTATCTTTATGCTATGTTTGGTACCGAAATCCTATGGCGTGACCAAAGCTATCGATGTTTGTCGGACGGAACGGCTGTGGCGATGCCACCTAAAGCAACCTGCCTTAGTGATATCACGACGTCCCTACTCTCCGAAATCGAATATGATAAAGTCCAGTAAAGCAACCACGTTTTTGTGCATTCTCCTTATTCACTGTACTCAGCCTACTGACCTTTATTAAAGAAAGCTATAAAGAAGCATTAATATAAAGCTTTAAGACAATTAATAGCGATAGTATTGGTCATTTTCTTGCCTTCACCGGATCTGATTACGGGTTTCTCGCTTGTAAATGTTTTTTCTTTTCTTTTTATTGAGGGAGGTCTGTTCTGTTTTCTTGGCTTTCTTGGCCTTTATTTCGATGTGGGGAGTTCTCTTTCTTTTTTGTTGGCTTCTTTGGGGTGTCTTCCTTTTTGTTTGCTAGACTGTCTTGATCGCCTTGACGTTGAAGCAGGATAGCAAAAATAAGACGGGCTTGACGAGCAATACAGCTAGGCCATCCAAAACACTGCGCTAATCTGGGTTTACACCTTTGGGGCCGGTCAGAGAACTTGAGGCAGAATAAAGTGGTAGAAACCAATAGCTAGACAAGAGTAGCTGCAAAAACCAGTACTTCATATACATAATTGTGCTCCTTTTCGAAATGGTTAAACACAGTCTTAAAAATGATTAGATGCATATCTGTTTCTTATCGAGACCAAAGAAAAAGCCTTCTTTTTTCTAAAAAATACCATGGCCTTGCTTTGAATAGGAAAGCATACGGCATGTAGACCAGTTGAAGGCGTCGATAGAGTAAATTGTTCAACCAAACAGTAAAGAACAAGTGAAACAAAGGAGAAAGAAAAGAGTTATCTAGCGATAAACAACGGTTTTTAAAAGATACGCTTGTGCTTAATGGGCCGTTTCTGTCGGATTATTTGCTATACATGCAAAATGCTTTTTGTTCCTTTGCTTTCCTCATGGTGGTATATCTTCTGTCTGTCAATGTTTTGCTTCTGAATAATATGTGCGTTTAGTTTGACAGAAGGTATACGCCACAGTGGCACCTCTGCATACATCACCTCAGCACAGATCACTCTAGTCAGATCGTGTATACAGCTCGTGAACCTTTTTCACCACCAAAATAAACCAATCGACTTGATTATTTCTTGAACTGAAAGTGTATCCTTCCTTCCAGTCACTGCTCAAAAATAGACGTTATGCACATCACAGTTTGAGCGCTTTATTTTCCGGTATTCGCTATCCGTTAACGCTTTCTCCTTTTATGACATGGCAGTAAATTACCATGAGTGACCACTCTAACGGTTTAAACTTAAAAATAAGGGTGACATTTAGCATTTCCATGAACGACTATACTTTACTTATATTCCCTTCTTAAAAGATAAAACAGGAAATAGTTAGAGACATTCTTTGTAACTCATAAAGTAAGCATCAAAATCGATACTATCTCGCACTCTTTTTCTTGTTCATCAATGGTAACTGAATATCGCTCATTAACAACTTTCCTAACGCAGAAAGCGGTCTTTTCACATGATAGTTTTTTATTTTGCATTGATGGTATTGCGAAATGAACAAACCTTTCAGATACCGATGACCGCAAAAAATAACTAAACAGCAAAGAAACAAAAAGGGAGACGGCTCTTTTCACTAAAAGAAAGGGAGTAGAATGTCTTCATAATGTTATGTAACGCACTGGATAGTGTGTGGCACTGGGGCAAGCAAGAAATCGACGTATTGGGCGAGAGAGATACTACTATTATAGGCAGCTGGCCGGTAAAACAAGACGTATGCCATTGGATTTACTGATTCGGAAAATGGATATTAGGATATAAGCAAATATGGCATCCCTCGGACCTGTACGGTTTTCATGTGCATCCCTTAACAAGAGCGCAGTAGTTTCCAAATAACGATATTTCATTTACACGATACGAATAAAATAACACAATAAGAATAAAATAATATCATAATTGCAACTTCATAAGTAGATTGCGATATGCAAAAAGAGATCAACGTAACAAAGAGGATTCGTATAGTTGTTGCAAGTGTTTCTATATGGGAACACAAAACGTTTCGTTAGTAGACTACATTAAGGTAAATGGCTAAGATGTTGTTTAGATCGTCAAACTAGATCACTGGTATAGATCGTAACGAAAAAGAGAAAATCGGGATAGAGCTACGGGGTAAACTGAAGACGATCAGAAAGGGAATATATATATGCAAGGAATTGTTGTGTCGTTGCCGAAAATTATTTTAATTATCAAAAGTTACTTTTTAGCAAAACGGTCTGACCATTCCTTCTCCTTCCTTTCTGCCAGCTTTGCTAATTTCCTAAGCTTATTTCCAATATATGAGCAGAAAAGAAAGGGAGCAGATATATATATATATATATAATTTAAACTTTTCCTACTACGGAGAGGTCTTCACACAGTAAGGAAAGCGAAAATAAACTCTATCAATATGTACTACACCAGCTTCTTCCCATACAAACTGTGTAAAGACAATATCTTCGTTCTGTGAAACGCAATATGAAGAATTGCATAAAGGATATGTTGATTATTGATTTGGTTGATCGCATGTACAATTGACGTACAATAGATATCCTGGCTAACCTACTACTGGTAGTCATGGTAGTATCGTTATGCCGATTGTTATCAGCGATGGTGATGTTATAGATATTGTTATCCACAGCGTTACCGCTGTTGTCGCCATGAATACTGTTACCAACTGTGTGTCATTTTGTTGATAGTCGTTACCAAAATGAGAACATTCACAAGCAGTGAAAAAGCACTCATTCGTGGCTGTACATTGGATTACTACACAAATATAAATGCTGTAAATGTCAATGTTGATGTTTACACACGACAGACTTAGGTATAGACGGGAATGTGGCTGCATAGGCTGGGATTGATGACGGCATTCTGAATCCTTTTGCAAACCTAGTTTTTTTGTATGTTGCATACATAGTAAAAACTTGCTGCATCCGAACGGCTCTTGAAATGAAGAAGTGCATAGGTACTAGGAGGAGGTGCAGGTAGCATTAAATTAAGTCTTAAGCTGTAACATATTTCTTACCAGTTGATTGTAGGCTTGATAACATGTCAAGGGTGAAGTACGCGCATTCACGTAAATATTGTTTAAAACTTTCATTGCTTATACTCTCCAACACATCGTCGTTCCTTTGGCTTGACATATATGCCAAGAATAATAACTTTACCATGCGATCACCACGGCCGCGGCCACGACCCCCCACCACGTCCTCTACGGGGTTATCTGCAAATATAAAAATATTTATGGTGCTGCCTTCAAAATTTTGGTATGAGGCCATGATAAGAATTCCATCCTCTTCATCTTATTGTTTGGCTTTTTTGTATCTTTCGTAATGAAATCAATCAATCTTATTCATGCACAAATTCATCGTGAGAATTGACACGTATGCATAAAAAATCCATGTCTATTTGTCACCTTCTTTATGGAATCTGACGTCAATGAGCATTTAACAGGATTTACTCATTAAAACAGACATCCATCAATTCTTCATTTTGTTAAAACTAGTTAACTATTTTACTCTACATTTTTCTATTGTGAGTGCATCCTGATCGCATGGGTTAACCCATTATTAACGGTCCCTCTGTTAATAGTATCAATGTCTATATAATCTACCGCTTTCCTTTTTTTTATTTTTCTTTTACACCCGTAGCTATGATAGTCAAACACTTGCATGTTTCGTATGGATACTGATAGCCTGGTTAGAAAGAGCGCAGAAAAATCTCATTCAGGATAAAGAACAGCCATGAGTATCCCACAACTAATTTTTATATTATAACTATTACAGTTGAATTCTTTATAGCGTTATCGGTCTAAAAGGATTCCATGCATATCTGCGCCAGGAAGGAGCAACGACCACGACAAACATACCCGACTATCTGCGGCAACAACACGTTGAGATCGTTTACATCGATTTTTGCTGCGATTTTTTCTGGTTCCTTCTAGACCTTTCAGTGGATTTCCTGAAGGGTATTGGAGATTGAAGACAAAAAGAACAGCAGCAAGACCAGTACACCGAGGCCGCCAAACGCTTCGTCGAGCGTACAATGAACGAACTTAAAGCGTTCGCCGACAGAAGAGGATTCCCAAAGATCTGTCTGGTCTTTCATGGCGACCGACTGCCAGCCAAGAGTGCCACCCACGCCCGCAAGACAAGCCAAGAAAAACCTGGTTTTTAGGAAGGCACAAAGAACCCTGATAGCCCCGCGGACCATACATTGAAGCGAAGGAGCGTCTCTGTAGAAAATACGCTAAGGAATGGGTCAGCTTTAAGAGAAGGATCAATACGAGCCAGTTCTCGTAGATATCAAGACTACCTACGACAGTTCAAGGCAAACGACCATGGTCTTCGGTTATGAAAGTTCGACTCAAACCAATCTGTCCGTTGTGGGAACTGGGATAATGCGGTATCTAGGAAATCAAGTCTTGACAACCCTTGTTAGTTCATTACGAATCAAGCAAGGCGTGTTTTAGACATGAATCACGAAATGCATGGTAATCGAAGACATGTCGGTGAGCCTCGTCTTGTCTATGGTTTTGGCTAAGACCCAGATGAATCAAAAGTCAAGAAGAGGTGCTTTGGCGCCAATGAATCACAAGATTGCCAGTGGTTTGTACCGGAAGACCAATCAAAACAATAGGAACAATGATAGACAGCATGCCAAAGTATGCATTCCACTCGATGAATATCTTACATCAAAGGTATGTTGTCGCTCTTTCAGTGAAACTCAAAATCGACGTGCCGACTCTTTGCGACGACCTTCTACGGCAACGGTACAAGATAGAGCTCGATTATGAAATGATGGTCGTAAGAAAGTGCTGCGCATATTCAGTGTGCGAACTGTCATCGTACGTTCCACCGCGATGGTAATGCAGCAGATAACCAGCTAGGATTGCACGATACATGCTACGGTTTCAGCAGCGTCCACGTTGGTAAATCCGTCTATCAAGGCGTCTGGAAGCAGCAGGCAAAGAGGAGGCGATAAAGATGCCTGGGAGTGCTGAACCTCGACGACAATCTAGCCAAGGGATGACGATGAAAACCCCATTTACACGAGTCCAACAAGAGCCAGCCAAACCGAGACTATGATTGAACCATTCAGGTCCCGCCGATAAACCAGCCAACGAGAAGAAGAAAGATCAGAATCGTCTCGAGCTCCGGTAAGGCGATCTAAGAGGCTACAACCAAGAGGATAAAAAAGGATCCACGAGCCAAGTGGATAGGGCTTTTACGCTCGATATTTAATAAGTGTCATTGAACGAGTGTTATTTTTCTATTACTCACAAACTGAAAATTTGGATATGCATCTTGCATTCGCGTGGCGGGGAACTGGGTACGGCGTCGTCAGTTTTCCGACAGGTATGTAAAATTGATCATTTCCAACTCTTATAACACGACAATTGATGTGATTTGTTAGCATCAAGCCCAGTATCCGAAATGTGCCAAATGACTTTGCTAGATGCAAGTTTAATTTTGGGAAGCAATAGTTTTTTGGTCTGTATTTCGCAATGTAGCATAATATCACAATGATTACATCCATTGATGTCTTTATTTTCTATTCTCCAATTTCTGACAGATCAAATCTCCAACAGAGATTGACTACATAAACCTTTTGTATGTTGTTGCATCAAGCAAAGAAGTTCAATAGACCAATGACCATTAGTACCTTCCACTTGTCACAACTTGTGCTTTTTAACTGTGCAAAAGGCGCTCATAACGACATGCAACAGCTTTTTTTTTACTTTTAATAACGGTGCTTTTTACGTACCAAACCTTGCTGTTATCTATGCTATATTGTGTAAAAGCGAAAAGGAAATTTAGGGAATCTTTATATATCACGGAAGGACAATTGTAACTGTACTAATTCGACTATCGAAAAGCGTAAGGATTTTGAATTAGAGCAGACGACGTCTGTCGAAAAACGGCATCTATAATAATACCGATAGGTAGCAGCATCATAATCCAGGTATGTCCATTTCAAGCCGGTCATAGTGCAATCAAAAAGATGCTCTTGAGAGCAACGTAGCAAAAGGCAGAGGTTGAAGTTGTGTAAGTCAATCCTGGTTTAGCGGAGATGCAAAAGAATGATGGTCTGTGTCAAATCCCGTCTTTCCCAGGCTTCTCTTCCTTCGCCTACTCGGTCAACTCAATGAATTTTGGCAATTTTCCCACCTGCCACATTGTCACTATCACAATTACTTTTGCTGCTTATGTTACTTTTTTATTTGTATTTTTTGGTTAGGTTGAAACTGTACAGTGTCCTAACTTCTTTTTGTCGGTGTCATATTTTTACTACAACTAACATATGTTTAGTTTGTTACATGAAAAGGAGAAGACAGGACAAGTGTAAGACGAGTTTTTGTTTACTCGGCCTGGAAAGAGATAACAACATGGACTTCACCATGGCTAGTCAAGCCGAGATGAGCAGGCAACTTGACCCTACGATAAAAAAAATATTAGAAAACCCTATATTCTTGCATAAGATGAATGTTCAATTTTACCATTCATCAATGACTTCACCCTGGAAGGCGCTAGAGAAGTCAATCTTGCCTTCACCAATCTTGTCGGTGTCAAGAGTGTCCTTGTCAAGGACCTTCAAGTACAATTTGTGGGCCGAGGAACCTTCTTCGATGGGGAAAGTGAAGGTCTGGTTCCAGACAGGTGCATCAGTGCTCTTAACCACCTCGGAGCGCTGCTTGTAATGTTCATTCAACCAGAGTTCGACAAAAGGATCGCTCTATAGCCATGGCAAAAAGGGGTCCAGTCAGATATACAAGAGCAGCAAGCAACATTTACTCTTTCGTTTACCTTGCCAACGGTGTCTTCATCGTGAAGCTTTCTAGCTTCAAGGAGCTGGACAGTCAAAGTACCACGGGGAGCAGAGTGAGAGCTGAACATTTTGTTTGTAAAGTAAGAGAGAAAAAAGGAAAACGATGGGAGAGAATGGTACTCGGGAGACGCGTCTGCTTTTATACACAACGAGAGCAAGTCAAAAATAAATAAAAAGAATAGCCAAGCCCGAAGATACAAACGGCTGGCACGAGACAGACAAAAGTGTGCTAAGTGTAATTGCGTGAATTTGAGATTGAGGTTAGGTGCTTAGTGCGCTTATGTGAAACGTCAGGACTTGTCAAAGAAAATGGGATCCTGCGATATGGAGCCAATCATAAGGGGAAACCAGAGCTGTCTTGTAACACGAAGAAAGATCGGAAACGTCGATCTTTCATAAGCGCAACGGGAGCCAACTCCCGCTCCCCAAGACGCGCTATGCCCTAAAAGACGGAGCTAACCTTGGTTTTCTCGGTTTTTTGCATGAAATCTTCGGTGTATCCCTAACCTAGTACATACCAAGACCCTAAAAAGAAGAAAGCAAGGACAAACGATGCATAAGAAAAATGACGTTCTGGACTCGACAGATTCAAAATGAAGGCTATGGCGTGATCATAGGGTCGTTTGAAGAAAGTAGTCAACAAAAGGGCTTTCTCGCGCGTACCCAGGTTGTTGGTCCTGCAGTCAATTAACCAACCTAGATACGGATTGACAACTGGTTTAGAATCCCGCCATAAATTTTCGCTGAGGGGAGCCAAGGAGTCGCACAATCAGATTAAACGAGACTATCCCGGTCTACTTCTAACATCCCAGTTATTGGGATAATTTATGCAGTGATAACGGATATAATGCAGTACAAAAAGAATGTATCTTCTATGTAACCCAAAAAGGGCTCTTCTATCAAGAATAAGAGATGCCTAATCCCTGCGTCCAACTCGGGAATCTGGCTTCACACCGGTACAGTCATACAAATAAGAGAACAAACAATGGAACTATATCTAACACATCACTCGTCCACTTCCGCATCACGTTTTTTTGTTTTTTGATAACCTTCTATCTGATGTTCACTTTTGAACTCATCGTCGAGGGCAATTTGTCGTTTCTGGATACAAAAATAGGTCAATAGGATGACGCATGATTTGAAACACCGAAGTTTAACCAAAAAAGGGGTCATCGCCGTGGGCACAGACAAAGAAAACATACAAGTACTAAACACAAGTTCTTTTGGACTTTTTAATGAGTGAAGAAAGTGATTCTATTATGTACAAATGGAAGGATGTGAACGAGTGAATGGAAAGCAATAAAGCAAAGGAGGGAATATTATAAACGCAATGGTTGGGTATGTTGCTGCAGAGAGACCATGGATGGTTTTTGTTGTTGCTGAGATGCTTTGACTTGATAGGATGTGGCAAAAGAGTAATATGGTGTTTCGACCAGATGGGATGCAGAGGTATAAAGTGATGAGTAGGATGATACTGATGTTGTAGACAAGGTAGGCGAGGAGGATAGCGTGGGTACGGCGTTCTGAGGTTTATAAATGGAACACAAGGACGAAGAAGACGGTCGACGTCGTGGCTCGCGCGGGAAGTTTTGCAAGTCTGCGTAGTCATAGCCCAGGATTGGATGATGTGAAAGAGCATCCTGTTTCAAGCACTCTTCGGAACAGTATAGCGAATCCTATGATATGAGCCAGTGAGCTATTCCGCTTTTACAGAGACAGAAGGAAGGAAGGAGAGGATTACTTACAGAGTATGGACTGATGGCGTTGTCACAGTATGTACACCAATTTGTGTCGCACATCATAATAATGGAAAGGAATAAAAAAAAAGGAAGAGAGAACAGGAAAGTAAAAGATAGATAAAGAGAATAGAGTGTTAAAGGTGTGGGACCTAGCTTCTGTTTTCTTTGGCTCTATATATATATAGAGAGGGGAGGCAACCCTCACTCTCTGTCTCTTCCCCCCCAAACCCCTCTCTTCTATCCCGTAAGACATACCCACATCTACCCATACATCCATTGACGCAACTGGGCGTTCCAGACCGTGGCAAAAACACGAGTCATTTTTTAGAACCAAGCAAAGCGTATCACTTTCATATCATTGGCTGAATCCGTTTACTCACAAACACATAGTTACACCAGCCGTATGCCGTTTTTGCACAAACAATTTATAAGGTGCATGGGGGAGTGTATGTATCATCTCTTACTGGATATATTCATTGTTTTCCGCAGCTAAAAAGAGACGGGCGGGAAAATCAAGACCAAGGCGTGGCTTGTTGGCCTTTTTGTTCCCTTTCTCCGAAGATAAATGAAAGAGGCGCAGGGAGACAGAGAGAAACAAATCACTCAACGTGTGAGTGAACTGAGCAAAGGAACGGGTTCCGATGATTCCGGCGTATCGAATTTCTGCTCCAACGATCTGTGTGACAACGCGTAAGAATATGCCTGTCCTCCAAAAAAGAAGGAGAGATGCAACATAAAGCTAACATGTTTCATCTTCCCCAAGCCCTTCAGGGTTCTGCACATAAAGTAGACAACGAAACATCTCAGGGGAAAGATCTTTGACGTACATGAAATGAATTTCTCCTTTTTGTATCGGCTGTCTTTATTGCAGCACATTCGAAAGAGTGCTACATCTCTGTGTCTCTCTCTAAGACGTCTTTTGCTCCAGATCTTTCCATCGTCTTCCTTCTTCTTCTTAAACAGTATAATAACCCCTTGTTCGCTTCGTAACAAGGTTGCATGCAGATAGGACGTGCAAAAATAATTCAAAATAAAGAAAGTGACGTTTGAGGAAGGTGTCACGTCTGTCTGTTTTTCTTTATTGTTTTTTTTCTGATCCCATTAAACCAAATAACGACACAAAGCCGACGGAAATGCATAGTGTGAATGAGAGAAAGAAAGAGAAAGAAAAGGAAGAAACCCGGTCAGGGTTTAGCCTATTCTATCTTTCTTTTTTTCCCACACCATTCTGCTAATGCAAAGTAACTTAATCTGATACAGTCAAGCACGTTTAATGCTTTGTACATAGCTACCTCTAGTACGGAAAACAATGTGGCCACATGCCTAGGCACCTGTACATTCGCAGCACACCTTATTGAATCAGTGACAAATGACTTGACATTTACGACTACACAGAGAGAATCCAATTGGCTGATACACTTGAAGCACTTTAGTCCATGATAGGAAGGAGGATGATGCAAATGCCTCACTGCCCATGTCTTAATCCCGGCCCGCTTAACCGCCACAGCCTAAAACACGTACATAGAAAAAAAAAGACTCCTTCCTCTCTATCTTACCACGACGGATAAAAGAAAGTTTTCGTTTCTGCTTTACTATTCCTGGAAGGGGAAAAAAAATTTCCACCCACTTTCATAGCGGCCTTGACTGCCAAAAAAAGATCGCTCGATCCTTCTTTCCATCTTCCACTTACCGAAAATAGCGGAAATAAATGAATGGCTTGGTCTCAACGGGTCCTGACTGCATCATGACACCTGAAAATTTCTCCCATTGGATGGCACCCACCATCTCAGCACATAAGTTTTATTGTTTTACTGCGGCAAAGACGACGGGGGAACGAGTTGCTTATCGATCGCCGTTTTCATGGTGACGACAGCTGGCATGTTCTAGATGACCCGTTGTTAAGTGAAACGTAGTCCCGGGAAAACCCAAAATCAAACGCGCTTCATTTCTGCCCTTGACTTTTTGCGTAACGTGCGAAGCGTGGGGGAGGAAAGGCAAAGAAAAAGAAGCAAGGACGCCAGAATAAGTTCAAACACGCCATGAAAGGTTTCTTAGCCTCCATTGTTCTCTTCGCTGTATTACTGCCTTGGCCACATTAAAGTGAAGAAAGGAAGAGAAAAAGGCGCTGTAGCCCAAATTTCGCCATTCAGAGTCGCGTCTTTCAACTTTACTACCAGAATCAATGTGTTACTGCATTTAACTTGATTTGTTCATAACACGCTGTCATGGTTTGGAAACTTTATTCCGTATTGCTGAAAGGTTTGATCAAGTTCAACTCGTTTTTCTTCTCATTGAACCTTGATGCAGAGCTGAGAACAATCACAGTTGGAATTATGGTCGCGTGTCCTTAGCTGCTCTCACACAGGTTTAGGTTTGGTAAACGCTTCATTCTTTGAGAGGCAATCACCATCGCCATGACCTTTCTAAACAGGTCATATGAGTAGGACAGACCATGCAGTTTGTAAGTGTCATCCACAAGGTTAGAGTTTGCTTATGTTCTTTCTATTCAAACCTCCATGCTATGGATGTCTTTCTATCTATTGCTTTCATTCTGAGTTGGCGTGCCCTTTCTTAGATGGGATATCATTGTTTGTTATTTGTATCCATAATGTCTTTTGCTTTTTCCTTGAAGGAATGATGTAAACGAAAAAACATTAGCCGCATTAGTCTTTCAGGGGGCAGGGGGAGCGGATGGTTTATTCCAGTTCAAACACAGCAACCATATACCCATGTCACTGCCGTAGCCTTTCGATGAGAGTCGACCGAAATCATATTTTGCTCTGTGCATGTGTGTTATACCAAAGCCGGCGGCAACATCTTTAAGGTAATGCTATGTATTCAATCTGCATAGAGTCCAGTCCCAAAGAAGATTCAATCATTGACCTTCGAAGCTGAAACATCTGTCACAAGCTTCACAGCTGTTACTGATTAATATCTGGCTTACATTGAAGCTTTTCTCTCTTACACAATCTACTTTTGACAACAGACAAATAGGGCGAAATGTCAGTACGTCCATAGCCGCGACTAAAAATAAGTTTTGCTATTACTCTGCTCTATACGAATTGTGACATTATCCATTAAGATCCAGTGCCACTTGGATTTTCGTGCTTATCGAGCCTAATAAAAGGTACCTATAAATTAAACAAAAGCAATGTCTTATGACAGTACCTATCGCATTCGCTTTTTTTTTCTTTTTTCTTTTTTTTTTTGCTGAGAACGCCATTAATGTTCTTCTTTTTTTGAATACTAGCAGCATCGTAGGTGATATAGCTAATAATTATGCTGTCCCTTCGTTCCTATTCTAGGCTGACACAGACTTCAGCTCGTGTTCTTTCTTTGCTGTTATTGATCTTTTTAACACTTATACGAAAAGGCAGACTCGCTAATAAACACGCAGTAAGGCTCGCAATTTTGGACTGACCGTCCCGATACCGACCCGTACCGAACCATACCGTCGATCTCGGTCTATAAGTTTTGGACCGAACCTCTTGGACCAACGGTCTCGGTTTATAGATTTTGGACCGATCTCGGTTCAGGTAAACCGTCCCAGCCCGATCGATTGGACCGTCGGTCATGATAGTAGCTTTGGTTTTCAAAGAAGACGTTATTATCTATGAAGTATTATTGGAGAAATAACTCTCACAACAAGTAAGATAGTTTTATTTAATCAGTTCGTTGTAGTTTATTTTTGCTTATAGTATACGCAAACAAAGAATTATTTGTAAGGTAGTATTATATTCTTTGTATTGTTATTATTGATAATTGTTCTTTCTTTCAACATTATATGCCATACCGTTTTCAAGTAACAGTAGCATTTGGTATAGGAATTAGCAAGTATCCATCCTTAGCTAGAATGGCGCGCGATTACTTAGCAATTCCAGGTTAGTGTCTTTGTTCACCCCACATTCGTCTTCTGATTAACGTTGTTATCTCAGGTACAAGTGCTCTATCAGAACGAGTCCTCTCCACTGGCAAGGCTATTATAAACCCAAATCGTGCTTCACTTGCTGTAGAAACCATTCGTGCTTGTATGCTTGAAAAGTACTGGCTACGACAAAAACTAAAGAATTAATATACAGTATTCTCTGAAATAAATCGATATGTTGAATTAGCAGTTAATAAACGATGCATTGCGTTTTGCCTTTCTTATTACATGAACTGCTTCTCTTAATTGTAATGTAAATCACACTGAAACTGAAAATCTTGCAAGCAACAAAGCTTTTGTATACTTGTATAACTGCACTTATTAAAGTAAAGAGAAATATTTACTTTGAATGTCTGTAAGTAATATTGTGTGTAATGTCATATGAAAGACATAGCATAGACCGACGGTCCTCCCAACGGTCCTTCCAGCGGTCTCGGTACCTGACCTTGGACCGTCCCGAATACTGACCGAGTAGTAATAACCAACGGTCTCGGTCCACCTACCTTGGACCGGCCCGTACCGACTGTTGCGAGCCTTAACACGCAGTTATTGGGATAAGCTAAATCTGTCTTCTTCCATCTGACTATGCAGTCGTACTCATCCCAGTGTCTAGGAATCGTTTAGCTCTCGAACAGTGTGGCCTCTTAAGTGATATAGCGCATTGTTGTTCATGCAATGGTGAATCATTTAGTGACTTCTAAGTTCACCGATGCATCCGTCAAACTTTTATTGCTTTGCTCAAAGATGCAGAAGAAGAGTCCTTTTGTCAAACTAGAAATAGTCTGAACTGCCAGTTTATACAAATCATATCACCATTCCTTCGCTTGCTATGAAGTACGATCATTGACACTTATCCCCACTAACTTCTTAAAGAAACATCATACTACTTGATTTAAAAACCGGACGAGAGCATATTTTGAATTTGTCATGGATTAGAATTCAAGTCTTATAGTATCTTTTTGTCGTTTTTAACTTCTTCTTTTTTCTTAAGTGCTTTCTCTTACATGTATTGCGTTTTGCATGGATTCTACAGCCTCTTCAACTTGATCTTTCCAGCAATCTCTGTGTACAAACAATTATTAGTCAAGTCTTGTCTTTTCCTTCCCATAAAAGCCTTACACTCTCTTTCTCTCCTCTCCACACTTAGGCACTCGCATTTCGGACCCGTTTTAGGTTGCGGCTCAGATTGGGATTCATTAACTGCTTCTGCGCTTGAAGTAGATTTATGTCAGATTATGTGTACTCATCGTCGAGGTATTTCTGCACCCCATGGAACTTCTGTGAAGCAAGCGCGTCCAGAATTATAAGTTATAGTACGATATCCCTGTAATTTACTTAGAAAACGATTTCTTTACCAACTGGGTGGAGGTGTAATTTTGACAGATAGATACAGCAGGGATCGGTAAAATATTTACCGATCCGTATTCGTGTCGTTCGTCAATCATCGCTTGCATATGGACACCATTCCATGAATCTGTACAACAAACGAAACAAATGTCACGACATCTTATAACAAGCTTGTACGTTAACCGATGCCAGGAATCCCTGTAGTTGCCAACAAGAACTGACTCAAGATGACTTAACAATGTGCTGGCCAAGGATTTGCGCTTGTTTGAAATAAGCTTTCCACTTGTTACAATTGGTTTCACAATTTATCAAGGGAAATGCTTGGAACAAAAAACATATCAAAGTGGTTATCAGCATCTCCGAAGTGTCTTTGTCCTAAGCAATTCCTTTATTAACACATTTAGCTGTCCTGTATTAGTCGAATGGGTATGAAAGACAACAAATATTTGTCTCCATTGTTCAAGCGAGGACGAATGCTGATAATATATTTGAAAGGGTGAATAAATATTCAATCATTCGTTCGCACTGATGCCATTTAGGGAGAACGAATGCTTTCAGTCACACTAGTGGTGGAAACAGGTGGTTTGGCCCAAGTGCAGTGATTGTAGGTTGGCGGACTTGCAGCGCCTCTGGTCATGCATAGTAAGAGCAATCCAGCAGCCTATATTTCGTATCTGCGCAATGATTTGCTTCCATCGGCTTTGAAACCGAATAGAAAGGGGAGGATGAGGAGATTTACTCAGAAAGACATTGCGTCCTGTGATACTAGAAAAAGGCACAAGAACATGGGAAGAGTATATGCATGAATCGAATGGGCCGGCCCATCCAATCAATAATTTTCAGGAGAACGGCAGGCATGTTGACTTTCAAGCTTAGACGATCGAGAGGAAGAGCTAAAGTACAATAATCGACAAAGCGAGGTGACGAACAGAGCATCAAATATGGCAACGAAGTAGGTAGATTACAAAAAGTAGGTGGTCGCGCTGAGGTATCGCCTGCAAACATGTTAGAACGGTGATATCAAGGTCATTGGATATTGATTCGCGGAATTGCTATTGGCAAATCGAGGACGCCTCTCTGAACGAGCGCGTAATTGCAATATGTTGTTTCACCCGATCTAGAAGGTATATGCTCCAGATGTTGTATTTGTAGTCACCTCCTTTAGCAATTCTTGATAGAAGGCGAGGTTATGAGATGTCGCGTCTTCCCAACTTTGCTACTAGAGTCAATGTGTTACTACATGTAACTTGGTTCGCTCATATTATGCTGTCGTCGTTTCAAAACTTTATTCCACATTTCCGATTTTTATCAAATACAGCCCGTTTTTTCTCATCGAACTTTGGTACAGAGCCGAGAACAATCACAGCTGGAACTATGATTGCCTGTCCTTAACAGTTCCCACACAGGTTTAAGTTTGGTAAAGTCTTCATTATTTGAAAGGCAACCACTATCACCATGACCTTTCCAAACAGGCCATATGAGTAGGACAGACCATGCGTTTGCAAAAATGTCATGAACAAGATTAGAGTTTCCTTACGTTCCTTCTATACAAAACTCCCTGTTGCGTATGTCTTTCTATCCATTGCTTTCGTTCTACGTTGACATCTCGCTTCATAGATGGGATATCGTTGTTTCTTATTTTGCATCAAATAAATTTTTTCCTTTTTTCTTCGAAGGAATAATATAAACGAAAGAAAAATTAGCCGTCTTGGTCTTCCAGCGAGAGGTTTATTCGAGTTCAAACACAGCAGCCATACCCATACCGCTGCCTATACACATGGAAGTGACGCCAATCTTCTTTCCCTGCCGCTTCAACTCGGGCAGAAGTGTAGCAATTTGGCGGGCACCTGTGGCACCCAGAGGATGCCCCAGGGCGATAGCACCACCCTTCGGATTGACCTTTTCTAAAGGAATACCCAGTTTCTTCACCGTATAGATCGCTTGGGAAGCAAAGGCTTCGTTGATCTCGAAAATATCCACGTCCTCCAACTTGAGACCGGCTCTTTCAACAGCTACAGGAATAGCAAACGCAGGACCAATGCCCATGACACGAGGAGGCACGCCGACTATGGCTGAGGTGATGTATCTTCCGAGAATGGGAAGACCCAGTTTCTGCGCCGTCTTCCGCTTCATGAACAGCACAGCTGCGGCACCATCCGAGATCTGGGACGCGTTCCCTGCTGTGGTGGATCCAGTGGGAGTGAAGGCTGGTTTCAGACGGCTTAAAGCTTCCAACGTCGTGTTAGGTCGGACACCTTCATCCTTATCAATCACCACGGTCTTGCCATCCTCAGTGTTAACGGTCACAGGAACAATTTCGTCCTTGAATAGGTTTGATGCTTGTGCTGCTGCCGCCTTTCGATGCGACTCCACCGAAAACGCATCTTGTTCTGTGCGTGTAATACCAAAATCGGCGGCCACATTTTCCGAGGTGATGCTATATATAGTCAAAAAGAAGAAATAGAAAAAAAACGATTACGTCAATTGTTTCCCGATTCTTTTCTTTTTACTTTGACTTTACCCCATCGGCAGTGTACAATCGGCTGCTGCGGGAGTTTCCTTTGCAATCCTTTCGGAGGTTGTTATTTTACGAGAAAAATAATCATGGGTCATCGACTCCACACCGGCACCAATGCCAATATCGATCAGTCCTGCTTGAATGGCAGATGCAATCTGCACACATGCTTGAAGACCTGAGGAACATTGACGGTTCAAGGTGCTCACGGATGTAGTTTCCGGGAAGCCAGCATAAAGAGCAGCCATGCGTGATGGGGTGGCCAGACCTCCATTGGCTGCGACATTGCCGACACAGATATCTTGCACAAGTGCAGGATCAATGCCTGTGCGTTCAATGGTTGCGCGCAATACCGTCGATAAAATCTCTATGATTGTTTATTCGTGTTATTTCTTTTTCTTTATCTCTATGTGTGTGGGGCAGCGTCAAGAGTGCGCGAACCACTTGTTTCTTTTTACCATCAGCCAAAAGGTCTTTAAATCCTCCTTTACGTCCTTTTGTCAAAGCCGTTCGCACAGCGCTCACTATGACGACATCTTCTGGGTTGAGGTTGTTACCGACACGCGTCAGTTGGGCTTCCTGCAATACAGGCAATCGAATAGGATAAGGCAAAGAAGACATGAGAAGGGGGAAAAGCACAAAAGGACAAAGCATTTTTTTCCCCTCAGACTTCTCTACTTTATTGGTTTGCTTTTCCCGCATTAAAACTTACATAATGTTGAATTCTTCGGCCAATCGTTTTCCAAGCGGTAATGGTGTGTCTATTTGAACTTTTCCCATGGAGTGCGATGGAAGGAAACCGCTAAGTCGAGTAAGAAAATCAAGCTTAGCACGTTCAAAAAAAGCGGAAAAACGCAAGCCGGAGGTTACAAGCATAAACAAATGAATTCCCCCGGCTAAAGGAATGAGTGATCCTTTTCCCGTTTGTTTGGGAGGCTTCCCTTCTTGAATGACGAGGATAGACATGATCTCACTTTTGGTACGTGCAGCTGCGCATGCGTATGGTTGCATTGGATGTGAAATACCAAGATATCCTGGTCCTGAGCCTTTTTTGACCGCCGATATCCGACGTGGCAGCTCAGTGTTTCCGTATTCGAACACTATGAAATGACCATTGTTCCATACAAGGGGATGAATAAAGATTTACTTTCCCTTTTGGCTTTTTGACAGTCGGATTGGTTCGGGTGGTTGCCAAAAAGGAAAAGAGATTCATTTCCTTTTGGACAATAGAGCTTCACGCATGGGGCAGCCTAAGCCGGGATCATTTCCGTTTGGTTAAAAATAATGGAAGAAAGTACATCCTGCGCAGTGGTTCGATTCCTGCATCCATTACGAAATAGCCTTTGGGCTTTTTTTCTTCTACTAAAAATAACAACAGATCCATCAACCCTTCTTGTTTATTTTAAGAGCCTGTCCTTTACTTGCCATAGTAAAACAATGGAGCTTTGTTTTCTAAGGCAAAAACACAACCCGTAACTCAGCGTATCCCTCCAAACCAATTCAAACTGCGATTCAGGGACTGGCTTTCTCTTAGCTTTTTTTTTTTATTTTCGTCTGTTGCATTGATGACCTACCCCGCATCTAGGAACCATACAGGGTATTAATAACTTGGGATCTGTTTTTGGCATAATACAAATGTGGATGAATGGAGATCCGTTGTTGTCTTGGAAAGGTTTTAAAGATGACAACAGGAAAAAAAGGAAAAAGGAAAGGGGATAGAGAACCAGTGATTCCGGCATCGGTTCAATTCTGTATAGATGCCTGAATGATCCTAGCGTAGTTGGATAAAAGAAAAGGGAACAAAGGTGAGTGCGTATGCGTGTGCAGTGTTGTCCGATGACTACTTTTTTCTTTAATCTTTTATGTACAAGTAAAAAAAAAATAACAATAGAACACTATTAATAAAGAAAGGGAAACAAGAGAGGAAAGGCGGTATTGGGGATATTCACAGAGCGATCATGGACTAAACAGGGAGAATTTGGCAAAGGAAGGGGAAATTTTATCCAAGGTGTATAGAGCGAGACTTTTCGGATCGATCTTGTTTCCTTGAGGTACCAATTGTGTTGAGGAATCGTTTCAGTTTTGATGCGAAGGCACGTTCAGATTCTGACGAAGAAGTGGAAGAAGTGGATGTTGTGGATGTTGTGGAGAAGCAAAGGTCACTGTCAAACGATGATTTAGGTGGTGCCAAGCAGGATGCTGGCGGTGCGAGTTGTTGTAGATCAAGATCAAAGTGTTCAGTAAAGCGTGATACGTGTGACATGGTCTTGTAAACTTGGGATTATTCTGTTATAGAATGGATGTGTGTATATAGATAGATATACGTGTATATGTATGTGTGTATAGAGAGAAAGGGATATAGAGACAAAGAGAAAGGATTGTGGATTTGTATGTTTATTTTAAAGTTCCCTTTTTATACTGACGAGGACTTCCGTGGGCGTGAGTGAATCCTTTTCCCCTTTCTTTACCCGTCTCAAACTCCGCCTTCATTCGTCCCACTGCACCCACGTCAAAAGAAGTGTACAAAGAGAGGTTACACTCCGTTCTAGACTTTTCTGTCTTTTGCTTTCTCTGCTTTCGTTCAGAGATACCGTACTCCTTCGTTTGTATCATCAAAATGCCATTATGACATTTACCATTGTTGACAGGAGATAAGATGCGGCGAAAGAGAGTCTATTCCTTACTGGATGAATTGGTTTACTTCCAAAAAAGAACCAATGACGATGCAGAAAGGAAAAATCCACCTATTTGGTTGAACGTACCACATTGAATTGGGCTGTTCTGATTGGATTATCCTTGCTTCCGCGGATCCCATGCTA
Organism: Apophysomyces variabilis; assembly: GCA_002749535.1. Taxonomy (NCBI): domain Eukaryota; kingdom Fungi; phylum Mucoromycota; class Mucoromycetes; order Mucorales; family Mucoraceae; genus Apophysomyces; species Apophysomyces variabilis. The sequence continues at coordinate 406,147 of MZZL01000406.1, read as the reverse complement.
TTCGAAAACCGAATGACAAACAGTTTTGGTAATCACTTCTAATCCGACCTTGCAGCACCGAGGAAGGGAAAGAACAAATAGCGGCATGTAGAATGAGGTGACATCCTTCTATATCAATGGGACTCGCAGCAGAAAAGGAAATATCAAGACACTCCTTCCATTCAGGTACTTTAGACTGATAGGTTATCGGGTGCTTTTTTAAATGGTTTGTGTCAAAACAAATCTAAATCAATGGAGCGGAGACTTGAAAAGAGAGTTCAATTAGCATTTTGCGAAATCCTGTCTAACCCTTTTGGTCCAGTCAAAAAAGAATCCTGTTGTTTTCTGACTTGTGAAGATTTACATGTGGGAAAAGCACATTCAAACTTCATTTATCAAGACGAAACAGAGCATAATTTGTCATTTCCATCCATTCTACAACCAATATTATCCGCTGGACACCAAGTGAAGTAAAGGAAAAAGACGATGTTTACTGAATCCAACAAATAGGGTATTTGTTTGGTTACAACTGAACATGCTTTACGCGTCAGCTGCTAATTGAGCAGCCTATAAGACGAAAAAGATAAAAAAGGTTTATCGACTATACTCTTCATAATGTCAAACAAGTAAACCTTGTGCCTTCACTTAAGTGTGGCTAACCTTCAGCTGATCCCTCCACATGTATTCTGTAAGTGACTAATCGTCTCTTGAACGCATCACAGACGTTTTTGATATCAGTAAAGAATGTACCGCTTCTTTTCCTTAGTCACGTATTGGATTGTTTGGATTTCCTGTATCAACTTGTGTGATCCTTGTCACAGTGCAAGGCTCGCCAAGAGCTCGTGTTTTGTCGTATGCCTCTATGAAGAATGAGGGATCGGCAACGGTGAATAGAAAAGGATGTTTGTGCCACCGTGCAAAGACTTCATTTTGTGTGGTAGCCGTAACACTTCCTTTTTAACTATCTATTTAGTGTTTGATGCCGAAAACAAATAACATCCGCTTTTGCTGGCCTGTGAAATCTTGTTAGTGGAAGATATTCCCAGACAACCTCCGGAGTTTAAGAGTTTCCTCTTGCTTTCCAGGCGGTCCATTCGCGCAAGAGGACAATGTCTAAATATTCTATGAAGATGCTTTTTCGCTTTTTGCGATCGGAATTACATAGACGGAAAAACCCAATTGCTTGTGAGCTCCGACTTTGTTCTTCCAATTCCATGCACTGATTGTCCGTTACTAACAAGAGGTGATCCTCTGATTGTGAATTATGACATACCACATGGGAAGTCTGGATCGATTGCATAGCTAAATTGTGATAAATGGGAAATATCTTCGAATTCTCCAGTTGAAGTAAGGATACATTTACTTACCTGAGCTTATAATCACAATAACCACAAGCTTTCGACAGCTCAGTTTTGCCGTACAAAGACCGGATGTACAATCTACATCGTTAAGTTGCTAATTGAAGTGGCGGATAGGTGAACGAAACGGACTCAACTTTCTGTAGCAATTCACACATTTCTTAGTATTTAATATAGGCTAAAACACCTTAGTACTTTCTATAACGCACCTTGTTAATCCCAAGCTCGGAACGGAATACATTAATGTTTGTTGCGCAGCACCTTTCCCTCTTTAACCCCAATAGAGGCCGCAACAAGGACGTGGATGGTTTGATACCATTGATTAGAGCGTCACGATTGTTTTAGGATCTATCTAAGGGTCAAGGTTTTTATTGTTATCCAATTTCAGGCATTGATGTGAGGACGCTTGTCTTATTTGGGAAGTGCTTTTCAGAGAGAGAGAGAGACACAGTGCTTGACCCTGAAGGCGCAGAAGACTAGCGAAGGGGATCGGCGGAACTCGAATTGAAAAATTGCTAGACTTTTTTTTGTTTTTTCGTGGTGTTGCTTCTTCACGTCTCATTGAAACCCAACCTGCTTTTTCCACTAACAACACCTTCTCCCGATCCGATCAGCACCTTCAAAGAACTTTAGTCTGCGATTGCTCTAAACAAGCCAAATATATCCAGTTTCTCCCGTTTTCCTATAGAGATTTGTGACTGGTCGATAGCAGCGGAACAATTACATCTCGATCTCGCAAAAGAACCCCAAACATCGCTAATCATTACTTGAACCTGCACATCGGAAGAAATAACGTTGGCCCAGCCTTTCTCCATTACCAAACCACTTCATACACAGTAATCGATCCTCATAGTCTTTCGATCGAAAATGGAGCAGATTGAACAAGCTGTACTCTATGCATTGGGACCTCACGTCGATCCCAATTTGAAAGCACAGGTACGCCTACTATTACTTTCTTTTTGCTTGGTTTGTTCGACATGGTGGTACTGCTCATCGTTATGCATTATGCGACTGGACAAGCAGGCGCGTATTTGAGCAACAATGAGTCAGACTTGTTCGTGATAATAAAAAACGGAGTCACTGGGATTCCATGTGTCGTTAAATACGTGACACCAGGTGCTATAACATTGGCTCCATGTGTATCACGTAGGATACGAGATAGGCACTAATTCTTTGGGCGGATGATAGGCCAATGCTTATTGCGAACAAGTAAAGAACTCTCCAGACGGTTGGCAAATTTGTCTCCAGCTGTTTATGAAAGAGCCAAAAGCGTAAGTTGGAGTAAGGATGGGTAGTGTGGATGGTAACCTTGATAACTAGCGTTGCGGAAGCTCGTTTCTTTGCTTTGCAAGTGCTGGAAAATACGCTACAGAATAGGTATGTTTCGTAGATCATCGTGTTATCATGCTGATATTAGGGATACACGGTTAGAATTGAAACTTTAGACGCAAGTGCGATGGAATACATTAGACAGACTATGATGGAATACCTACGTAGAGAATTTGTTGAAAACACAGATGCAAACTCTGAGGAACCATGTACGTTGAACACGTTCTTCTTATAGACCACATGATTCTTACTCACACTTCCAAACCGGCAAAAAAAAGTCATCCGGAACAAGGCTGCTCAGTCAGTGACCTTGCTATTTGCGTACGTATACCCATCATCTTGGCCCACCTTCTTCAAAGATATGATGGCTCTAGTGCAGACACCAGCGGGCACGCCGAGTTCCGAAAAATCTGCAGATTTCTTTCTACGACTTTGCATTACTATCGATGAAGAAATCGCTCGCCTTGATATCCCACGAAATCGTGACGAAGTTGTGAGGAACACCAATATCAAGGATACCATGCGTATGGGAGATATCCAGATTCTTGCATCGTTTTGGTTCGAGTTGTTGCAGGAATTTAGATCAGCGAATCCAAACATAGCGCAGTTAGCACTTCGCAATATTGGTGCTTATATTGCATGGATGGATATTTCGCTTGTGGTGAACGATCAAGTCATGAGTGCTCTGTATGAACTTTTGGGGGATGCAAACTTACGAATCGCCGCGTGTGAATGTCTAGCCGATGTAAGGATGTGATTGAAAGTAAGGAGTGGGTTATTGATCTTGCGGATAGATCATCAGCAAAGGCATGCTACCGTTGGATAAGCTGAATATGATTCGAATGCTTAACCTTACCGACACGCTCGGAAGATTGGACTTGGCAAGTATATCATGCAGTTGAGAAACGAATACTTATCTAACATTGGGAATAGTCTGATCCAGAGTTCGTGGAACATGTAGCTCGGTTGACGAACGTACTAGGTATTGAGCTCTGTAAGATCTATATGGATAACTCCTTGTCATCCGATGCGAAAGGTACGTAATCGAAGGTACTATAGTCGATATGTTAAAGATGGATATTGTTTAGCTGGGGCATACGCATTGATCGAGCAAACATTACCTTATATGCTCAAGTTCCTTGCAAACGAGTACGATGACACATCGACGGCTGTCTTTGCCTTCGTAAACGACATGTTGACTATTGTACGTACAGGTGCATTTTCATTTCATATAGTATACTCATGGAAACGTATGATATAGTTTAAGAAGCAAAAGAAAGCCATGCAACCTTTCACTCAGGCACAACAAGAGTTCCTTGGCTCACTCCTTAGCGTCACTATTATGAAAATGAAGTACGACGATGAAACAGATTGGGGCAATGAGGACGAAGAACCAGAAGAGGAAGCTTTGTTCGTTGAGATGCGAAAGGTAAAAAAGAAAGATCGGTAGTGATAAAGGGTGCTGAAGTTGATGATGTGTCTAGAATCTGAGAATTTTCACAGACCATATTGCCGCTATCAACGAAGAGTTGTATGTTCGGTATGTCCATTCCGTTGTCCTCGAAACTTTGACAAAGCACAAGTCTGGAGTAAAGCTAGATTGGCGCGAAGTAGAGCTATGCCTTTACGTTTTGTACACTTTTGGGGAAGCGCTCCCAAAGGCAGCCATGCAATTTGTGAGTACAGAGGATTCAAGCGTTTTGAGCCCACTTGGTGAAATGGTGTCCGAAATGGTCTCTTCCAGTATGTGATCAGCTGTACTACTACTCGAGAAATTGTAACTGAGTTATTTATTAGATATTTCAGCCTATCCACATCCATCCGCAGCGCTGCAGTTCTTTGAAAACATAGCTCGATACTATCAGTATTTCGAGCATCGTCCTGATCAGCTTCCTCAAGTACTTGCCGCTTTTGTCGACACTTACGGAGTTCACCATTCTTTGAAACAAATAAGATCACGATGCTGGTATCTATTCCATCGGTTTGTAAAAAGTTTGAAGTCCAAAATGGGTCCTTATGTGGAATCGGTACTCTCGTCCATCGGAGATCTTCTATCTATTCAAGCAGAGCCTCCAGTAGAGACAAACACCATGGATGGCATGCCTATTCCTGCTGCTTCTACTTTCGACAGTCAGTTATATTTGTTTGAGACGGTTGGCATGTTGATTTCTCTTGATGCCATCGATGTCGGCAAGCAAACTGAATATCTTAAGATCGTACTGGAACCACTAGTTGAAGGAATCCAGAAATCAATGTCGCAAGCCTATAACCCAGAAGATGAGCTTTTCCTTCTTCAATTGCATCATTATATTATGGCTATGGGAAGTGTTGCAAAAGGTATGCCCGCGAAGACGGGTAAAAGCATGTTATTGATTATGTATTCTTCTTCGACAGGCTTCCCGACTGTTCCAAAAGAATCTGCCGCAACGCAGCCATGGGTGATTGTGTTTAAGCAGGCAACCGAGATTATCTTGAACGTTCTACAAACTTTCAATCGATTTGAAGTGATTCGTGATGCAGCCCGCTTCTCATTTGCCCGATTTATCACCTGTCTTGGATCTGAAGTTCTTCCTTATCTACCCACGCTTATCAATTCCCTTCTGACTGAATGTCAAGTTACTGAACTTGTGGATTTCTTGCCATTTATTGGGCTAGCTGCACACAAGTTTAAGGTAAGAGCAGGATTCAACTCATCTTTTTAACTTAATGATTTGGCTATAGCCGATGATCTACAACGTTATGGACGAACTTTTACTGCCGCTTGTTAAACGTGTATTCGATTTCTTGAACGCCACACCCTCCGGAACCGATGAAGCATTGCTTCTTGTCGAGCTACGCAAGTCATACCTAAACTTCCTTATGAGTCTATTTAATGCCAACCTCGAGGGAGTCCTGGTTAGCGAACGGAATATCGGTCATCTTAATACCATTCTACAAACTGTGTTACACTTTTCTAAGGACAATAACGATCCAACAATACAAAAGATGGCATTTGGTGTTTTCTTGAAGATGGTCTATGCGTGGTGCACTACAGAACAGCAACCAGGCGTTTCAGGCTTTGATCAATTTGTTTATAACGAACTAATTCCTACCACATTTGCTGTACCAATGAATGCAGCATTCAACGTAGCAGACGGACAATCGCTTTTGGTATGTTCATATGCCGATGATAGTAAATGTTTACTAATGTTGTTTTTTTTATGGGGGGTTTAATAGGTGTTTGGCGAGATGACCAGCATTCAAAAGGTTGTATGCTCTAAGCAAGGAAATCAGTTTATCGAATATATGAACAATGTCTTTTTCCCGTCCATTCAATGCCCCCGAGAGACAGCAGAACGATATTGCCAAGCAGTGCAGCAGTATGATGTCAAAGAGTTTAAAAAATATTTCCAGGTATGTATACAAAATTGCAAAATGATGACATGTTTTTCTCCTATGATCAATGAAACTGACAGCAACTATTAGTCATTTATTACAGAAGCTAAAAGCTAAAAACAAATTTGCTCCGCATTTCACACATATACACAGACACACACTCTCGCACCTCTCATACATCAGGACGTCTTGTACGTCAATAAAATACAAAATTAAAATTAGAACCCGCCTTCGTTTGGATCCATATAGAGTATTAAGCTCAGAATCGGTGATAGCACTATTACTGTGAGATGTGGTTATAGTATTAAGGGAGGGAAAAAAACAGGGATTGGTGATGATAATCCATCCGATAGAGGAAATTCAGCATAATAACATTTCTCTGTTCTGCTAGTTTACAATAATTAAATCCTGTTTTCTAACGAGTATTATCTATCCGCCTATATTATACATTGTGTGAATGAGAAGACTTTATTACTGATCTTTTTATCAAAGATTGATACATAGAAATACGCCATACATAAGAAGTCCTTGTGGACCAGTCTTTTACATTGTATACTATGAATTGCCAATGATGGTTTAAATATGACTTGAATGGAAAATTGACAATGATATGAACCCAATAACTACGACATGCAGGCGCCTGTTGTCTATCGCAGCTCGATAGGAGGTTCAATCTCAGGGATGTGCCGGAATTCAAAACTATCAGCTGCAAACGCCTTCATAGCAGGATTATCGCTCGATAGTGCGTTCTGCTTGGCTTCGGCAGATATAGAGATGGGAATATTTTGTGCTGCAGCAGATCCAAAGGCAGCCGGTGTTGAGGAATTGGGCAGCGTTGCTGATCCAAAGGACGAAGGCTGTGCACCGAAGGCAGATGGCGTATTGCTGGGTTGGCCAAATACAGATGGTTTGACCGTGCTGTTTGCTCCTAAAGCAGACGTCTGTCCGAATGCTGATCCTGTAGCACCTAAGCTCGAAGTTGCCCCGAAAGTCGGTGCGCTACCAAACCCAGATGGTTTTCCAAATGCATTTGCTGAACCAAGGGAAGAAGTCGCACCAAAAGTTGCACCAGAAGCTCCTAAATTGGATGGCTGTCCAAAAGTGCTGCCTGCAGATAAAGCGGATGGTGTTCCAAATGCTGGTGCTGATGCTCCTAAACTGGACGTTTGCCCAAAAGTGCTCGAACCGCCAAGGCTAGATGTCGCTCCAAAGGCCGGCGCTGACGCACCTACATTGGAAGGCTTTCCAAAGGCTGACGTTGTAGAACCTAATGCTGATGTCTGTCCAAATGCGCTAGGCTTTCCAAATGCTGATGTCTGACCAAACGCACTTGCTCCTCCCGAAGTTGGATTTGCTCCAAATGCAGAACCACCAGCAAACGCAGAACCGGTAGTACTCGTGCCAAATGCTCCTGTTCCAGTTGCCTGACCGAACGCTGAAGGGGTAGAAGTTTGCCCAAAAGCTCCTGTGCTACCTGATACTGATCCAAAGGCGCTTCCGGTAAACGGTGCAAATGGTTGATTCGAGGCAGCTCCTCCGAACCCTGTTGACTGTTTCGACTTTTCTTGCTCGTAATGTTGCAATGCACCTTTTGCATTACCGAGAACTGCATTAACCTGTGCTTCCATATCCGACACGGCTTTTTCGTAATTTGCTGTCTATATCTCTGTCAATGCATATGCACGACGCAAAGGTCATCGAAACCCACCGATTGACTGGTATTCCCCGATTTCCATAATTCCATATAAAATGCTAGACGATCTTCTTCCGGACTTCTATCCGTTCCTACAATCAAGTTTGGCTCTTCTTTTGCAGGAGCATATACACTCAGTGGCCATTGAGGTCGCTCAGTTTTTAAATTGGATATTAGGGATGCTTCACTAATTGTAATCGTTCATTGATCTTTGCCTTGTTATCAATACTTTGATTAAACTTACTTATACTTTTCCGCTACTGTTTGTCCCGGTCCAACGTGTTTGAAATTGCAGTTGCTGCCACGATTGCAACGACCCTGCTGATAAAATCTGCAAACCGTCGACATAGAAAGCTTGCGCAGTTATAAGAGTTGGAAAGCCTTTCTGGGCAAAAAAGGAAAATGGGACTTCCTTTTTTCAGAGAAGGGCTGCGGGGGAAGCTGATTATTATGTTGGATCCGATGGTTTCAGACCCTTTTCTGGAAGTACTGATAATGAATGATCTGTGTGTTTATACGTACAAGCTGAAGATGCTTCAATGAATGTAAATAGTGTTACCTCATTTGACATGGATATGTCGGAAGAAGATGAACAAAATCAGTTGGGGAGATTGCCTCATTTATATGTACCCTTTTTGAGCCAAGGATGCCAGAGAAATAGTTCTATTAATGATGCTTTTGTATCTATGCGAAAACTGGCAGATGCCCGATCCTCTGTTGGCGATGCTGGAGGGTTTAGCAGACATAATTCATTTCCAAAAAGCTTCATATGCATGACGAAAGCATGAACAAGTGGCTAAAGTTAGAGCAAGAGGTTCATACAGACTACATACCCGACAGCAAATAGAAAAGCTCTTTGATTTTTTTTGTTGATGAGGGAGGAACAGCAAAAGAACCCGCGTTGATTACTGGTATAGACGTCTGGACTGCCCAGAACTATATCAAAACATATAATAACGATGAAGACGTTTGCGTTAACACGGCATCGCAAAATCGCGGCAATTGCATCCAGTTTCTCCTCTTCTTGAGTGCATTTATACTGAAAAACATCTCTGGAGATATCCTATAGTAATCTAATTGTCTTGTCATGGCAGAACTGTACAAGAGATACAAGGCGTTTTATTTGCGACATAAAGAAAAGTCCCATGGCAACTATAGAGCGCGCAACAAGAAGTCGTTTGTATGAGCTTCCTCGCTGACGACAGATAGTCCAGGAATGGCTGGAAGTACAGCCCTCATTAGAAGCTCAAAAACAGAATCAATATAGCAGGAATTATATTCATTCTGTTTGAGGCTAATAGGGTGCTCAAGCTTTTTCTCGGCGTGATCTGGCAGTACAGCCGCGTCTTCGTCATCCAGTCCATCCACTGCTAGTGATTTTATACAAGGAAAAGTGGATACCAAGCTTTTCTTAGGAAGATATAGTGCTTCGTGTCTATTCTCTGTAATAAAGTTGTTAGTAATGTGATCCGAAACCAAGTGTAAGCTTATAATATACCTAGTAGTACTTCGCGCTTTTTTTTTGTTTCCGTCAGGTTCCTTGGCCTCTTCGTTGTTAGAGTCTTCACTATGTTCAAGTCAGACCAGCGTCATATCGTGAACTACTGATACAGCATTGATCATAAGTTAATTCGTTTTTCATAGGGCTTCGTACTATTTCTCTTTTCTTAGCTCTCGTTTCACCGTCAAACTTTTTTTGGTGTTTATGCTAAACTTTGAACTCGGACAGGCGCGCTGCTCGTTCTGCTCTGCTTCAAATTATTTTTGATACGTTTTCTGTCTTTCTGTCTTTTTTTTTTCTTTTTGGCATACACTACGGAAAATGACCTCCACAAAATCTCCTGCTCATTTACGTTTTTCTCCAAAAACAGATCTTCAAATTATCTCCAATTTGAATACTTAAATAGAGGTAATTTGGAGATTTTAATGAAGAAAAAGTGGAGATGTGCTGAAGGTTTTCTGCAGATCGCCGGATCAATTTCTGTAAATGTTGTCACACGTCATCTGCTATCTGTTTAGTTAGTTATTTAGCGTTTTACGCTATAAGATTCAGTTATTCCTGTAGTACTAAAATCACATTATTTTGCGCAGAAAAAGTATTTTATTGCTTTGAACTACATTTTGGAATATCACTGGTAGTATTTTCTTTTGCTACCACCGATAGCTGATTCCTGAAGTTTCTGACCCTTTCGTTTGCGAACTGGAGGTAGCCTAACTCCTGTTTCGACATCTTCTTCGCTGCTGTTATTCTCACTGTCAGTGAGGTTTGTACCATCTTTCATCGTCTTAATGATGTCCATTTTTTTCATCTTGATCATTTTGCTCTTGCTCGCTGTTGTCCGTTATAAAGCCATCTGAAATCCTTTATTGCTCCGGTCATTAGACAGTTAGTCAAATATGTTGAAAACTTCAGATAGCTTGCCGTCGCTCTAATCTTCTTGCAGACTGGTTTGCATTTGGCCCGCACGCTTAATTTTCTCTTGTCGCCGTTGAAACTACTTGCTTAATAGTACTCTGGCTCCTCAGTTATTATGGAAAGTTCGAGAAGGAACATACGTGAGGAGTTCCCCTACAATAGCCGATATCCAAACTGTTTGAATCTAGTCGGCAGCTTTCTCCATGATAACTCATCCGGAAGATCAAAGTCGTACATGACCTAGTCAACCACAACTTTTGATAGGACTAACCAATTCGTCCACATTTGCGAGGAGGATGTGTTCGCCTGGCATGTCCCAAGAAACTGCTTTTGTCTTCAAGCCGTGTTCTAACACAGAAAGAAAAGGTTCATGATAACTGTTTTACTTGTGTCCGGCGCACGTCCATCATTCATATATGATTCGCTTTTCTTTTCGGTTTTCTGAAGAAACATGTCTATAAGTGATACAAAAATTGCGATATGGTATATAACTTACTTCTTCGACTGGACATATTTAAACGGCAAAGGCTTCTGGGACTGTATGACTGCAATCTCCTCTGCGCGTAAGTACATGAAGATTTGAGTTAAGGTCGGCAACATTGGCTTCCTCTTCTGAATAACAGTATACAATCTATTATGGAAGGGCTCGATGCCATTCGTGGTACGGGCTGTGCTCATTTGCAATGTCTTGTTGACAGAGTTATAGCGTTTAAAAATAATGGCCGCCGTCTTCTCGTTGTCCATCAGTCTATCCAGTTGCTTGCATTGGGAAACTCCTCTCGTATAGCAGACACAGTGCCATTGAATATATGTATACTGCTTGTTTCATACATTGTGCAGACGTATTGTTGAAGGAGCCCTCTTTCTCTGGTTCCACAACAGCATGGTTGATAGCCATTCTCTGAACCGATTGCATGAAGTGGTAATAGCAGCCTTTAAGATATCGCCACCCGTCATGTACGCTTCCTCTAGGCAGCGCAGAACCCATTTCGCTGCGCCCAAGAAAAATCGAGTACCAGTCCGCTGAAGTTGCTCTCTGCTGTAAACTGGATATTGTAGGCATTGAATAGCGCCGTGAAGTATTCCTCGTAATGCCTACTGATCTGACCGCCGAGTACCGCCTGCAAAGCTACCGAGAAGCGATCGAGTCTTTCAAGGTACACTGTTGTGGAGCACAAATAGTATCCTTCTAGGAAGCAGCTGAAAGTGACGTCCATCAATATGGGAAACCTTGTAAGACTGGTACTGCCAGCGATCACGGAAGAGTGAAATGCAATGCAAAAGTTTTGTGGATAAATATTCAACGGATTACAAAGGTTGCCGGTATATTCATCGTCGAGACTTTCGAATGCATTGAAAATATTTTCCATCTTTTCTTGGTTGTCATTTGCATGTCCATCTTTCGTATAATTTCGGCTCGCTAGTACTTTAGTTCTATCATGATGCATGGAATAAGGATGGATGTCTGTTACAGAAGCGAATGTGTTATGCGAAGCTGAGCTCGTTCCAGTGATTAGATTAAGAGCAGTTTCTGCTGGACGGTCTAGCCACATTTCTCAAACTGCGTTAATGCTTCTCTTGGAACATGACTTGCATCATAACTGTTATGCGTATTATTTCCTTTGTGTGTCACGGTGCAATAAAAACCTTCGAACTTAAAGTTCACCCGAGCAGCATAATTGACATGCTCCAACGATTTCTGATGACGACGGATATGTGGCGTTCTTAGCTGTGTCTTAAAAAGAGAAAGGGTGCTTTTAGGTCTTGCATGTGCTTTATAAGCAGTACAACTTTCGTTGGAGCATTGTACAGTCCCCATGCAGACGTTTGTTATGCTTCTTCCATTCTGAAGCCTCTTGCTATTTTGTTTCATCAGCTGCCAGCCAAATATCTATATCATAGTCGATTCCGTTCCCTTCGACTATGCTAACTTCGTGTTTTTTTTTTTCTAAATGTTGCCATCTATCCAAAGTCCAAACGAAATATTGCAAGTTGTTGAAATAGCAACAAGGTGTTATAGTACGGACTTTTGCGCTAAACTAATTAATAGTAGTAAGAACGATGCCGACAAAGCATGATAAAACGTAGTACATTAGTCAGGCCAAAGTGCGTGAGATACATGCAACCTGGAAGGTACGGGCAACTCCCGAAATCAAAACTGATGACTGTTTTTCCTTGGTATTTGTTACGATATACAAAAAGGGAAAGTACATCCAAAAATTCCAGACTTGTATGAATAGCGAAGGTACCTTTAATGTGTAGTCTTGCTCGGAACACTTTTTAATTCGCAAGTTTCAGGTTGTAACTGGCAATTACCGTTAAAATTGTACCGTTTGCAAGAATTAAAAACTACTTGTAGTTTATCATCCAATATCTTGGCGTTTGTTATCAAAATGTCACACAATTGCACGACCACGCGTTTTAAGGTACAAGACATCCTTGTGTCGGCTGTCACTCCAATGGAAAAACTCTGTATCTGTCGCGTTTGCTCCGATTTGAGTCTTTGTTCAACCGAAACAAAATATATATCGGTAGAGTACAGTTTAGGGGTTTTGGAAACATTATTTGGTGAGATTGTTCAAGACTGTTCCTTGGTGTTTATGTTTGAAACAAGTTAATGGAACATGTCATCCAAGCGGACATTTCTCTTGCATTTACGGCAGGTACTGTATATTCGCATATACGGTTTCGAGCTATGATTTGGAAATCACAGACATCTATGTATGCGGCTGAGTCCTTTTTCCTAACAAAACGAATATTTCAGGGGATGCAATAAAAAAGGGCTTACACACAAAGCGAATCCCCATTGTTTACTTCTTTTGGCGTTCTTTTCTGCTTCTGTAGGCGAATCAAATATGGCACGGAAAAGACCAGTTGTAATTTTTTAAGACGAGACTTAACTGGGTGCTGTGATATGCTGAGTTGGACAAAAAGCTATTCTTGGCCTTACCCGTGTGTATTCTGGGTTTAGATGATCCACAGATCCAGACCCGCGCAATAATTCCAATGTTGCACGAAGGAGAGTTTATTCTTCCATCTTCTGGTGGGCAAATCATTTACCTCTTCCTTTCCTTTCCTTTATTTTTTCTTGTTTGACCTTCACCATGGCTGATACTTCGGTCAATCCGTCCAAAGCAACAACAAAAGCGGAAACAAATCTGATTGATGCAACTCCCGATGAACAGGGCGCCTCCACCACGCCAGAGCCATCGCGCGGAACAACCTCAGAAACAAAGCCTGATACGCCAAGCACCACAACTGAAGCACCAAAGCCATCTACCACAACCCAAGCACCTAACCCAACAACGAACGAACCTCCAAAAACGACACCGGACAAACCAGATCCGACGAAGCAGACTACAACTGCTACTCCTGTGACAACAGCTCCCCCTACACACACTACCACAGATGCAAACACTCAGGTGACTACTAAAACCCAAGCGCCTTCAACTACAGTTGTCCATACGACAACACCATCAATCACTTCGACAAACAGCGCGATAACGACTGTCACGAGTCTGTCCGGTACCCTCACCTTGTCTTCGTCGACGTTACCAACGTCTTCGTCTGTAAGCCCCACCGCATCAGCTACCCCAGCGAATCAAAACAAAGGCGGTGTCAGTACCAGTCTTGTTGGCGGCATCGTGGGTGCTGTCTTTGGCGCCTTGTTATTAGGTGCTGTGGCCATGCTCTTCATTCGCCGAAGAAGACGCCATGCACGAAGCACTCGCGCCAGTCGCGCCATGGACGAAATCTTTGCCCCTGGCAACAAAGGATTCGACCATGGTGATCGCGGTATCGATGGTGCCGACTCACATTGGGATCCATCCCAGATAGCCAACCGAGGACAAGACAACGCAGACTACGGTCATGTAGCAGCACCAGAAACAGCGTATCAACACCAGCCCGGCCAGTACCTTGACGATGGCACCTACGGATATCATAGTACACCCCAAATGGCAGCTGCGAGCCATCCTGGTCAGACATACTCACCTCAGCTGAGTAACCAAGCCTTCAACAACATGACATCGCCTGTTATGAATTACCGAGACATTGGCTCGCCAAGCATGGGCATGGCTGGAACGAGCATTGCCATGAACCAACTTGATCAGCATCAACCATCGCACGGTCAAAATGTATACTCAAACGATGGAGCTGCCGATATGGGCTACCACGATCCTTACGCACAACAATACCATAATGATCCACATGGTTACCAGGCTGGCTACGCGTATCATCCCGATGAAAACGGAGCTCCCCATCAGCAAGGGGAATATGGTTATCAAGGTGGATATTACGAAGATCCTCACCATCAACAGCAGCATTATGACGCTGGCGACCATGCAGCCTATGCTCCTCATGACGCTCAACAACAGCAAGGCAAACCTATCCCCGGATCTCCTTCTCATGCCCCTCAGCATCAGGAAACACAGCTACCATACGGTCACCAAGAATACGATAGGCAGACTGCAGGACACGCAGAGCAACAAATGCATGGAGGTTATTACGCTCATGAAGATCCTAACATGTATCAGAATGGCTATGCAGCTGCTGACCAAGGTTACTATCAACAAGATGCTTATCATCAACAGCAACAAAAAGCATCCACGACTACACCCGCTTCACAAGAACAGCGATATCCCCATTAAGTGTTTTGCCACAGTAGACGCATTTTTATTGCGATGAATCATTTTTCTATTCAACCCTTCCTTTAAACTTTCTCTGTTTTTATTATTAACTCTCTGTGTTTGGTAACATCACATGCACATGGTCATTGTTGTTTCACCTCAGTCTTCTCCGTAAGATCGCCATTTTTTCCTTTTCACGTCTGTACAACCTATAAACAAAACTTGTATTACAAATACTTAATTGCAATGATCAACTCTCAGAGGTTTCTACGTCTACGGAAGAAGCCGCTGCAAACTCACTGGTATTTCACTGTGTGAACTGAAAAATTCCAGTTCCTGAGTCGTGATTCTCGCCTTTTTCGGTTCGCACTATGAATACATCTATCCTTGCTTAGTTTGAAACGAATACGGCAGCCAAGGATAGGATGAGAAATAGCTGCCAATAATAGCCATCCTTTTACCATTTGCAAGTGGAGATATTCAGTCAGTAATAGCTATCGTCGAATGCACACGGTCATTGCCTACGGCATCACAAAGAAATACCATCTTCAAGGCTTATTTCCCAATTGAACTTAGTCTTACGTGGTAAACGCACTCGCAAAGTATCACGCCAACTATTCAAAGTTTAAAATTGCGGGAGTTCTGTGCAGGGCAAGCAAGTTTTCGTTTGGAAACAACGTCCGTTGAGTGAGTTATTTAAAAATGTCACATTTATCGATCGAATGAAACAGGTAAGAACATCATTCTATGACACAAGAAGACATTATTCACTGACGAGTGACACTGTGTAGATTAAGACCACACAAATGCTCTTCAGGGCGATATCGCTTTCTCTTAAACTCCAATCCTTCCTGCGATTCACCTTTTGGAAACGTGTCGGGGTCATAGTCGCAACGCAACTCTGATTTCCCAGCACGGATCCCGCAGATAGTGTTCTTCTGGCAATCTTCATCACAATCTTTGGTCATCGGTGAAGATTTGGTGCGATAATACCAATATTTGGCGAATGTCTCAGGGTCTTCTTCCATGGCCACCGTGACATTATGCCACCAGGCAGGGGTCAGGGTTGCTGGCACCGGTGCCAATGGTGAATTATAAGCCTGTCTTGCAGAATATTCCACGTGCCAATTCTTTCCCACGTGTATAAATGAATATACATGCTGAGTTCGAGGCAAAAAAAGCACTTACTGGTCCATCTTTCCATGAGTCAGCTTGGTCCAAGTCGGCAGTATATGTAATAGAATCTACTACCTCAAATGTTTCGGTATCTACTTTATATATCCTATAGCAAAATACTGAAGTATTAGGTTCATGAATTGTAAGGCCGAATTTGTCACCTAAATCCGGGATTAATGTTCTGGAAGGGAGTAATAGAGGGAGCAATATAGCCAACCGAAATCGCATCAATTGCTCTCTGATTGCTTTTGCTATAGAATATTTCCAATTCGTCTCTGATTAAAATCATAAGTACAAGGATAATCGGCTGGTTGACAACGCATTAGGCTTCTACTTACTTATGCGTATGGCCAAAGAATTGGCCAGCAATAACGTGCGGAGCGTACCGATCAATGATTTGATAGTAGTAGTTAGAATAGTCATGGAAACAGGTAATATCGCCAGGCGCAATATGCCCGATAATCCAAACCCGCTCGCCGACATCTTCCGAGTCTTGCAGCTGTTGCACCAGCCACTCTAGTACGCCGTTTGGATCCTATCATACAAAGAAGAATATTCAGCGTGGAACAATTGCATGCACAAGTTTTTCTTTCCCCACCTTCTCTGTAGGGTTTTCGTACAACCACCAGTTAAAGGTGTAACAGAAATTTGTGTTTAAACTGATCAATTTCAGTCCTTTCACTGGCCTAATAGCGTAACTGCCCGTGTTGTGTTTAATGTCATCTGTAGCAGAGGGATGGGTCAACCAGCCTCTCCAGTTTTCCAAGAGACCCTGATAAAGCCATTTCAAATCTAAATATTGTCTCTTTTCATCGATAGGTATATTTGAATTCTTGCGTGGAAAGATATTGACAGGCGCAGATTCATGGTTGCCCACAGCCGGATAGAGCACAGTATTCAACAGATTGGGCGAATCAAAGTGCCTATGGAGAATATCAAAAGAGTCTTTCTGGACAGATAGAGTCTTTCTCACAGGCAGCGTGGACCAAACCTCATGTGGCGGGATATCTCCTGTAAGGATACCGAACTGAATGTCAGGTTCCACCTTAGGAATGAAGTGCAACATGGATTCGATCAACTTGAGTGGAGTATCACAAGTATATGCACCTGATGTAGTTCTTGAATTTCACAGATAATGACAGAAGATCTCTTACCCCATTCAGGAGCTTCCTTAGTGATATTTGAAAAATCCGTATAACTGGATCTGCAACAGATAGGTTTGTCACATAGTACTTCTGAACCAGCCTGAAAAAACCCATTAATGCATGTGGAGATACGAAGTGTGTTAGATTATTTCCTACCTGATATTCTGGATCAATATGCCAATCACTCAATTGCAGGACAGTGAACGTCTTTCCCTTTGATTTTCGAAGCGGATAGTTCTTTGGCTTCTTCTTGGGAAAGTCTATTTCCCAATCCTCTACCTCTGTTCAACAATAATACGATTGGTTGATAAATATTGCTATCTCAGTTATTTTCCTATCTACCTGGGTAAGGGCATGAATTCAGGACAGCAGCACACATGAGGTGACCATCTCTCCCAGAGACAGTCATGGTCTACACAAAGCTGACTGTCAGTTGTTCGCCTTTAATGGAACAAATGGTACGTAACCTGTAACACCTTGCCGAATACAGGTGCCTGTTCCTCTATCACACCTTGACACTATAATTAATTGTTTTTGTAAGTTAAGTTTTAATAAAGCAATCGGTGTACGTACCACTTCAGAATCCACTTTCTGCGTACGTTTGCACACTCTGACCAATGCCTTTATCAGCATACTCTCAGGAAGGTAGGACAGCTTCTTGGTAATCTGCAGCAACGAAATGCAACTGCTACATGACTTCTTTATGGAATCGGTTTGGAGTAGTTCTTCAGCTGCTTCGTATAGCTGTTCTTCTTCTTGCACTGTCAACTGTGATGCACTAAATGGAGCTTGTAGCTCTGCCTGTGCCAGACAGAGAAAAGCTAATCCGGTGAGAAGTAAAGCGAATGCACGCATAGTTTAAGAGTGGGTTATGCACCGATAAGCGAGTTTATATGCCAGAATGCCAGAGTCCTAAGTTTCTATTGGTTCGGCAGGAAGTCAGCAACATCTCGTGGCAGGTTTATCTTTCATGCTAAGCGGATGTTGAGAAGACATCGAATCAAATGAGTTCCTGACCGGTCTGAGTAGACAGAGGATTAAATATTGTCTATGCCTAAGTACAAGTAACAAAATGTTTATTTAGATTATGGATGGGAAAGCATGGTGTTTTTTGAATGAGTTGGAATTTCTAGTACTTTGGTGCAGTTCTTGGTTCCTTTGAGACGTAACCATCGTCCTATCCGGAGTTCCTGACCAAGACCGATAACGAGAAGGGTGCGATTTGACGGAAACATCGTTTTAATTTGCAGGCTGTTCACAACTCCCTTCACTGGAATTTGCGCAATCTGGCTGAAGCTTTTGTTGTCACTTGCCAGTTTCCACACTCGCACAAACCCGTCCCATGACCCTGATACAAACACGTCTGAGTATCGCAAAGTGGCAATTGCTGTGATCCAATGAGGGGTGTTGATATCTCCCTCCGATTCGCTGCGTACTGTATTTAGACCGTGTGCTATTGGAAAAGTGAATACGGGTTTCTTGCGGTTAATATCCCACAATGAAATCGCACTAATGCAACGATCAGTATCTCATCAGTCATCTGACTCTTAGACTAACCCACTATCTCCTCCGGTAACGAACATATTTTCTTCAATCTGCGCTATGCAATCCAACGAGCCTTCAACATACAGTGGACGGTTACTACCGTCTTTGTCTTTCGTTGTCACTCCTCCTCTATAAACGAGTTGTGATGCTTCTGGAATCTTCCACAATCGTGCCGATTTGTCACGGCCCCCTGTGCTGACGCACCGTTCACGACCAAGGGTATCGATACCAGTGATCTGGTCTTGATGGCCGAAAAGCGTTTCAATATAAGCTCGTTCATCCACATTCCACAATTTGATGGTACGATCGTAGGATGCAGAGTACAGCTGGTTTGAACCTTTACGGAACGCCAGACCCTGCAACTTATGTAAACAGCTGTCCAAACGATAGATTCAAATACTTACAGAAATGGCGTCCTTATGTTGTGTAAATGCAACGATGTGTGTATTATCCTTGACTGACCAAATGTTTATCAATTTGTCCCGGCCTCCACTTGCAAGATATTGATTATCGGAACTCAGGGCAAGGCATAATATATGATCGGTGTGACCCACATAGTCTTTCACCCCCTTTCGTCCGCCCGGAAACGTATGCAGCTTTTTCATCGTCTTCGTATCCCATTTAATGATAGATCCATCCTTTGAACCAGTGTAGAATATACTGCCGTTATCAGCTAGCGCCACAGCAGTTACGGCCAGCTGATGACCGCGACAGCTTTGAATCTTTTCTGTATCTAGTGCCGAAAAATCAAACTGTGAGAGTATAAATAATTAGTATCCCTTGTCTTTCCTTCTCAGAGAATCGTAGAATTCATACCGTGTCTGCTACTCGACGATGCAATTTTCCAGCCATCTCATCCTATAAGAACTTGTATTTAGCACCATCCTTAATATGTTCGACTAAGCATACCGCATCCTTTTTGAGACGTTCAGCGATCAAATCTCTGTCAAGATCAGCAGCATCAAACCCACCAAGATCCTCTGTTATGGATGATATTAATCAAAGATTATTCTCTCACAACCCGTCCTCCTGTACCTTCTAAGCCTTCTTCGATGTTTTCCAAGTAAGCTTTCGCAAGTCGTACACGTTTTTCAGCTGCCGTTTCTTCAATTTCCTCCTCAGACGATTCTGGTTCGCTCTCCACGAGATTCATGTCGTCGATTGTACCAGCCCCTTCAAAATCGTCTTCATCGGCGCTCTCATCGCCTCTATTGTTTGCTTCTTTTCTGGCCGGCTTCCCTCCTCTGGCTTTTCTTCCTGAGGCACCTGCCGACTTATTTGCGGGAGCTGATCCTGTTCTCTTCCGCTTGCGCGATGTGGCAAAAAAGGAATCTTGCATACTGTATTCCAGAGGACGATACTCGGCCTGCCTTTTTTTAGAATTGCAAAGGTGCCAGTCCACCAAGCCACAGATGCCAGAAAGTCACAAGGCGGAAATTGAATGGTTGAAGGGTGCATGAGCATCATTTACATGCAACGGCGTCCTTTCTTTCCACAGCATCTGTAGTCTGTGCTCAAGCACAAACTGGGAAGTGATAAACAAAAAGTAATAATAAATACAAAGTGAAGTGTATACTGTTTATAAAACATTTAGACAATGTTAACGGGTTATTTTCCCTGAGCTTTTCAAGAAAATCTAGTCATGGACCTGATTATAACCCTCGTATGTGTTGGGTAATACTTGGTGCGGTGCAATACATCAATATCTGCTTTCAGGTCATAAACCTCATCCTTTTATCGACTTAATATTAAGTAGTTGCTTTCTATTGGTATAGTAACTCCACTTCGTTTTAGACCGAGACGTGGGAAAAAACAAATTTCAGTTCAGCTATGGCATTGCTGTAGATGCGCAGTCTGTTTCCATAAACTGAATCTATGAATACGCAGAAACAGAGAAAAAGCAGTTTCAATAGTATCAAGCCAAGGTATCGAAAAACAGAAAGCAAAACTGCCTTGCTTTTGCATTCTAAACGAATCACTAGGACATGACCGAGAAGTTTCAAACTACGTTTGGATGTTACGAGAGGTGAGGAATAACAAAACGATCCCTGTTGGAAGGATAGAGAGCAACACAGACGCAATGATATACTTGAATAAAGAATAATCATGTATATGCGATGAATACTGCGCAATGTCTGAGCAAGAGCAAAACAGGTCAATTGCATGACCCGCATGATGAGTCATCACTCACGCCGCTAGTTGATGCCTCCGCATTCAAGCTCCAATGACGGGGCAGATAAAGATATGGCGTAATTTGGATAGTCTTCGAGCATTGGTTACAGAACTCCCATCCTTTTCAGGCTGCTACGGATTTAATTTTCTACATTTGGTTGATTTGATTTCCTCCGAGACGCGGCTGAGCCTTCCTATTATCTTTTCCTTCTCTACGCTTTTGTTTCTATGGCAGTTCAGCGGAGCCCCAGTGAGACTGAAGTCGAGCTGGCACAGCATGGTAATGCCGCTCATTAGTAATTGTTCTGCGTATAAATATCATAAACAGATCAAGTAGGCCATGAAGATCGTCATTTCACCGCAAGTATTCATGGTCTCGATCTGAACATTCCCCTCCTAACGTCTCTCGTTATTGCAGTTTCGCGCTGTCGTCGTTGGCTTGGCGATCGGTTGCCTCATGTGCTTTTCCAATATGTATTTTGGATTGCAGACAGGGTGGATCTCAATGATGTCTTTGCAGGCATCATTAGTAGGATTTGCTATATTCAAACCATTCCAGCATAAATTGAAGGCACATTTTGGGCCTGTCGAAAATGTGGTATTACAGACTGTTGCTGTGGCGACTGCAACTATGCCACTTGCTGCTGGTATTTTTTTCTTTTGTGCAGCCTAATTTAAACAACGGCTCTAATGGGCATCTAGGCTTTGTGGGTGTCATACCCGCGCTAGAGCTTATGACAACGACGGATAACCCGGATGGGCCGATCGTCCTGTCTGCATGGAAATTGATATTGTGGTCTCTAGGTGTTGCATTTTTTGGCGTCTTCTTCGCAGTACCTTTGCGGACACAGACTATTGTCCGAGAGAAACTGCGATTCCCATCAGGCACAGCCACAGCACAAATGATTAGCTTGCTCCATCAGCAACCAGATCCAACGATTAATAATACAGCAACCTTGCGTCAACGCCACGTGTCCCATTACGCGGAGAGAGAACTTTCGCCCCCACCCGCTGACCACTATCCAACTCCTGTAGCACTGTTGCCTGTAACACAAGTTGAAGTGCAACCAGGTGCAGATCATGAGCATACCTTTGAAGAAACCTGGGCACTTAAGCTTCGAGCATTGGTCTTTTCCTTTTCATTATCCTCGTTATACACCGTATTGTCGTACTTTTTCCCTATTATCTATGCTCTCCCGATATTCAACTGGTTGACGCTGAACCTGGTTGATTTCCGCGCGTGGGAATGGTATTTCACTCCCAGTCTAAGTTATGTTGGTCAAGGCATTATCATGGTAAAGGCGTATGACATGGTCTATATATGGTGTTCATTTGGACGTTTTTAGGGTCTTCCAACAACTTTGTCCATGTTGTCAGGGTGTATTATCGGTTGGGGAATCTTGTCACCTATTGCCTATTACGCAGGATGGGCACCCGGTCCTATAAGTGATTGGAAGACAGGTTCGAAAGGATGGATCTTGTGGGTTTCCCTAGGGGTGATGGTAGCTGAATCTATTGTGTCTCTGGGAATTGTTGTTTTCCGAGCCGTTGCCAAAGCAAGAAAGAAAGACAATGAGCTGGACAGAAGCATGTACCACCCTATGCCAACAACGGCGGATGATGCTAGCATTGCCGAGGAAGAAATTACCCGAGAATGGAGCGATGAGGATGAGGAGATTCACGATGCCCCTTCTGATCAGTTAGTACCTTCCTGGGTAACCGTTGTCGGCTTAATAGCTTCCACAATCCTTTGTATTGCAATGATTACTTTAATTTTTGGTACCGACGTGTTGCCTACATCCATGTCATTGTTGGCCATCGTTATTGCCATGTTCTTAAGCGTATTGGGAGTACGTGCCCTCGGTGAGACCGACTTGAATCCAGTAAGTTTTAATGAATACTTCTGGACATACGATTTTCTAATGCTTCATGGAAGGTGAGTGGCATTGGAAAGATCAGCCAAGTTATATTTGCGTTGGTGATTCCTGGTGGTATTGCAGCGAATCTTATCGCAGGAGGCATAGCGGAAGCTGGTAAGCCGATTCATACATAGGGGACTGGCAGTATTAAACTAAAAATAATGTCTAGGTGCACAACAAGCAGGTATGTCTTTGTTTAACTTCCTGGTCGTACATTTTTCCTGATTTTAGTTCTTTTGTGCTATTTCTAAAGGCGATTTAATGCAAGGTGCGGTTAGAGGTTACGGTTTGTCACTTTGTACTCAAGTGTTGTGCAGATTTAAAGACGGGGCATTTACTTCATGCATCCCCGAAGGCACAATTCTATGGGCAACTGATTGGATCGTTTGTAAGCGCATTTGTCGCTACAGGTATGAAACTTTCGTAGCTTGCCGTTGTAACAACCTTGTAGGCGCCTACCTATTGTATACGCATGTCTACAAAATCCCTGGACCGGAATTCCCAGCACCGACTGCTCAGGTTTGGTTAGATATGTCTAGACTTGTAAACGGACACCCTCTTCCACCTCACGTGCAAGAGTTTGTCCTTGCTTTTGCTATCATCTTTGGTGTTTTGGTCTTTGTCAAAGATACTGGCAATAGTCGAGGTTGGAGACGTTATATTCCGCAAGGCATCGCATTTGCCATCGGAATGTACAATCCACCAAGCTTTACCTTAGGTAATTGTTTAACTGACAAAGGTATTCCTTTGATGCAATAACTTTTATTAATAGCGCGTGTTATTGGCGGTTGTCTCGGTCATGCATGGAATACATATTGTGACAAACCGGAAGATAGCCGGATAAAATCAGCTATACTCGCCACCTGTCGTGAAAAAGCAGGCAAAATTTTGATAATTATAATTGCTAGCGGCTTCGTATTAGGCGAAGGAACTTTTGCCATAGTCAATATGATCATGCAGGCATGTCATGTACCACACTTATAGAATACCGAATAAAAGACCATCGAGTTTATCTAATTTGATTGGTACTGCCATTCTCCATTTCCTTGCTAACGCATAGCTGTATTTCAATAAACTGGCTTATTCATTGTTTTCAAAAAGCTATGTAGCGATACACAAGTCGTTTGTCTCTAACTGCCTGGAAAGGTTTGTGTGTTCTAACTACGGATTATACTTTGGCTGCCGCTGGTACGGCCCGGATTTCAACCGGACATACAAGTGCGACAGCCAATTTCACTTTCATTCCCATCACCCAACAATGCGGAGTTAGGACGCAAAACTCACCGTGAAGCTTGCAATATGTAACACCTTCCTTTTCTCTCGTCAAAGGTACAAGAAGATACAGAAAAACCATCCAATATATTCCAACGGAATCGATACGGATATATAGATGATGGATGCTTGTCGAAATGAATTGATTGCTGATCGATGGTTTATAGATAGCCACTATGGAAGCCGTTCAAACCTTTGGCCGCAAGGTGCGTATGGCATTTCTTTTACATTGAAACACACGTCGTTAGTGGGGATCGCGAAACAGTCATATACGTTTCTTTCTGTGTGGGATGCATGTGCCAGCCGTAGGGGCTGGGGAAAGGTTGAGATAGGGAACGATGTGAAGACGGACGATCAAACGAGCGAAACATTACCGACGAGAACAAAATCACTAAAATCATTGTGGACATATTTTATAGAAAACCGCTACTGCCGTTGCCCACTGCAAGCGTGGACGTGGTCTCATCCGCGTCAATGGCTCTCCTCTCGAGCTTCTCGAACCCGAAATCTTGAAATTCAAGGTCTACGAAGTTGTTCTCCTCCTTGGCGAGGAGCGTTTCGCTAACGTCGATATCCGCCTTCGTGTCCAGGGTGGTGGTAAGTTGGATAGGAGCTAAAGCAAGAAAATTCGATGTTGACTCGTATTACTTTATAGGTCACACTTCGCAGGTGTATGCTATCCGTCAAGCTCTTGCTAAGGCCATCGTTGCTTTCTACCAGAAGTTTGTCGATGAGGCTTCCAAGAAGGAGATCAAGGAAATCCTTGTCCAATACGACCGTACTCTTCTCGTTGCCGACCCTCGTCGCTGCGAGCCCAAGAAGGTGAGATAGAAGAATGATCGAGATTTCGATTAAGCTTACGTGATATTTGTGTTTTAGTTCGGCGGTCCTGGTGCCCGTGCCCGTTACCAGAAGTCTTACCGTTAAAACTGCTGGACGGAAACATTTTCTCTTCTTTTTTTTTCCTTTTCCATGTTCTTTTTTTAAGGATAAACGTTGTTGCATGAGAGAAAGAAAATGTGAGCGAAGCAGAAAAGATTCAGATCCTTGTCTTGTCGAGTGTATGGATAAGTTTAAGTAATTGCACTTTTCGAGATGAAAAGCGAAGATGTTGGTATCTGGGGACGCAGGGAATTTTCTGCGTATCTTGACTCTTGATTTTTGCAACTCACCTCCTTCCTGTCACCATGAAAGATCCAGTGAGGCTACACACTATACGCTATGACCAATCTAGATGTCTTCGCATGAGAGTGTTAAAGATGGCAATCATCTAGGTACTGGTAGGAAAGAAGAATGACTTCATGTTCGCATGATACAGTTAAATTGAGCACCGACCAAAATTGGAAGTGAAAGTTTCCCAACTGCCTAAGTCATGAACAAGAAGATGGAAGGCAGCGAGACTCGACCAGAATCGAATAGTGAAGCAGAATCAAACCCCTCAGTAACGGCTCCTTTATCAGCGCCTTCGTCAGAGGGCGACATTAAGCAATCAAATGTGGACGAAAAGGATCCAGGCTTTAGGGATTATCGTTTTGTAATGAGTAGTTTTGAGTTGTATGAGACGAAAACGGTTAGTGACATCATATTAGGGCTGTTCTGATAGTCTTTTTAGAGATACTATCTCATTGGAACGAACCGATCCAGACAGCGCTTTAGAGTACTGCAGATTCATCGCACGAATCCAAAGGACCTAGTTGTCATTGAAGATGACGTTGTATACTCCGAACAAGAGAAAACGCGGCTACTTAAGATGATAGAGGACGGCAACCTGTCAGTTGGAGGATTGCATTTAGTTCCAATGTGTATCTATGGTGTGATAGGCTTTATCCGTTTCACTCAAGGCTGGTACATGATCTTTATCACGAAACGAAAGCAGGTTGCACTTTTAGGCGGACATTATGTCTATCATATCGATAACACACGGCTGGTGCCTATCGGTCTACAGGTCAAGGTTGACAAGAACTCAGATGAAGCTCGATACATCGACACATTCCAAAAAATCGACTTAACAAAGAATTTTTATTTCTCCTATACCTATGATATCACTAATACTTTGCAAGTGAATATGACACGTCCACCGCTCAACCCAGAAGAAAACGGGCACAACGATATGTTTGTTTGGAATCACTATTTACTTCAATCTGGGTTTAAGGATCTCAATAGTCGATCCGGATGGATATTACCTTTAATTTATGGATTTGTTGACCAAGCAAGTGAGTATTTACGGTACATTACAAACAACTTGGTCACCTAACTAATGTTTACCAAAGAAATATCGGTGTATGGTAGAAGTATTGTTGTCACTCTCATTGCTCGGCGATCGCGTCATTTTGCAGGCGCAAGGTTTCTTAAACGTGGTGTCAATGATAAGGTAATTTAATGGCAGAGAACCAAGGTTATTAAACAAGAACTCATAGGGATATGTTGCAAATGATGTTGAAACCGAGCAAATTGTGGCCGAAATGACAACAACTTCCTTCCATTCCACTGATCGGCTCTTTGGAAATCCACGGTATACCTCCTACGTACAGCATCGAGGCTCAATCCCGTTGATATGGTCTCAAGATACGACAAATATGTCACCTAAACCGCCTATTGAACGTAAGCGAGTAAATTAAGTTCATAATGCGTCGCTAACAGCAGCCGGGACGACGCAGTTAATGTTGTCGATCCGTTCTTCTCGGCGGCTGCCTTACACTTTGAAAATTTGTTTATTCGATATGGTGCTCCAGTAATCGTTTTAAACTTGATAAAGGTAACCAGATACGGTGTTTACCAAAAGTATTTCTAACAGAGGTCACACAGCAAAAAGAAAAGCCGATGCGTGAATCCATTCTCGGAAAAGAATTTGCTGAAGCTATTGATTACCTTAATCAATTTTTAGCAGAAGATAAAAAAATGAAATACATCGCCTGGGATATGTCTCGAGCATCCAAAAGGTACTGCTTTAAGTTCTCTATGGAAGTTGCTAATACTGAATTGGTGCATGTAAGTCATGATCAAGATGTAATTGGCTATTTAGAAAAGATAGCCCAAGAAACCATGGATGCGACAAGCTTTTTCCACAGCGGTCCTGAACCATACTTGAACGCAATAAGAAGAAGCCCAGGGTAAAGATAGAAATTTGAACCGATAGCTGTTATACTTAACCTGCATTAAGGGAAAAGCCATGCCGGCGTTCTTCTTCAGAGCAGCACGGCGTCCTACGAACGAACTGCATTGATTGCTTAGACCGAACAAATGCAGCTCAGTTTCTGATGGGAAAATGTGCACTTGGACATCAACTTTATGCACTCGGTGTTATCTCGTCACCCAAGATCGACTTTGACTCGGATGTCGTCAATATATTTACAGAAATGTATCATGATCACGGAGATACCATCGCACTACAATATGGTGGGTCGCATTTAGTAAATACAATGAAGACATACCGAAAAATCGATCAATGGACAAGTCACCCGCGAGACATGATTGAATCCATTAGGCGATTTTATGCAAATGCATTTTCAGGTGAATAGTCATGGTCTCTGCTGATTCTTGTTTCTGAACTTCTGCCAATTATAGATGGTGATAAACAGGACGCGATCAATCTCTTTCTTGGTAATTTTGTCATTAAGCCGGGTCAGCCTATGTTATGGGAGCTGAATTCCGATTATCACCTGCACAATCAGGATCCGCGCATGAAATTAGCACGAAGAGAGTAAGGTAATGAGTATAAAGCAAAGTTCCTGACAGCATCTGGATAGTTATCGCAATTGGTGTAATCCAGCAGCGCTGAAATCGAAAGCGAGTAAAGCAGATCCTAAGCTATTTGAAATTCCAGCACAACTACGAGTACCAGTCGCGGAACCTGATGAAAGCGATCCATTTCAAGGTTATTGGATGGAATATTATTCACAGCACCAATTGACTATCTTGGATCAACTGTTCACTTATAATATGAACGGGACATTGAAGTACAGACCAGCGAAAATTGCTTTAACTGCCCGAGATGGGAAAGTACAGTAAGTATTTCTATTGCCGAACTGGGTGACAAAAGGCGTAACTGGTCGATACATAGATTAAGCAAAGCTGAGGCGCAGGAGATCAGCCCATTCACAGTTCGTGGCCCCTCTAGTGGCAGACAAGCGAATAAAGCGAACACGGAGCAGATACAAGAGAAACAGCAGGAAGAAAGTACATCAGAGTTACCCAAAGAGAAGATATCTGCAGGCACAATTGAAAGCATTGTGAAAAAAAGCTTAGAACCGGATATTACGAGCGCCGAGCATAGGGAATATAGACGGTACATGAAGATGATTAGCAGGTGATGTTTTCTAACATGCATGCGTACAGATATACCCAGCAACTTCAGAGTATCGATAAGCTAACTGTGACACATGGCGATGCCTCCAGCTCTAGCCTTGCAAGCTACCCTGAATACCAACAGTATCTAAGCTATGTCCAAAGGAACGATTTGGACAATAATCCTTCAGCTCTAAAAATACATACAATCGATGAGCAAGTCTATAGCACTTATGTAGATATACCACGACGAGCAGCTGCCACGTTAATAGGAAAGGAATGGGGTAGCTATGTGCGTAAACGATATGAAGGTTATGCTACATATATTAGGACCGGGAAATACCCACATTCAAAAACTGCACAGCAACCATACCGTAGCTTGCTGTCGTCAATGCATCACAATGCTGCAGGTTCTGCAGGTAGCCGCGAAGCTCTGCATTCATTAAAGTAAAATCTGTACAGTAATAGCTTAATCATCTGAAATTGCCTTAAAGAAAACCATGCATGGAATTGAAGTAATTTTCTCGTATTTTTTCCCCAATATCTATGTGTGACATTATTGTTACTGGTTCTTGAGAAAAGGCTTTGCCTCTTTGGAAATTGCGGGGTTTGCCCCACACAAAAGAAATTGGCACCGCGAAGTACCATTATTTGTTGTGTAACAGCCAATTTCTTTTACCTCATTTGCATTAACAGATCATTAGACATACAGCGTATAACGGATCGTTGTATATGAACTATATATCAACAGATGGTAACAATATTGAGCCATTGTATTTTAGTGATGACACTGATGCAAGGGGTTGTTGATTTTAGTTTTTAGTGAAGTGAAACTCATATAGTTGCATAGTAAATAACGTGTCGATTTTGTATCTTTGGGAATGCGTTTTGAACCGGCTATTTCGTATTAAAGTCTTGTTTTCCTCAATCTACAGGTTAAGAATGATCTTAGGAATTAGTGATAGTTCATCAAAGCTATCGGTAGTTTAAAATATAGTGCGTGAAGGAAGTTTTGGAGCAAAGTGCGATTGTTGGCTCAATTGAGATCTAATCATACATAGCTGTATTCCACTGTCAGGGTAAAGTTCACTCTTTACGGTGTCAGACTTGAACTGTAGGTAGTGTAAGATCTCCCATTTAGTAAATGATATAGGGGATTTACCTTTTTTAAACTTGTTCATGCTTTTTCCTCTCACAAATGCATGATTACCTTTTATGGTTCAAGAGGACTGCTCTCGCGACTTTTGCAAAGGAGTATTACCCATTGTCCGACAATCGATTCATCGCAGGAAGCTTTCAGATGTTTCTGGATTGGATTTCCCAGCTGCAGCTGTTACAGCATGATCCGCGTAAGGCACAATGCTGTGTGCATACTGATATAGTGAGCTCACTTACAGATCTGTATTGGTAGAAACAAACATCCTGGGATGTCTTCCATTATCCATAAGGAGGACGTTGATATCCGAAATTACTTCCTACTTACATCCTGCTCCAGGAAAGCATCCGCCAGACCCCTCCATCTTCGCATCTCCTGCCCACGTTAAATGGTTCATGGAAGTTGTTGGTCAGGGGTTCAGTCTTCCTCTCGAGGATATGCACATCACGAACGACGACATCAGCATTTATGCGCAATGGCTCTTTGAACCCAGTATGCGTCCAGCCGCTGTAGTAAACGACGGTCTTGAACAGGAATTCTATCAAATCATATTCCATCAATACTCGCTCCTTTTCCATCCACGTATTGCCCGATCAGCAAACGCACAGCCACTCAACGCAGGTCAACAGCAGACATCCGCCACCTCTTCTTCAACAGCACGACCCATCAGTTTCCATTTGAATACAGTACCCGTTAATGCACATACTAATGTTGTTCCTGTCAATATCCCTTCCCCTACAACACCTCCCGCGAATAACACGACCAGCGTGATAAAAGAAACCTTGTCTCAGCTTACACAACGTCATATCGAACTCTGCAAACGAACATTGACCGTATTGGCTACAGCTGGTCGAAACCTCGAACTTTCCGTCGAGTCCTGGTCGGTCCTGCTAAAAATCATGCTGGGAATTGCCGATTCAGTACTGAAAGATCCTTCAGGTGATACAGCAATCCCTGGAGTTCTAAATATGGGAGATGAATTATGCGATCATTTGCTCAGGGTAACAGTAACGGAAATCCAACATTGTGTCTTATGTATATGTGGTAGGTCCTTTTTGAATTATGGCTAAAATCTGAAACGACGGAAGTTGAGATGTGGAACATGTTAAAGGTATCCAAAGTCGCTGCAGTAATTCGGGAAATTGATTTCAGGAATTCTTTGTCCAGGAATGTTTTATGAGATGGGGACATCGTCCAAAGGCAATACAACAGTGGAGTTTGACATCTCTTGCGCTGACGAAAAGGATATTAAATCTTTTATATGGCAAAGACAAAGGAACAGACGTAGTCATCCTTTCAGAAAACGGCGTTACCGTGAAGCTGGATCTTCACAACGATTTTGTTTATTATGCATGGCATCGCATTTTATATCTCATACCGCATCCTTTGCAACTTCCACCAAGCAACTTCACTCTGGCCATGCTTGGTATTGGCCAGTTGATTGATACAATGAACACTATCTCTGATAAGCAAGGAGGTACAATGCTAGCCGCAGATGGAAACACGCTTCTGCACATGTTTGGAAACTATCTGTTCGATGCCTGTTCCACCGCAGCATTAGCAGATGTGGAATCCCAGAGAGGCTGTGCGGAGGCTTTTGGGGCTTTATGTAAGATATTCTGTCGGCCACAACGGGGACAACCATTTTTGCGAACCTATATTGAACGGTTTTATGGTGCGCTTTCCGTTGGCCTGAAGTGTGACGCATGTCTGCCAACAATTCTGATGAACTGTACTGAACTGTTTTCAAGCGATCTTCAAGGCGTTCGCATGCTAATACCAGAATTCGTAACT
Source organism: Apophysomyces variabilis (assembly GCA_002749535.1). NCBI lineage: Eukaryota > Fungi > Mucoromycota > Mucoromycetes > Mucorales > Mucoraceae > Apophysomyces > Apophysomyces variabilis. The sequence continues at coordinate 374,906 of MZZL01000406.1, read as the reverse complement.
GCGATCAAGCTGATTTTACCAAAGCTGCAAATTGATATCAAACAGGCTGTATCTATGGACGAGCTACGATTGGCAGCTATCAAAGTGATAAGCACTATTATGTGCCTTCCTAACCATTTCGACAAGGTGGAACTGAAGCAAGGTTGGGATTGGGATCTACAATGCATGTCAGATAATGCCTCGCTGGTAGGCGAACAAGAACAGTTGGTGACTCAACTGGTATTTTTATTCATCTCTACATGTCAAGAACTGAAATTCCTTATCAGATTCGCGTCCTGTATGCCGACGAAACTCATGAAGATATCGAGAGACCTTTTACTTGCGTAAGCAAACATGATTTTTCGTACAGACAGAATATGCTAACTTGAGGTTCAAGTTAAAATTTTATATTCTAGAATTACTATTGACCTCTCTACGTACCGAGAAATCAGCTTACAATATGCGATATTTGTTGCATCTCATAAACGTATATGTCGTTGAGGATGTTCCTTTTTGTCCAGGGCTTGTTGGCACGGTAGTGAAACTCATTCAGGATAAGGTTTGTCTCGAATTCTTGCCTACAATCAGTGTTGACTTGTTTCGAAAATGACAGATTCTAACAATGAAGCTTGCATCGGATGTCACCTTAGTTGCATTTGATGTCTTGATGAACTTTGTTGACTTATATGACTATGTTAAGAGAGATAGCAAGGTGAGTTCATCTGCGTCAGCACGAGAAATCTGACATGTATTACAGAACGTTGCACGGGAACTTGTCTTGGCTTTAAGTCGATACGTTGATCTGCTTATAAATGAAGGAAAACTGGTATTTACATCCAAATTGATGCGGATTGTTTGATATCTGACTGGTCTCTTACCAGACGCATTCATATCCGCTTATTGTACAAGCCTACGACTGCATGATGAAATGGATCCTTATTAGCCAATGGATTATGGACGATCGGGATTGTTACCAAGCTGTCATTGCAACGCTTAGTAAAGGAATTACAATTTTTGACCGTGAGACAGTCGCTCCAGGTCCTACGGAAACAAATGTGGAGAAGAAAAAGAGAAGGGATACGACATTTGCTCCAACGAAACAGCTCTTTCAGCTTCCTCCTCGTGTGAACAAGCCTTCAGCGACTTCGACTGATTCTCAATCTAACTCCTCGCAGCGTGGCAACGATGCTGCAGGCTCTGTGTCCCACAAGAAAGAAGAAATCGCCGTACATATGGCAGCAGAGTACTGCATGTCTCAGTTTGTCAACCATCTTGGTAGATTTTCTTTATCAAGCACAGGGTCATCTATCTGTAAAGCACACACGACAGGCATATCCAAGTCCAATGGTTCTCAAATTGAGGATGACGAGACAACGGATTCTATGCGGTATTTCATGATAGACAAACGGGTGATACTCGCTATTACCGACGTCGACGATGAAAGGGCCGTGTCTAACGATCCAAAGAATCCTCCTTCTGTAACCGTTGTAATTCGTGATACCACTGGCAAACATATCTGGAAGATGGAACTGCAGTATAATGATCCAAGGAAACGCACAGCAGCTACGCCTATAACGTCACCAACTACATCAGCCGACACTTCACTCTTATTAAGTACGCCGTCTATAAAGGAAGAGTCAGAAATGGACGATGGCGTTTTTGTACCAACCGCAATTGCAGTGAATAAGGACGAGCTGCCGGACATAAATAGTGTATTTAAGGAAGATTCTGCAAGTTGGAAGCAATGGAAGAGCATTGAATCATTTGCCGAAGGGCAACAAAAGGCAGAAGAAGAGGCTTTCATAAAACGAGAATACAAAGGTTTGACGACTAACTACATGGTTGGTCCCCGAGGAAGCAACGTGGATTTTGGAAGGCAGGTATTCATGAACAGCGTAATAATTCCACATATTGACAAGGAAAGTGGTTGTAGCCCGCGTGGATTCCGGCTTCTGTTATCGCAGATTGGATTTCTCTTGCCACAAAGCAGAACCCGTATAACACAGCTTCGTATGTTGGATTCTGCGGCAGTAGAGATCGAAACATTGGATTCATTGAACGAGTAAGATTTCTTTGCTGCTTTGGATATTCCGTGATCTAATATCCGCTCATCTTATCAGACGCGATTGCATTTCAATCTCTGCTTACTATGCGCAATCAGGAAATGCGACTTGGGAAGAACTCGTGGAAAACCCACGACCGTTAAGCGAGCAATTTATGCAGTTTTTGCACTGTGTAGGATGGCCTGTATGTTCTTTTATTAACAATAGATAAGAAAGATGCTAATGATATCTTACTTTTTTTTACAGGTGGACATTAGTCAACATACCGGGTTCAGGGGAAAGTTGGATCAATCGATTTGCAAGACAGCGCCTTATTATGCCGACAGGACCGTGGAGTTCCTTGTGAACGTCCCGTATCTTTTAGATAAGCCTCGGCAAGTCGAAGATACAAGCAATACAACTGGCAGCATCCAGCAAGTTCATCAACAAGTCTCGGTGGACGACCATGTCTGTGTGATCTGGATTGAGGATTTATTGAATTACAAGTCTCTTGCTAAAGAGATAAAATCCAACAGTTTACCTGCTTCAAAGGTCATGGTTTATATATTTATTAATCCACTCAAGAACAGTGCAAATGGGCTGTATTGGATTCGTATTTTAATACCAGCGTTTGGAGACGATGCGACGGCGATTACAGCAAGTCAAAGGTTGAATGAGAACGCATTAGTAAGTAAAGCGTGATGGCATTGGTGATTTGACTTGTAACTGTGAGCAGATATTTGGACCACTTGTTGATGGTATGGTTGTCAGTCGGCACGCTCTTGGGGCCATGATACGTAATACGTCGATATCAGCACATCATGCTTGTCGTGTTGTTACCGATACATACACTAGGCCGTATGTGATCCGTAAGCAGTTTATCGAAGAAATGGCTCACCGTCATCGGAACAAGCTTTCTGTATCTGAGTAAGCTAAGCTGTACTTGTTTGTTAAACCAGAGTTACTGATATGATGTTGCATTACAGATTTTATGCAGATATGTTTAGGGGATAACATGTAATGAGCCCAAAAAAAAATAAAAACAGAACCATCATAATAGAAGACCTGCATACTAATAGTCCTATAATGCTTTCTTTTGTTTGTTTATAAAAGGGAAAACTGGATGAATGCATAAATAAAGTAATTATACGTTGGGTTTGGAAAAGAAATGGATGTTTTTTACCTTTTGGTTGAACTGGTTTGTTATTTTGCTCCTGGACTTTTGCTCCCATTGTTTCCCATGAAGGATAAACGTTTTTATCTCCGTGGCATTTGTATCCCCGACTGTGCACGCACACTTATTTTTGAGTTGGGAATGGTGGGGAGTGGCCAAGACAGCGTTCCCGAAACCCTTTTCCTTCAGTTTACCTTTTTTTTTTTCTCTTTCCTTTTCGCTCATTTCCATTTGCTTTTGATTGCTTCATACTTTGAGTAATATGGCCAAAAAGACGAAACAATCATTGCCTCTGCACAAAGTCATTATGGTTGGCTCGGGTGGTGTCGGCAAATCCGCTCTCACGCTTCAGTACATGTACGGCGACTTTGTGGAAGAATACGATCCAACCAAGGCGGACTGTAAGCTTTCTTTGTGTTTCTAAACCAGTCTGGATTCTCTAACTACGCTTTTCGCTGTTTGTACTTCCATCAGCTTACCGCAGGAAGGTCATGCTGGATGGTCAAGAGTGTCAAATTGATATTCTGGATACAGCTGGTCAAGAGGAATACGCAGCGGTAAATAGATGCTCAAAAGAATTTTTTTAAAGAAAAAAAGGAAACAAGCGTGCTTCATTAAGACACAGAAATGGGGAAATGAGAGGAAATAACTGATGAATGATCATTTAGATCCGTGATAATTATTATCGATCGGGTGAAGGGTTTTTATGCGTGTTTTCTGTGTGTGAGCATGAATCATTTGAACACACTCAAGAGTTTCGAGATCAAATACTACGCGTGCTGGACGATGATACGGTAAGGAGACATCTGGTTATTTTTAAGGAAAAGGGAAATGCTTGTTTTTTGATCCCAACTCCTGTTTGTTTTTTAGATACCCTTTATCCTTGTGGGTAATAAGGTGGATTTGGCTCATTTACGTAAAGTGCCTTCTAGTGAAGCGGAGCAGTTGGCGCAGGATTGGAACTGTCCATACTTGGAGACATCTGCCAAGACAAGACAGAATGTGGAGGAAGTGTATACGATGTTAATGAGAAGTATTCGTAAGCGCAAAGAGCAATTGCAGATGACAGAAGGGAAGGCGAAGAAGGGAAAATGTATCATTTTGTAACAAATTCTTCTCCACAAACGCAAAGCTTTATAATTCATGCACGCATCCAAACATCCAAAGAGCATATTCACGTAACCCGTCCTTTTTCTTTATCCTATTGACCTTTTCTCGTGTTGTTTTCTCTTTTCTTCCTTCCTTCTTTCCTTCTTCTTTTCCCTTTTTTTTTTGGTTTCCTCTATCATTTCCTGTTTTCTCCATGAACCAAGTTTCCGTTTTCTTCCCCCCTTTTTTCCTTTATTTTTATTCTTATTTTTTCAAAGTTTTCGCAATCAATACATTTTCATTCGCCTCTTTTTATTCGTTTGCAGGATGGATTAGGTGTTCCGCTTCGGAATTGAAAATGTCAACCTTCAGGCCGCTTAGTCAGGACTTGCTTTCAAACATCATATAGAGACATCTAAACATATATATACATACATACAAGTAATATATATATATACTTTTCTATATACGATGGAGTTTTGTCGGCACCATGAGCAAGGAGTAAAATGAATCATCTTGCAAAATGTGAATATCGATTTTTGGATCTTTTCTCTTCACGGTCAATTACAACGTGTGTAAATGTTTCACCAATTCCGTTTAGCATCAATTTAGCCTCGATTCGAGTAGTAACTAAAACAGAAAAACAGAATAATTTCAATTTTTTTTTGTTTTTCTACATGGCGGGATCGTCATAAGGGTCAAGGTATAAAAAACAAGAAGGAGAGAGCTTTAATTTATTTGTCAGTAAGAATAATGGAAAGATGAACAAGGAAAACATTCAATATATGAAAAAGGTGATATGTGAGAGAGGGAAAACGTTTTCTTTCTTTCTTTCTCCCTTTCGAAATAGAGCAAGTTTACCGGGATTTCATTGAACTTATCTAAAAAGGAACAGTAAAAAAAAAAGTCCATTCCGAAAGACCTTTATAAACAGCTAAGATCTCTGGCCCCTTCCCTAACTCTTCTCCCCTTTTTCATCCAACTGGTTTTCCCGCTATGAAGTTCTCTCTCATCGCCACTTTGATCTCTGCTACTATCTCAACCGTCTATTCCCAAGGACAACCAGCAGGAACCGCTGGCATTGCCTTCACTTCGCCAGCTATGGGTGTATGTATTCAATTGCAAGAAAAAAAGAAAAAAGAAAAATGATGAACTGACTTATTTTCTGTTCATTAGGCTGCTTGGTATGCTGGAAAGATGCAGACCATTACATGGTAGGTATACATAGGCAATGGTTTCTGTGTATTTTGCTTTTGGACCGAACCATTGATGTTATATTGTTAGGACCGTTCAGGATCCCAGTGCATCCACGATTGATACGATTGAATTGAGAAAAGGAAACTCCGCGAACTTAGCTTTCGTAGCTCAGATTGCCACAGCGGTCCCAGTCCAGGATCAAAAGTATGATTGGAATATCCCTTCCAGTATTCCAGCCGATGGTTCATGTAAGGCCTTCTTTTACTTGGAATTTTTTTTTCTTTTACTGCGAGAGGGCCGTGGGACTTGTCTCCAATGTAACTCATACTCCCCTGCCTTTTTTATTCTTTTTTAGATGCCCTCGTTGCTAAGAACAGCAAAGGCAATTCTTATTCTTCCCCCTTCAACATCATCCCGGCTGTTCCCGGTACCGAGACTAATTCATCCTCAACCACTGGTTCATCATCTGGTTCCGGATCCCCTTCTGTTACTCCCTCCAATGCCAATGCAACCGCCAATGCAGGTAGCTCCAAGGATCAAAACTCCGCTCAGAGTCTAGCCACTCCAAGAATGGCTGGCATTGCCTGCGCTGTAGGTGCCGCCATGCTTATGCTCTAAAGAAAAAAAAAACCTTCTTCTCTTCTTTTTCACTACATCAACCCCTTGTTCTTTTTTTTTTCCTCTTTCCTGCAAAATAATAGAAGTTAATGCAGTTTATCTATTCTTCTTGCATCCATATTTTCATTCTATAAACCCAATATCATCCTCCTTATTAACTGAGCTTCCCTAATTCACCGACAATTATCTATTATTAGTGGACTTGTTCTCGGTTGATCTGAACCCCGAAAAAAAAAGAAAAAAAGAGGGGGGAAAAAGAATGAGAAGTTTAGCCATCTGGTTTACTTTGCATGATGCCTAGTTTCTTTTTATTTGCTTTTATCGGATCAAAAAGTTGTATATAAAACTGGTTAAAAGGGGAAGAGATACAGTGTGAGCGTGGGGAACATCACGGCAGCAAGAGAATGAACATATGTATGGATGCATTATGAAAAGTGCCCGGAAGGAGTGAAAGTCAATACGGTTAAGATGGTAAATCTGGGTTAAGGTCCAATACCCAAAATGGTTCGCCTTTAGCATCCTCGGTGGCGCTCGTTTCTTTCTTGACATCTTCATCACCAGAAGTTTCGCTTTCGGAACTTTCAACTACGAAGAAGAAAGAAAAAGAAGTTTTGAGAAAACAAATATCCAGTAATAAATCATTATATTTACATCGATCCTCCTGCGTTCTATCAGTGATATGTTGCCTGTACAGCAATCCTCTTTTCATCCTTTGTTCATCCGGATAAGGCTTTTCGAAATCCACTTTGATATCTCGATTCATCAAATCAAAGTTCGGTGGTGCTGAAGTGTATTTTGATAATTTAGCCGCATAGGCAATGATATCCGTCGACTGAATATTGGCTATAAATCGTTTTAGCATTCTTTTCTTTTTTGATTTCTTTCCTACCATCACGAGCATACTGTGCTGCTCTTAGCTCTCCCTTAGCCGTATTTAATTCCTGGTCAAGTTCCTCGCGCGCTTCGTCCAGGCGCTGGACCAAACGTAATAAAGCGACATGATGCCGTTGAATTTCGTCCTGAACCTGGATAATCCTTTGTTGTCGTTCTTGATGCTCCTCAACTGAAAAGAAAAAAAAACAATATCAACCTATGAGCCATGACCCATGCATGGGCAGAACAAACATTGCTTACTTTGCCCTGCCGCTACTTGTAGTTGAGCATCCAGTGCGACAATGCGTTCTACTATCGATTCCAGCGGGTCTTCCACAGGTGCATTTTCCGCGACGGCAGAGAGTGACTGAAAGTAGTGACGGACGAGGTCAGCATACTCGGTCAATAATTGATCGACCTGATCTCTAAGCGACGATGCCATGGAAAAGGTGACTTTCAAGAATGGGCAACAGGAAAAAAGTTGACGTCCCGAATCGCGAAATATTGCCCGCTAAGTGGCCTGAACTGGTGATGATAACCCTTGTGTGGGCTTCTTGCTTCACAACTACAGACAGACCGTAGAACATATGATTCTGGCAGATACCTCTTTTCAACTAACAAGCTTTGTAAAAAAAAAAAATTAAGGTATATATAAGCTGTAGCCAAAAGTTAAGGAGGGCCGTAACCAAGTCAGTTGCCTGCAGCGTACAATTTCCTTTCTTTCGCTCACGAGTGTAGAGCAAGGCTACACTGTAAATACTCATGATAACGGTTCACCTTGTGGTTTTTGTCTCTTTATTCATTGTAGTCCATAAGCGGTAAAGGGAACCCCTAGTAAGTGAATCGATATACTGGGACATACAACAAGCCTCCACTTCTTGTTATGCTTTCTAATAAGGTATCAATGAGAGAGAACGGAGTGAACTTGAATGTTCAGCAACTCCAAGATCCTCCATTAGTTCAAAAAGTCTTGATCATTATTGTTGACCAACCTTAACTACAGTTCAACGTAGATAACCGGTTTTCTTTTTCTTTTTCTTTTTCTTGCGTAGTCTTATACCCTTATAGGAGACTATTTCTAACCGCTCTTGTTTATCCTGAAACTTAAAGGCACCAATTGAACTTTCAACAGTATAAATGGGGGGAAAGCTAGATCATATGTTGTCTAATGGACACTGAATCAGTCACAAATGCTGATAAATGATAGCGCATAGATGAGTCTGTTTCTTTTTTGAAATCTATCGGCATGAACTTTGTTTCTTTCCCAATCCAGCTTCTAAACAAACAGAAAGAAGAGTAAGCTAGTCAACAAATGTCAAGGTTCGTATATTTTCTTGGTTGATATCTATCCTTCTCTTAGTGGTCAATTTAGTAGTATTTGCCGTTTTTTACACTGTACGACTGAAGCTCGGAAATGTGCAAAGACTAGTAAAAAGGTGATACAAGTAAGTTATTAAGCTCATGTTGATTCTGTATTTTTAAAACAAGCGAATCTTTGTATGTAGTACCTTGAGCTTGTCAAGAGCGAGCAAAAGACAGTTCATACCGTCTTTACGGATGGCTCAAAAGTAACTAAGAAGGACGGGACCACGTATGCTGGTCTAGGCGTATATTACGGCAAGAACGACAAAAGAAATATTAGCGAAAGACTCCCTAGTCACTTCAGCTCAATTGAAGCAGAGTTATCGGTATTATTGATGGCGCTAAAGCAAGCATATGTTCAAGTTGACGTGATATTAGGCAGTTATTCGAGCGTTAAAGACGTGTCCCAACGATGGTACATCGCTCCGTATTGAAACGGATGTGCGACAAAGCGTTTTGCAAGGTAATGATTGTATTCTTGATAGAGTTTTTAACGCAAGCTATTGGTTTCACATCAGCAATTGATGGAACCATTAAACTGTCCAACAGCCATATGCAGAAAGAGTTGCAAGATTTAGTGTCCGCATGGAAAGGGCGTCTTTACATAGTAAGCATGTAGTTTATGGTTGAGTAAGGTTAAACACTACGGAATGTCTTCAGCGACAGGTTCCTGGCCATGCTGGCATTATTGGAAACTGCGAAGCACACAAGCTTGCGTATGCTGCAGCGACCAAATTGCAATGATCTGAAAACTATAACACATAGTCCCCTTTTGCCCTACCAAGATCAAATTTACAGTAATCTTTCTCTGGTCGGATGCTGGAGATGGAACATGCGCCTTACCTCCCATACTGCGCTAAATGTTCTTGAGCTGAATAAGAAACAAATGAATATGGTCTGCGCGCATGAAAAATATATCTGCGCGTGGCAAGAAAATCATTTGCGTGCACCACCAGTGGTTCGCGCGCACACACCATTTTATTTGCATGCCAAAAGTTTTCTCTTACACGCCAAATCAAAGGAAAAATCTAGTAGCCAGTGAAAAACATGTCGCCCGCTTAGGAATCAATGTCGCTGGCTGGACAAAAATCTCTAGGCACTTGTACAAATATACTGTTTATTGAACAATTTTTCACGCTACTCTAAAAATATTTTGCAGACATATTTTTCGTGCGTGCACATTGTTTTATTCAGGCTGGACCATTTTATCGGTAATAAATAAACATTAACTTTTGTCTGCAAATAAATACTTTTCAAGCCCACGCTGCTTTCTTCATTATAAATCATTTTCTTTTGCTAAGCATCGTTCAAAAAAAAGATAGCGAATGCCTTATCCAACTCACACAATCAGCGGGAGTCACCAATTTGGTTGACTACACAAGACGAAGTGTAAGGGAATCGCTTTCCGAAAGTTGGCTCCTTCGGACACCAGCCTTGACCTTAGACCAAAACTCCTCGATCGGGTTTAAAAACGGTGATCATGGAAAAAGGAACATCGGCTTATAGCAGCGATTTTGGATGGCTTCTTTAATCGGAGGTGACTTGTATATAGGAGCGTTATCAGAGCTCTTAGGGACCATAGGTTACCCTTTCGTGACCGGTCTACTTTGTTCATGTTCTCCACTATCTCTTTTTTCCCTTTGTTTACGTTCTCCAATCCCAAAAGATTATAATCTCGCTTCGCGTCAAAATGAATCCTACTGACAACTTCGTTTTTATCAACGGAAAGAGGTTGTATAATGAAATAATAGTGTTTGCCTTTGATATATGTTTGCCATATGCCAGCATCCGGACCGGAAAGTTCGTTACGACCTACTGACCGGAATCATTGCTATGGTCTATAAGGCTTCGGGCGGTTATATAACAGGATCAGGTTACCTATGATCCCTAAGAAACTCGTTCACGATACAGCACGGATGAAAGCATTTGTATTACCCTTGCCACCATTTTCTGTCCAATGAGCAGATATATTTTAATATGAACGCTGTTCTTGGGCCCAAATTATGCGAGTGTGGTGATATTGTACTACTGCAACTCCTTCCACCATATATCTGAGGTAGCAGGAGAAAGAATAAAAGGGATCACATCTCGTCACGTCAAAGCTTGCTAAATTTTATTTGCCCATCGATCTTCCTGTATACTCATTCTAATTTATCCATATGGCTTTCTTTGCTAAATAGCAAAGTTTGCATGCAAGCAGAAACGTTTTCTGGGAAGCAACTCCCAGATTTATGAACACAGGTTCGGTTGGAGCTAGAAAATATCAGCAAGTTAAGCGCTTGGTAGGGGCTGTGACTGAGCCAAAAATTCCACAACACATTCGCACCTGTTGTGGTGAACTCTCATTGACCTTCGCATCGCAAAAAGAAAGAGATTCATTCAATGAGCTCTCGCAAGCCCATGTTCCGAAATGATCTACGTGGCGTAGACGCGGTAAGTGGAGAAACAGGCATCGTACTATTAGTAGTACTGATGAACATGACGAACGATATAAAAATTAGTACACTCGCCATAAAAAATTGATGCGAGATTTCAAACACTTTTACCGAAGTAGCAGCGAAGTCAAACCGCAAGAGACATCGCACAAGACAGAGTACGAGATCTTGCGTGAACATCATCGATTTATCCGGGATGATGATGTTGAGGCCTCATGGGAGCAAAGAGTGGCCAAAAAATACTATGATCGATTATTCAAAGAATATGCCATCTGTGAATTGAAATACTATAAGCAAGGCAAAATAGCCTTGCGATGGCGAACTGAAAATGAAGTTATTTCTGGCAAAGGTGAATGACAGCCATGATTTTGGAAAAGGTCCTCGATTTTTTCATTAAGGAAAGAAAACAAAAACACAGGTCAATTTGTATGCGCTTCTACTCGATGTGACTCGACCGAATCGTTGAATAGCTGGGAAGTCAACTTTGGCTATGTAGAAGAGGGTGTCAAGAAGAACGAACTTGTCAAAGTGCGACTATGCGCAGAATGTTCAGACAAGCTGAATTACAAAACCAAGAAACGACTGCTTTCCAGAACGAAGAAGCGTGCAAGAGAGGAAGAGGAAGGACATGCTGTGTCCAAAAGAGCAAAATTGTCAAAAGCTGCTTCTGACGAAGAGCGAGAAGAACAGTCAGAAAACGAAGATGAAGAGCAATCCAGGAAAGAAGGTAGGTCACCATAAACGAGAAAGCGAAAGGTTCTTTTCAATTGATCGTATGTATGCCAGATGATAAAGCATCTAGCATTTGGAGCAAACCGCTCGAAGCGAAAGAAGAGAAAACAAAGGAAGAGGAATTTGAAGATTATTTCGCCGACCTCTTACAATAGAATACTCTTTTATGCCTGTCTCCGTCAACTTCTTTCCATTGTCTTCTCTTTCCCAGCCAAATAAAAATATTGATGAATGGTAAGTAAGGCGAGAGAAACAAAACAGTTTTCTATTTGCATATAGTATTTTTTTTAAGAAAAGAAACAAAAGAGAAGAAAGGAAGATAGGAACAAAGACTTGTTTAAGTTCTTTGCTCCAATGTGACGATGAGGTCTTCGCAACGGTTGATGTTACGTAAAAACCAGTCTGCATAACGACGACCAACCTTGCTTTCGGCGATGTGCACCACATCCTGTTTCAAGCAGAAATCAAGATCTGAGGTAGCCATATACTCGCCGTCCAGCAAATTGCCATCCACCCATTTGTATTGGCGTGATTTTTGCTTAAAGATCAAAAGCTGAGTCTTGAGCTCATCTGCATCCATTTCAACGAATTTGGCCAACTTATCCACACCCATGGTTGTATAAAGTTTGACGAACGAACGGAGGGTAGAAAGATGGATCTGGTTACGGACATCCGACATGAATATCTTCAACTGATGTTGGTGAGGATCTTGGCTGCCGAAACCAGTAGCTGAAATGAACTTCGGGCAAGCATACTGGAAGAGCTCTTCGAATACTGCCACTCTTTCCGTTCTATTAGTGTTGAACATACTCATAAGTATTTTTCCCTCTTCTTTGCAGTATGAACAATATACACATACCCCTTCTGCATCTTAAACAGGTGTTCACCATACTTCTCTCGGAGCTGCGAATGGATGCTTTCTTCCAGTCGGGTGGGACACAGTGCAATGCAGATTGCCAATAAAGCATACATTTGGTCACCCTTCTTAGCACTCTTATTGGAAGAAACAGCACAGGATCAGCCCGATATTTTTCTTTCATTGCAGTCTGCTTTACCTGTTCAAATTGATATGACCTTGAATGGTATTGCTTGGTTCTCTGGATAAATGAGAGGATAGTGGAAAATGCTTTAATCGCATCAGCATATCTGCGCATCATCATGTATGCAAAGCCAACGTAGTAATAGGTTGTCACATGGCACGCAGTTACTCGGGCAAACATGGCCTAGCATTTTTTTTCCGGTTAATCGCGCGATCCAGAACTTTCATAGAAATTAACTTGTTTATTACCTTTTTGTTCAAGACAATGTTATCCATCATCTTCAATGCCAACATGTAATCACCAAGCAAACAGTGCACACGAAGCAAACCGATAATGGAAAAGTAGCCCAACGTCTTATACAATGGTTTGGCACCGTACTCACCAGCGGCCTCCCTTAATACATTGTAAGCTTTTTCCGCCGAATAATACACTTTTTGTCTCGTCTAGTTCCTAGTTTCTGACTTACATCATATCTCCACCGTTCTTACTGACGTACAGCTGTTCGTTGATACGCGATTTCTGAATAAAGGAATACAAGACATTCAGAACGCTGTAGCAACTCCAGATCTGAGGATTCTCGCGTAACAAGGCTGTTTCTTCATCCGACTTGTTCTTCAAGCGATCACGATAGTTGCTGAAAGATTGGAATTGGTAAATAAACTCGTCGATGATATCCCAGAGCCATTGGTTCGGTAGTTCCAAGTTCACGGGTCCATTAGAATCTATAGCATCTTTCAATCAGTATGACCTGCTGCAGGAGGCTACTTTTCTTTAACTTACTCAGGATATAGTTGAATAAATCGCAGTAATTCTCATAAGAATGGAAACGTTGCTCCAAGGTGGGTGTGAGTCGTGCATAGATATGACGATAATAAAGTTCGCGGTACAGAGTCAGGAACACTTGATCTGTTACAAAGCAATATGAGTCAAAATTGCCTCTCCCTTCAAAGTCTGTACAATCATGATTTTCTTTTACCGTCATTCACAAGAGGGGCAATAGCCTCGGCTTGTGGCCAAGGTTGCTTTTGGTAGTATTTATCAGAAAGCTTGTTGAATGCGTTGTCGTAGTTATTGTGCAGCTCGTAGACATTTTTCTCCAGGACATTGCGATAAAAGTACGTAATGAATTTTTTCACAGCGTCTGGGATCTGCACATCGATAGGTTGCTGTGAAGATAACACTGAGGAAAGGAGTAACAAAAACAAAGCAATGAAGAATAAGTATTCCTATTCCCGGCCTAATTTTAATTCTATTTGTCTTTTGTATATACCTTCTGCCTCAAAACCATCGTCGATTTCAATGTTCTGAGAATAACGGGCATGAGCAACAAGCTCAATCTCTGCAATGAGATCGTCTTCCTCGAAGGTGTCCTGGTACATCTCGCAGAAGAGAAAAAAGCCAAGCAGGTCCCGCACACTTCGGGACTCGTTATTTTTTCGATAGCCGGCGCAAACAAGTCACGTCAGTAAAAAAAAAAAGGGCTGCCTTTTACTGGATTTGAATGTGATTTAGTACGACGATCCACACATGGGTAGAACCCTACACTAAATACTATAGCACTGCGATCGATAATAGTTTGTGATCCAAGTCAGAAGCCTATACGAAATTGCTCCATATGATATGAATTATATAAAGTGGCATTGTTTCCAGACCATAGTTATACAATTTATTAATTTAAAAGATCCCGTATGAATAGGTGTGTGGGATAGCAATAAAAGAAAAGAATAAGCACGATCGAACAGAAAACAGATGGGGAAAGGGTGTATGGCGCGAGAAAGGAACAAAATAGAGCTAATGGACGACGTGTTTTAAAAAATCAGTAGACTCTGAATGGCGAAAAAAGTTTTACGTTTTCCTTCCTCACATACTTGATACGTCATGCCTAAGCTCCTCCTACCGATAGCACCACACTCTGTAGGCCATTTCACCAAATGACCAAAGTAAAGGGACCCTTTTGAGCTGGAGATATATAAAAACGATTTTGCAAACCAGACCGCTGCTCAACTTCGTATGCGAACACTTAACGAAATTGTTGCCGCTTGGATATGTTTCGCCGTTGGTTTGCACAAACACTAACTTTGCCGTCCTCACGATAGCTTGTTTCGTACGAGAAAAATATCATGTTAAACCGTTCTTCACTGATGTAGAATCTACAGAACCAACCATTTGCAACAAGATCGGTAGAAATTATCATTAGGTCAACTGCGCACTTCCTTCTATGAAACTCAAGCCACTCTTCTTCATTATGAATCCTTCTTATCTGAGGGCAGAAATTTTAAGCAAATCGTAGCCTTTAACCCGTCATGGATATTTGCTGTCAAATTCTCCCTCCAGTCTTGCTTACTTTCTGACAGAGACCTTCCTTGCTTTACCTGCCTCGTGATATGTTGAATAGCCTCCCTGTCTAAGAGAAGTATTGTTCTACTGTACCTTAATTGGGTTATAACATTCTAGAATTGGATCTAGGCTCTTTTAGTTTGCTATATTAGGCACACTTGACTTTAAAAAATGGATATCTGCAAATAGAAACATGTAAGCTTCGGTTCTTTGGCAGTTAGTAGTTCACTCTATTTTTTCAGAGATGAAAATAGATACAAATCCGAAAAGGCTAAAATAGGTATAGAGGTCTGTATCTCGCGCAAGAATTTGCAGCTCTATGTCAATGATTGAATCACTGGTAACTTCAGTTCTGTTCATTGATTGTCCGTAATTGCTATGAACATTTCACAAAGTCTCAAGTTCTGTGGGCTAGAACCGGTTACACGCGCGTATTCCCGTGACAAGCACTGGCTGACAGGTACAGATAGTAAACGTAGTAAATGGCCCCTTCCTCTTGGTTGCTCTGCCTTACTAATTATAGTTGTCTCAATGATATGCAAAGCTCACGAGGAAAGTATCCGCGTGTTCGGTTGTACTCGCCCGCTATAAGCCGAATGAATGCGGCAATCATAACCATTATGCCTATAAAAGGACGAGACTTACAATTTCTAAAATTCACCAAAATGTTACAAAGCAAGCAATAATGAATCTGGAATCGAATATCTTCTTTATTCTGATACTTCTTTTGTTCAGTACTATAACGGCAGGATACCCTGTAAATACGCAGGCTGTAAATTTCGGTAACAAGATACCTTTCCTAATATTACTTAAATTTTCTAAACCTTGCAATCTCAATATATCAGCAAGGATATTACCTTCGAAGAGGGATATTTCACCGCCCACATGCCCTATCGGTGAAGTCTGTTCTTAGGACATTGGTTAAACTCGAGCTATGTCATCATCAATGTAACATGATTGACTGAGACTGTAACCAATAAAACTTCAAATGTGCCCTACTCTGCCGGAATACAGTAGTATATGTCGCTGTCATAGTGTGATTTCCTAATACCTATGTTCCATAAAAAGGACACTTTGCATCACTAGTGTTGAGAGTCATAGGCCATACATCCAAGTATCTGATATTGAATGCTGGAGGCAGGGACGTTTCAATTGCAGTCCCCTTCTTCATACCAAAAGATGCCTCGGTGAATATATACCGTTTTCCCGCGTCTATATGCTTCAACTGTGTATTGATAACGATGGCTTGATGATTGTCAGTGCGAAACATGACGGCTCCAGCGAAAAGCTGTGCAACATAGTACTTGGTCTGCTGGTGAAATCGCCAATCATGAATTGCAACATGACATAATTTGTCCGATAGCATTGTGTATTTCCGTTGACGGAGAAGCTCGCCGTATGGAGATATGGCAAACAATGATCCCAAATCCTTGGCAGTGGAGGAGAACAGTTGAAGCACAAACCAGCTTGCATTACTTCCATATCGTGGAACGGTCGCTTTGATGGTAGGGTGATTTGAATAATAGACGCGCTACGGACAGCCTTTTCAACGAAGTTGGCGTGTGCTAATCCATTTTGTTCGATCCCATCAGCATTGATAATAGCGAACGGCTTAAGTTTAAGATCATCCCACGATAAAAACAGTCTTGCGTTGGGTATCTTCCGTGTCTACCAGCTGCTGGCAGGCTTACAACACCGCGTCGTTGTAAAAACGACGAGTCTCATGTACAGGATATTCATGTAGTTGTGGATCAGGCATCACAACAGAAGGGCTAATAGTGGCCACTTAGTCTATTGCATATTCTTTGGACAAGTCTTCCAACGGCGTGTTTTCCTTGTTTCTGTTCACAAAAGAAAACTCGAATAAGGCGGCATTCCTTTTTTTTACAAATCTGCGACATTTACTTTTTAAGAAGACTTACATTCATACTGTACTCTGGGTAACTCGCTGAATTGGGTCGGAGTTACAGAAAAATTTGAGTCTATTGGGCCTCCAGGGACGAACGATTCTCTGCCGCAGTTGAGCTGGAACGATCATGACATTGGCACTGATTCGGAAAGCTGTTCCCGAGGCAGACGAAGCGATCGTCGAGTATATTGACGGTTATTTGAAGGAGAACGAATTTGAGGACGATGAAGACGCCATCGCTGACTTTGTCAAGCCCATTCTTCTGGATGCCGGTGGCGACGAGAAGAGTATTGACGATCTGTGTGAACAGCTATCGGCTATGCTCCAAGCGAATCAGTCTAAGAACACCCCTTCAAAGGGCTTGTCCAAACTTGAGCAGACCATTACGATGGCTACTCAATCGGGTGTTTCCGCCACTGCCCATTTGAGTCGTAACACGGTGGAGTTGGATCATGTGTCCGGTCGTCGTGTGCAATCCCAGGTGAATCAAGAAAAACTGCGCAAGGCCGAAGCCAAGATCGCTATGAAAATGGCTAAGCGTCAGGAAAAGACCAACATGAAAATCGAATATGAAGCAGCCCGTCTTTTGCAAAATGAGCAGAAAGCATTGCAGGAAGCGTACAAGTTGTACAACCCCATTCTGGATTACACGTCCACGAAGGGTAAAAACAAGGATATCAAGATTGACAACTTTGACATCTCGTTTGCTGGTCGTCGTATTCTTACCGATGCCAGCCTTACCTTGGCTTTCGGTCGCCGCTATGGTGTTGTGGGTAAAAACGGTATTGGTAAATCTACATTACTTCGAGCCATGGCACGTCGTGAGGTCAATGTGCCTACCCACATTTCATTGCTCTACGTTGAACAAGAAGTGAGTGGAAATCAAGAAAGGGAAGGTGGTTTAGATGATCTGATTCGTGGTTGTTTGCAGGTGATTGGTGATGATACGCCAGCCATTGAAATGGTCCTTCGGGCTGATGTCTGGCGTGAACATTTACTAGAAAAGGAGCGCGATCTTTCTTCACAGGTTAGCTTATTGGACCAACAATTATCCGAGGAAGGTGTCGAAGAAGATGTGAAGAAGGCAATTGAAGAGAAGAAGGACAAGCTGATGAATGAACTGAAGGATGTGTTCACAAAGCTTCAAGATATCGAGAGTGATAAAGCAGAATCCAAGTACATAGAAAACAAAATGTGTAATATGGTAAATGATATTCATTTTCTCTTAGAGCATCCGCTATCCTTGCTGGTCTTGGTTTCCCTGCACCCGATCAAAAGCGGCCAACCAAAGAATTTTCTGGTGGTTGGCGTATGAGAATCTCTCTTGCACGTGCATTGTTCTGTAAGCCAGATGTGCTCATGCTTGATGAACCAGACAACATGTTGGATGTAAGTTCTTTTGCTTTTCTGTATTAATATAACGTCCACTTACCGCGCTCCAGATCCCTGCCATCGTTTGGCTAGAAAATTACTTGAAAACATGGCCTAATACCTTACTGGTTGTATCTCACGACAGAGGTAAAAGAATAGGATACGTCTCAACTATTACTGAACACTAACACATGATCCAGAATTTCTGGACGAGGTGGCCACCGATATTTTGTATATGCATTCAGAAAAACTGGATTACTACAAGGGAAATTTCACTCAATTCTATGCTACCAAAGAAGAGCGTAGAATTGCACAAATCCGTGAATACGAAGCACAAATGGCATATAGAAAGCATCTTCAGGACTTCATCGATCGCTGGCGTTACAACGCCAAGAGAGCTCCTCAAGCTCAATCAAAAATCAAGATACTGGAGAAATTACCCGTATTAGAATTACCGCAAGATGAGAAAGAGGTCACCTTCCGATTCTCTGATCCAGACGCTATCTCTCCTCCTATCCTTCAGATGAATGATGTAACGTTTGGTTACACTAAAGAGAAGACTATCATTCGTGGTATTAATCTGGATCTTCGCATGGATTCTCGTGTGGCTATCGTCGGTCCTAACGGCGCAGGTAAAGAATCGAATGAAATAAGAAAAACGTAACGGAATTCAAATTTGTCGTTTCATGTTTATGTAGGTAAATCGACCATGCTCAAGTTGTTGACGGAAGAGAACAAGCCTTCCAGTGGTTTAGTCCATCGTAATGGACGTCTACGTATAGCCTACTTTACCCAGCATCATATTGATCAACTGGATCTCACCAAATCTGCGGTCGCCTTCATGGCCGAAAAGTTCCCTGGACGTACAGAAGAGGACTATCGTCGCCACCTTGGTGCATTTGGTATTACGGGTATGGTTGGTCTTCAAGTGATGAAGACCTTATCTGGTGGTCAAAAATCGCGCGTTGCTTTTGCTTGCCTTAGTGCACAGAATCCACATGTGTTAGTTCTCGATGAAGTAAGTCTAATATGTGCAAAATTCTTCGATCAGTCTTCTTACAAGGTCACTTTTTCTTTTATCTTATTAGCCTACTAACCATTTGGATATGGAATCCATGGATGCGCTACAAAGAGCTCTTGGCCTGTTTAAGGGGGGTGTGATCATTGTTTCCCACGATGAGCGCTTTATCAACGAAGTTTGTAACGAGATTTGGATCTGTGCAGGAGGTGCACTTAACAAGTTCTCGGGCACAATCAAAGACTACAAGGTATATACCAGAACTTTCCGTTGTCTAGCACAGGCTGATTTTTATTTCTCATCACTTTTAGGAACTTGTGTGCCCGAAAGATGTGTAATAAACACAGTCCTGCATTTCATTCTCCCTGTATTTTTTTTCTTTTTACGTTTTCTATATACTCGACAGACCAATAGACGTATCGCTTTTGGAAATCTTGAACATAGGTTAAAAAGGATCCCATTGTGAGAGTGTAGTCGAAATCGTGCTAAAGTAGAAGCGACGTTGCACTGCATTGAATGAGTTCATGTCTAGCATAGAACGGACAACATATGTGGTAGGAGAGGATAATGTAACACACATACAGATAGATTCGAGAGAAACTATCTCATAGACAGACATGATGCCAAATGCAAGCAAACAAAAACTTTCGAGCCTAAGGAATACGCAATATTCGAGTTGTAATCCAACGCTATAACGCACTTAAAGTAGATACGAAGGAATCTCTCTATTCGAGCAAGGGTATGTAAGCACAGTGAGAATTGGATAAAATCTTCCCAAACAACCATAGCATGGTATAACTTTGACAGATCAGGGTATGATTTGACGGTTGGACATCGGTATGATCCCCTCGGCAAAAACGTTTGATAGACGTCCGACACGACAATTGAACCATATCTGACCGAGAAGCAAGGAGCGACCCATAACATCAACAATTTCCGACTTGTCTCCCGTCGTAAAATCACGTTTGACACGGTTGAATAAAAAAAAATGATATTTATAAAATACTTTAGAAAGCAAAGTCTAAAAGGTTTAGTATTGGGAGGCCATAGATTGGCATTGCTTCAGGGCATCAAGATACCATTGGCAAGCAGTGATATCGTTGTTTGTGCTCTCAAGACATCGAGTGAAGGCCTTGGCATCAGCTTCGCAAGCAGCACCAGTGGGGGCCTGGAAAGATTGCTGGTATTGAGGAGCAGGAGCAGCCTGTTGCTGAGGTTGTTGGGCAGGCTGATCAGAAGAGCCGCTGAACAAAGAAGAGATACCATTTGCCTAGATCAATACAAATAGGAAAAATGGCGGGGTCAAAAACAAATTGAACGAATCCAGGGTTAGGCATGGCTTCGTAAAACGTACCACAGTATGGCCAACAGCGGAACCAACAGCGACACCAGCAGCAGTAGTGGCCACTTTTAAAAAATGCGATTGGTCATCAATAAAAGAAAGAGTAGACAAAGAATGACTGTGGGAAATTGAACTTACTCTGAGCAAACAGACCGGGTTGTTGAGGAGCGGACTGAGCCATGGCGGGAGGAGCAGCAGCAGGGGCGGGTGTCATGGCATGCTGGGGTTGAGCGGCTGCTGGAGCCGGGGGTGCAGCAGCAACAGGCTTTGGAGCAGGTGGAGGAGGAGCCTGACGAGTAGGCATCGTGTGGGCCTGACGAGTTTGTTGAACAGGAGCAGAGCGTCTAGTCTATTGTTATACATGTCTTGTCTTAGTGGATCCATTCACAAACAGAAGCGTCATGGTTCGCATTGAAGGCCGCGGTTCTATTGTTTACCTGGCGAGGCATGTCTAAGGTTGGAGTAAAGAGAGTATCGAAAGCCGTGGAATATAAAAAATTAAGTCCCTTTTTTTGGGACCGGCTTTTCATTTGCCAGGTCAACACAAAGGACGCTTATGATTGGTTAGCAAACAAAAACAGGCTAAACCTATTTCCGTTTTACCCTTTAAATTAAAAGATCGTGCGCAATGGACTCCGTTTTGATTGGACAACACTAACTACCCATTTACTTCCAAAGATCCCATTGCGCGGGCTATACGACAACGAGAAGATACCGCTGAACTGGCTATACGCGGAGCAGTTCTCGGATCGAAAGTATCTATTTCCATGGAGGAGCAATAGCAGCTCGCTGAGAAATAAAAAAAAAGATTAATTGCGAAACATAGCCGAGTGATAATTACCTCATTTTTTGACAGTAAAGCAACGTCATGTATTAACAATTTCTTGAAGCTACTCACTACTTTAAAAGGTGCAAACATGGTTGGCTAGAAGAACAATATATAACTCGTCCTATTGCGCTCAGATTCGCTGGGCTATTATACAAAGCTGAACAACTCGTAAAATCTATAAAAGGCAGCTCTAACACTACAAACCTGCTGCATTGCATGTGTTACAATACTTAGTTTTCCTTTTGCTCTAGCAATCTTTTGTCCATCATAGCAAACATCATATTAATACAAGACCTGATATTGTTCATTGTGCATGGACCAACTCATTCTCGCCTCACCAGCCGATTGTTTCCGGTGAACCCAGTGAATGATTCACAAAAATCAGGGACGTGCATTTTGCTAAGTGCCTGTCATTTAGATTACTTTTCCCCAAGTCGAACATGTCAACTAGGATGATAATGTTCATTCTCAGATGGAGCCTAAGGATATTTCTTCCTTATCTAATATACCCTCTTCTGCTTTGTATGTATGTTAAATGCGTCCAAAAGATTCCTCTTTTTCCACTCCAATATGCATGAACATGACATCAGTGACCATAGATATACCTTGCCATTATGCGACTACAGAAAAGTCCTATAGATCTACACCTAATAATACTACATTCACCCTTTGTTGTCTGCAGAGTTAAATAAAAGTACTTCTTCTATGACCGCAGCATAGCCTTTAAGTTAATTTCTCATTGCGGTTACTGAAGCTGTAAAACATTCATTACCAACATCCAGACGTATAACGATGATTTTGATTTTCCGTCTCCGAAGTACTCAACTTCATCATTGCCCAACAGATCCTGTTGAGGGATATTACCTTTTTCGCATTCATAGTCAATTATACTGCCAAATAGGAGCTATTACTTATTAGGCTTCTTTACAGGTTGAGCAAGGGCTGCTGAAGCACAAGACATGCATGAGTTCCGTAAATCCATGGTGGTAATGCAAATTGAGATACGAAACAATCATACCTGCTGGTAGTTACTATTACTGTTCTCCTATCCATACGCTTTTTTTTGCATTGACAATATCGGATGGGCCTTTGAAAAAAGAAGTCATGGTCATGCAGTCGTTTATAAAAAGCGTCCGGATTTTTCTTCTTAATTACTGATCTTCTTCTCAGGTCAAGTACTTCCAGTTACTTTTGAACATAGATTAACTTTGTACCACAGAGTTCCGCTACCGATAATTTCTCCAGGAAATCTTTTGCCTTCTTTGGATTCCTCTTTTGGCTTTCTGTGTTTCCCTCAACGGCTCGTCCCGTTGAGCATCAGCGTCTGCCGAGAGGAGTGCGTTCATCCTGGGTGGAGTATGATTTCTGTAAATGCTTGATGGATGATGTTATTTCATGCTTCCATACTGATGATGCGGTTATTTTACAGCACATGACCGCTGTTGGCTTTCTGATTTTTCATGTACGTCTTTTGTCATTGATTGAATCATGTTTATGCGTATTCCGTTCCTTGCTGAGTGTTATATGTTATCTATGGCATAAGGGATCCATTGATTGTTTCCACTCTTCCCTACTCCAATATCCATATTTAAACTGATAAGTATCAAAATTCTCTCAATGCAGTCGTCACTGACTCATTCGGAATAGGAAATGATACGAAGGCGGGAGGTCATTATTTTTTTTTGACGTCGCAGCCTTTCTCTGCCAGGTCTTAAAGTAAGCCCATCATTATTCCCTAATCAAGGTGGCAACAATATATTAAGCGGGTTTATGATACCTGTAAGTGGCAAATTTTGTGTTGTTGAAGCAGTTTTTTTGACTGCGCTTTGGCCGGCATTCATTTAAAATCGGCTAGCATTGCCGCTCATTCATTATATACAACTCCGTGCTGCCCCGAATAGAACACGCACGCGGGTACCAGCCCATATGCGCTGGAATTGTAAGTTCGCTTGTAAACGGATAGAATTCATTGCGATGTGCAATTGTATATTTCTTTAGGCATAATCACTTTTAGTTTCCCTCTTTCTTTTCCCTTAGCACTCGGGAATAGTTTTTAAGCCAATGGGAATTACTACATTGATGTCTCTCATATAAACTTCTCTCTCTTAATTGGCGTGTAAGGAGTTCAGAGATTATTCAATCCATGTCATTTTATTGGCATGTGTGATAGGTTTTTTTTAGTCCGTCAAATTCGCTCTCCAGCGTTCCACATGCCCATTGACATGGTGTGAGTGCATTTATCCAGCATGAAATTAACCAATGGATAAAGAGAATTTTAAAAGACATATTAAAATCCCGTTCTGTCAAACCATACTACTCTTTTTTTTTTACGTCTGCTTACGCTGGCACTTTCTCACTTTCTCTTTATTTTATTATTAAACCATGCATTCACTTGCCAGAGCACGCCCTCTACGTGTTATAACTCGTAGTTTGGCACTATCTCGCAGGGTGTTCGAACGAGAGGCAGGTCTACCAAGGACAGCGTCGCTCGATTCCGTTCAGTCTGACTCGCCCTATCACTTTTACCAAAACAAAATCATTGACAAGTATGTTCAACAGCCCATCAACGCAAGTACACTACGGCAATACATTTTCTTTGGCCGGCAGATGAACGCTGAGCGACTGATCAAATCAGCCAACTGGGTTCGGAATGAATTGCTCGTTCGTCTTGCTCACCGTATACGCGACTTTCAGCAACTGCCATTTTTGGTCGGGACGAATCCGCACATTGAATTTGTCTATCGTCTTTACTGGGGCGCCTTTGATAAACTCCGGAAACAATCAACCGTGAAAAATCTGGAGGACAACAATGCGTTTTGCCATTTGCTACGAGATCTTCTTGATGACGGGCAGCTGGTGGTTCCTCGGGTGGCGCTCGGAGTGAGTGAGTGCGCCTCGTTTTATGACAAAGATAGACATGATCTAGACCGGTTTGTAAACCGCATGTTCCGTTCACGTATCTCAAGGCGAGTCTTGGCTGAACAGCACTTGGCCCTCACCGAGGCATGTGAAAATGACTGGGACGAAATGATGGGTTTTGGTGATGGCTATGTCGGGATCATATTCGTACGATGTTCCGCTAAAGAGATTGTGGGACGCGCAAAACGATTGGTTGAACAGCAGGCCCGACAGATCTACCTGCCAAGATATGCGCCAGATCAACAGGACTCCGATCATTGGATACCACCCGAAATCGAGGTTGAAATCCAGCATGGTGCACGCAAAGGGTATCAACAAGCTGAGGACCGTAATGAGATTGTATTCGCTTATGTAAGTAGTAGTCCAATCTATTTTCCATGACTGCGCCGTATCGGACTAATAGAGGCCATTTTTCCATGTTTAGGTGCCAGAGCAATTAGAACATATCCTATTTGAGTTGTTGAGTAACGCTGTACGATTCACTATGGCAAAACACCACAAATGCTACCCACCAATACGGGTGACCGTGAGTGCGAACGAAACCGATGTCTTCTTCAGAGTATCAGATCAAGGTGGTGGTATCTCACAGGATCGGTTTGCCACTTTGTGGTCATATCAAGCGCGCGCACCGAGCGGGGAGTTTCTGCAGTTTCAAGACGTGCAAAAGATGCCGACGACAATACATGAACGGGCGGACTTATGGCACGTAAATTTAGGCATGGGATTACCAATGAGTCGAGTGTATGCTGAGTACTGGGGAGGGGAGTTACAGCTAATGACAATGGACGGCTATGGGACAGATGCTTATGTGCGGATACCACGCTTGGGAACCAAGGCAGAAAATGTCGGATTAGAAAAACATCCATCAGACGTATCAGAGAAAAAGATAACCGACTCCAAACACTCTCATCATCATCATCGACAATCGATCGAGCAGCATACGATTACCTCAACAACAGGGAATGGATGGAGTCACAGTGATATGATCCGTGCGTGATCTTCTTTGTTTATGTTGACTTTTTCTTTTTCATTTTCTTTTCGTTTTCTTCGGGAATAAGTTCACTTTGTAAATACGTTTTTATTGTTGATTTTACTTGTTTCTTTGTATAAAAAGAAAAAAAAAAGAAGTCAATATATGTGACTATCTACTTCCATGCTTCGTCGAAGCCAATGCCGTCAAAGTTCCAATCACCGTCTTTATCTACTGCGAGTTGAGCAGCCTTGAGCCAAGCAGTCTCCGATGGACTAGACAAGCCTTTATGGCCGTACAGGATTTGACCAACCGCACAGGAGCGTACAGTTTTGATTACGTGCTCTTCCTTAGCCTTCAAAGCTAGCGCGAACACGTCATTCCATGGATTGATTGAATCCTTGACGGCGTTTGGAGATTGATAATTGAGGAGTAGGTCCACCTGAAGAGTAGGTCGACCTCGAGAAACGTAATAAGCCAAACTAGCCGAAAGATGTGATTGAAGAAGCAATTTCCCTTCCTTGGCACTTAGGACTGGTAAGAAATGATGCAGGAAATGGACTGAAGTGAGAGCATGCATCAGGAAGAAATCGAGTTTGATTCCTTCGTTTCGGATACCAGATGCGCCAAAGGCCAATAGACATGCCTCATACAGCTCACTTAATTTGAGCTGTAAATCATCCTTGTTGGCTAAAAAGGAAGAAAAGAGAAAGAAAGACCCGAATGTGAGCTAACCTGAGATTGTTTTCGTTTGGAAACTATGTCTGACTTACGAGTCACTGGCCAACGTGCTACATATTGCTTCAACTTCTCTGTCGCTTTACGATTCTCCAAGACCGCGTAAAATTTGATTTCATCCTCAAATTTAACCACACCGTCGAAATCTTTGTCTTTCTGTATCTCCTGGACGATATCTACTAACGGGTTGCTTTTCGGAGAGGCATTCAAATCAAGCTTAGTGGTGACATTGGAGGTTACTTGGTCGAGGGCACTTGGCGTGGCGCCGGAAGCGGAGATGGGCTGGAGCTTGTCCTCCAATGGGGGAAGCTTGTCGATCAACGGATGAAGGGCAAGCGTGGTACAAGCTGCCATAGCCAAGCCTTCAGCAATCAGACCAGGGACATCAAACTCAAGACCATAGCCGATATGTATGAGCGGATGGAAAGCACCGCCAACGGTTCGTGCTAGCATGTCACCACTGTATACCCAGCGTCGAACTGTGTCAATCGGTCCGTGCTTATCAATTTCTTTTTGGAACAGTTCAAGGAAGTTTGCGTAGGCCTCCGACTTGCCGAGGTATTCATGATAGTTTTGGCGATCAAAGCGAACAGGTAATAATTCGGGGAACTTGCGTTGATATGAACTGTGTTTATCAAAGATTTCCTGAAGACGTTCGGTGGTTGCACCAAGAGAGTAGGCGGCGAGTAAGTGGTGTGTGAAATGATTGTGGAACTTTTTGTCGTTGAAGAAGACATGAAATGCCTTGTGGTTCTTGACTAGTAATTCTTCACAGACATTATGAGACCTGGAAGTGATACCAGGAAGAAGCAACGCAAAAGTGTCTGCTGTACGAGGAATCTTTGGGATAAAAGAAGACATGGTTTAGGTAAGAAGAGCACGGAAATATCCCGAATCATGAATTGGGCCCTTATATATACTTCGAGTGTTTGCATGAAAATCATATTGATCTTGTGACACGGCACCACGGAGCCCTTTCAATTCCGGATTCGAACTCTCTGGGTATCCGAACGGCTGACTCAGCAGTCCTTACATACATAATGATTGGTTGATTTAACGCCTAGCTTAGCAATTCATCCCTTGCTCTTCGGAGGAAAATCTATCTTCCATGCTGGCAAGATGACTTATGCCAGTTTTGCATGTTCCCACGGTACTGACGATGCATTGATCTTATTAAAATATTACTAACCCAAACATTTCATTCTATTGTTCTCATTATGCTCAAAAGGAATCCAATGTATTCAGTAAAGCGTCAAGTCAGCAAAAATATGATAAAGATCAATAAATGGCGTTCTTTGTAACAATCAGAGAATGACGTAAACAATCGCTCATAGAGTGCATAAAACATTGTTTGAAAACCATAAAATGATCTTACATGGAACGAAACGGAAGAAGCGAAGAAAATCATCGGCTGACAATCTTATTATCTGCCTCCCGCTTGGATGCACTAGGATAGACATAAAACATGTCTTCATTTACGTTGGTCAATACCAGCTGTATGCTTTCGATCTTTGATATGATCTTCCATGTTTGTAAGCATGTGAAACAGAGACGAAATAAGTAGACTTCAGTAGAATAACTGATCTCTCCGATTGCTGCAGCTTAAAGCCGAGTGCTACATTACGACAGACCTTGTTTTCCCTGTTCCTAACTAGTTTATCAACATCAATGTTCATATCTTACCGTTCTTTCGAAGTCAGTCCCATCTGAAACAATAATCTACGCTTTGTTTCTATTGCCTATAATCAAGCTTTGGTCATGTTTATAACTGACCACTTTTGCTTATTTATAAAATCAGCAAGACAATTCTCTTGCTTTTAGATGATCCACCCGTTCAGTATTTTTCCTTTACTTTATGTAATCCTTTTTGTAACGTGCATGAGCTCTGCTCCAAACCACGTTATTTCTGTTTCTAAGCTCTCTGTCTCATATAATAGAGATATACAGTATTTCCCGAAATGATTTTGCAACAATTACATATAAATCTCGCAACGAATGAAACTCAATGTCTTCCTTTGCTTCTCTACATAAAATCAATAATTCCGAAGACAAAAGCAACATTCAAACCTATAGGGTCTGCAAGCAACAGTAATGACATTTTAAGTAGTCTTAATGCTCTATCATCCAAGGATATCAACTTCTTCATCTCCAAATTCCCAAATCCTCTGCAAGCCTTTAATATGCTCTACTGACAAAAAGATCAGTGAAGGTGAAGGTTTCTTTGTGTATTCTTCTGCTTTTAGTAGAGTGAATGTGATCCGAGTGAACGTTCGAATCGATATAATTTGTTAGCGTCAAGCTCAGTTTTTCAGAATTGCCAAGTCAATTCGCCAGTAACCAGCTCATCCTTTGGAAATACGTTAAATATGTCAGTCTTTCTATATCTGCCACATCCGTACGCTACGTTGCCTTGTACCAAGTCGTCACCAAATTAGTATCCGCAATTGCTATCCGCCAAGTAACTTAACGGATGCCGAAGATGTCACCCAAAGCAGAAATACAGAGCCAAGTCTCGAGCACTTTTCAATCTAACTAGACAGCATAAACCAAGTTTATGTAAGCTTTGCAGTGAATTACTAACGCTGCTCATTGATTTAGCAATCAATAGATTGATAGAAAGCAAATCCAAATGTTACAACCTCTCAGAATTCTGTTTCTTTAGACATTAAGTCCGATAGAATCTGTTGCATCGTATGCTCAAGTCTAAAACCCTCTAAAGAGTAGAAACTATTAATAGTATCATCTGGTTAGGTCAGGCAATATCCTTGGGCTGATATATATTTCAGAAATACTGACGTATCAACATCAACTGGATTAAATAAGACTCACACATGGCTGTGGGATGGTTATACCGATATAACACGGTTGCCATATATCGCAAAATAAGGAACATGAAGAAGTCAGACTAGGCATATCTAGACTGTTGCTTTTGCCATCACATTGTTTAAGTTACATCTCTATAATTTACATAACGATAACAATTATCATGCGATAGTAAAGTCAACTTAGAAAAAGTTACCGGAACGAATAAACCTGTTTACGTCTTCATGCTTTACGTATAACAAATACATGTTATTTTGCTCTGGCAATGTGTATGTTTTGAGCAACGTTAATCTCATTGAAGCTACCTTCATGTAAATAAATAAGCGGTTGTAAGGTGAAAATATGACATTCAATATAGTATCAGGAGAACGTGCTTGGATTATTCCAAACGGAAATGTATAACCACGTATGCAGCAAAAGCTTAAAAGTTCAACTTCCCTGCATATGAAAAACAAGTTTACGTTTCTTTATTAATAAATTTTAACGTCAAATAAGTATGAAAATTTAAGCTACCAAGGAATTAAGCTACCACCTTTTGCGTATTCTTTGTTCGTCCTCGAGACGGAATGCAACAGTGTTGTCTCGCATTTTCCGTCACTATGGAGACGACCACTAGATGCTCCGACATTGCTGCAATCGTTGCTAACTCTGTGAGCAATGCCGGTTTTCCGATTAATGACATTTGATAAATCACCGGTATCTCTATTTTACCGATAAAGGATCGGCATTGTAACTTTTCCACATAAACATGTATGCAAGGAATAAAATAAGTTTTAAACTTATTAATATAAAAGTTGGCACGATTGCCTAGGGAACAAGCGAGGATAACAGCCTTGCTTTACCTGAATCGGACGGTTGCTATGTAGGAACCGTTGCCACGGTGCTAAAGGGAGACATTGTTACAGTTCTTTAAACCTCCGACTTTTTTTGGCCATGGTTCTTTTACCAGACAGCTGGTTCCGCGGAAACTCCGTGAAAATTGACAGATACAAAGATGGATATAGCAGGGAATATATTTAGATAGTCAGTAATTACAACTATTTTCCATCTGTAGAAATATTCCTGCCTTTGCTTCCATTCCATTTATTGATCTCCTAATGGGCTCAACCACAGAAGCGGACTTGGAATCGTGTGATCGGACAATTCGGCGGACTTGTTGAATCACTCCTCTTTCTCCGGAATTGGAGACCAGGGAGCAGGCCGCTATTTAACTTTTTGTCTTTCCTAATGAATTAAATTAATTCGGATCATGTGTTACCTTGAATATCGTTTATAGGTGATTATACAGCGAGGTAAGTAGTAAACAAACAAATTGAATAAAATAAAGTAAACCTTTGTTCCAATGGGCTCTTTTTTTTCTCTGTTACAAAGCGACATGGTGTAACTTTTTCTAAGGGTACGTACACCATCGACCGAGAATGTTGATGGGTTGCACGTGCAATACATAGACTAAGGTTTTGTTTGGTGGCACCAATTCGCCGATCCAGCCGACGTTGAGGTTAAGCTTTTTCTATCAGTCAAGGAGAATCCTGGCCTACCCGGGTCTCTTTGTGTTTGCCTTGTTGTCGCTGTTTGAGCTTAAATCGAAGCAGCGAATAAAAGTGCGAAAGGAAATGACAGACAAGAGAGGGTATGCTCAAATTAGCAACAATGAGCGAACGCAATGTTACGTGGTGCAACCTCAGAGCATTGGCTTAAACGATAAACAACGAGAAAATAATAAATTGCAAGACGTACATAAACTAATTATAGTTTTACTTCTCTCTTTTACTTTTTCTCTCCTTTCTTTTCATATAATATCTTTCTTTAATGTCAAAAGACGGTTTTCAATCCGTTGAAATAGAACCCTTGAACGGATACGTCGACTTCCTGGGCTCGACCAAACCAGCATGCACCACTTCATTATGTAGTCGTCTCCTCGAGGGCGAAGCCCGCTTATCCCTGACAAAGCCGGTGAAAATCCGTCACATCGTCGTGAAGTTCAAAGGCTGCAGTAGGGTCTGCCTAGGCAATAACATGAACGTCCATACCCCTTTGCTACCGAAACTTAAAGTTCAGTTATTCAACAAAACGACCACTCTTCCTGCTGGGAATCACCGATTTCCGTGGGAACTAGAGATACCCAACCTTTACCCTCGCAGCCTTGAATTGAAGCGAGCCAGTGTACAATATAAAGTCGAAATCTCGGTAACTTTTGGACTCCACAAGACCATAACAGCAGAGTACCCGATCGTTGTCCGACGGCATCAACTGTTATGCAAAGAACTTGCTCCTCTGATTGAAACCAAGTCATATCAGAATACATTGGCCGGTAAATTCCACTTTGAAATCGAGGCCCCACGCATCATTTGTTACGAACAGGGCACGATCCCGATGGCCATCAAATATCTCTGTTTCGCTAAACGACGTGTGAGATCTATCCGTACTCAACTTCTTCAAATTGAACTTTACAGGTAACATAAAAACAGAAAGAGCAGTTTAACTGTGTACAAAATCAATTAACAATGGTGACTGATCTATTCCTTTTTCTGTCTTTTACTTTTATTGTGTTAGGTCCCAATCCATCAGTAAAAGCGAGGCCGATCTGGAGAACGTGGTAAAACATAATAGGAATTCAAAGATAAGATATGCAAAGTATGTAAGACGTCTCTCGCCAGCAATGATACATCATGTCGAAGGCTTATCACCATGGCAAGAGCCCCTTGTACTCCATCACCGCATGGACCAGAACGCCTCAACAGAGATCGAATCACCGCTTGTATCGATCTATCACCAAATCGAAATTATTTTCCAATTCGGGCAAAAGTTTGAAGACGTTCGTGCCAAACTACCTACTGTTGTTTCTTCCCTGGGACCACAGAATACCCTAAAAGATGGAAGCAGTCCAAAATACCCATTTGAGATTGAACCACTTACAAAGCCCCTTTCTGTCAGGGTGGACAAAACGAATAAACCACAGCCACGACCATGTCCCCCCGATGATTATCTGTACTACGACGATTATGAAGCCGAGGACAACTGGAATCATGACGATGAGGAAGACGACCATACGAAACCAGAGTGGGTCGACCAACACGCCGCTCTTCTCGATGCGACTCGGTCCAGTTTCCATCTGACGTGTGAAGACAGACCGTTAAAACGTTGCGCATCAGCCCAAGATCTCTACTCTAACAAGCTCCTTGGCGCAGATTGTCCCCCTCCAAGGTCCATAACGCCAACCCCACGTCGAGAAGTACGACGGCGTCCTCAGCTGCGACCTTTGGATATCGACCTTGCCAACGGGAAAAAGAACAAGACAAGGCCAGCATTGGTCTA
Organism: Apophysomyces variabilis; assembly: GCA_002749535.1. Classification (NCBI taxonomy): domain Eukaryota; kingdom Fungi; phylum Mucoromycota; class Mucoromycetes; order Mucorales; family Mucoraceae; genus Apophysomyces; species Apophysomyces variabilis. The sequence continues at coordinate 342,794 of MZZL01000406.1, read as the reverse complement.
TAGGCCTTCATCCCCTATTATTTCACCCATACAGGCATTATCAACGCATCAAGGCCCATGTTCACGACAGGGACATGCACTGGTCTTGACCACCGAACACCCATGGTCATCGACTTCTGGGTCTTTACCTGATCCTTGGCTTCATTTGGCCGACAGCGATAGCGAAATTGTTTCGATCTATTCTGATTCTTCCGGTTCTAGTCATGCTGCTCCCAGTCTCTGCTCATCCGTCACAGGTGGCTCTTCCTATAAGAGCCAGTCGCTTCATTCTAGACCTCCATCGCCCGTGTTCAGTAATGCTCCGGGTCTTCCGGCAACCATTCCTTTGCGATCACAAGACTCTGTCCCAGTTGCCCTTGTCGAAGAATCCTTTGCCCCCTCACCCAGTATCAGCAATTTTTCAGCAGTTCCTTCCTCCAACTTGTTCTCTCCTTCGACTCACGATTTACTCCTCTCTCGCGCGGCGCAGCTTACCCGGGAATCATCCATCATTGACCCAGACGAAGTAGCTCTTCGACATGCGATATCCTCTGTACAGCACGATGACGCCGCTATTAAACACCATTATAGCAAGGCAGCTTTACCCCCTTTACCTACGACGCCTACAGCTGCTACTACTACCCATAGAAATAACCGACAACGACGACGTACGGTTTATTATGCCGAAGACAGTGATGACGATCAGATCGATCCTTTACCACCTATTGCAGAAAACGATATCTCATGTACACTTCAAAAATACCCATCCAATAATTCCCCTGTAAAAGTCCAAAGAAAACCTTCTAATCCACCGCCCAGATTGCCACGCCTTTCCCTCGGCACGGCATTTGATGTTTCCTTCACTAATTGAAAAAGAAAACTCTCCCCAGACTCCTAAAAAAAATTGCCCATGTTTCTTTCCCTTCATTTGTATTACAAAAAGCATCAACTAAACTACATACATCTGTTTTTTTCTTTTCTCTCATCTCTTTGCACGTGTTACATTAATTTGGCTGTTACACATGGAAAAGGTTGCCACCTTCAATGAAGGATTATGGACATTTTCTCAACCTACTGATTGGTACGGAATTTGGAACCAAAGTTAAATTTTCTGCTTATAAGCGTTTCATCCCCATCACCACGTCGGTCAACAAAAAGCATGGCGATAAATGGCTTAATTCATTTCGGGCTTCGTTATTGATTCGGTGTCCATTGTTCGAATACTTCGCGCTATATATGATTACGTTTAACAAATGTCGGATTAATTGGTATATTACAAGGAGTGGTAATCTTTTACTATGATGAGGATAGTTCACTCTTGTTCACATCGTGGTTGTGCTGCCTGTTAGGTATATAACTGTTTTCCATCCAAAGCAATTAATAGATGGATTCAGTATACCGGTTGTAAAAGCAATGAATGGCTAAGATTAGAAAACGCATGTATAAAGTAAGGGTAGCCCAGGGAAGGAAATAAATGATTAAAAATGACAGGGGATGCATGTCATGAAAGGACGCCTGGCTTAATGTACCAGATTTAGGACGCAAATTCACCCTTACAGATTCGTATCACCAAAACTTGACTGATTTTCAGATTGACATATCTTTTCCATGAGATAAAATAAAGTAGCCTCGTGTTATCGTGCTCACAAGCGACTACCTCAGAAAAAAGATCAGTGTGTGCGTGTATGATTGTCTGGTTACGACGTGACAGTGTTTGGTTGAATCGTACACAGTATGATTAAGAAATGCACTTAGTCATATGCCAACCATTGACTTAATGACCGCATAAGCTTTTTCGAAACGACCACGAATTTTTTTGCATTGGTATAGTAGTTCGAAAACCAGTCAAAAAAGAAAAAGGGTACGATATTGTACATTTCTTTTCTGTTTGAAAACATTTCCCAATGACAAAGATAGTATCCATCTGACTGTTGACAACGACAATCCTATGCATCGACTATTCCGGATTTGATCCCAAAAAATGAAACAAAAAATTTCGGAATAACACAAAGTAAAGCAAGTCGGAAGTAGAATACAAGTGAACACAAAAAAGTAAAAAAGTAAGCGAACTAAAGAAACGGTAAGGGATATAAAGAGGAACAAGGGGAATTGGAACAGAAGAAGAAGAAAGGTTGAAGAAAAGGTGAAAAAGGAACAGTAACGGCGATGAAGAGGTCAATCTATCCAAAAGAAGAACAGAAGCACACACAGAAAGACACACAATAAAAACAAAACATAAAAGAAAAGAAAATGGCTAGATGTGGGATCGAGAAAGCGCACATTATACCAATACCAACTCTAATGTCCATGTTCGCCGTGCCCACAATCGAATCGTCTGTCCCTGAATCTCCACTGTATCTCCGTCCCACCAACATTTCCTCTAAGGTTCATCAAAGTAAACAAGACGATAAGTACGGCAAAAACACAGATTTCATCCGAGGCAACTTTACCGCAGGTTTTCTCCAGAATAGCATTAATTTCTCCGCTGTTTGCATATGATTATCTGGGCCAAATGTCTTCAATAGAACCAATGCCATGCTAACGATGCAGGTCCGCATAGGTTCGAGTTCACGGTAACTCCACCGATCGTCCCGTTTGAAACCGGCATTGCAAAGCATGTCGATCAAATGTTGTTCAGCCACACTGTTTTCGCGTGAAATGTTCTTTTGAAGAGCATCAAAGATTTGGTCTTCCTGCTTTAGATGATGTCCGCCTGCTAATTTAAGGGAAACAATGTCGGACACGGTTTGTTTTGATCGGGGTAAACAGTAATACTCGAGTTCTTCTCGCAAGACAATGATCGGTTGCTTGGTCAATAGTGGATAATAGACAGGGGAGGAGGCGGCCATGAGCTGCGCTTGCTGTTGGTAATCCGCATTATCCATACTTTTCTGGTGGACATCCTGAGCATAACGATAGAATCGTAGGACATAATCCAGACAAGCTGGGTCAAAGTCGACATAGTTCACTTGGTCATCGACCCCGCCACCAACCGAGTCGCGCGAATGGTTTTCATAATCATCCTCTTCGTCATCCATATATGCATCATCCTGTCGACCCAATATAATCCCGTTTGGAAACATAGCGATCACTAAGGACTCTGGAAGATTGACCAAAGTCTCACGATCGAGCTCCACACGGGTTCCTCGCAAATCCAACTTCAACTTTTGAGGAATGGCATCGGGGGCACTTTCAAACATATCGTCTTCTGCGGCATGTTGTTGATAAATCAGCTCATCCTGATCGTAGTTAATTTCTGGTTCTGGCACTTGGGCAATCGGAGATTCGGAGGCCATGATGAAGGGTGAATGAGAGACGAGGGCCTAGCGGATAAAAAGATAAAATAATAGGAACGGGGCTTTTCTTTGTGCACAAGCTAGATATAAGATGTATATATATATGTGTGTAAATAAAGAGAAAGACAGAGAGAGATGCCCTTCGTTAGTGGGGTTGAACCTTTCTTGTCTGTGTAGCTAAGAAAGATAAAAGGGCAAAACGAAGAAGAAAAAAAAGGTAAAATGCCCTTCACCGCCTTTTTTTTTGGGTTGCCAAGTGGTAACGGTCGGACTTAGCGCTGTGGTTGACAATTCAATCAGTTCGCCCTAGACCTCGGTCTATTTTCGCTTTGCACTTTTACAGAATGAATGCGATCTCCCTTTTTCCCTTTTCGCTTATATGCATAAACAAAAAATTTATCATACAGTGAAACGGTATAGAGTTCTTCCCCTCTTATACTTATATCGCTTCTTGTGTTTTTCGGCTCTATTTAAAGGCTGAGCAACTCACTAAAAGCAGGAAACCAAAACGTTTTTTCAATTAAAGCACTGATTAAAGGGGGGGGGGGAATTACTAGGCATTCATAGTTTGTTTTCTATATCAAGTGTTTTGTTTTGACAACGTTGCAAAGGGATAACCACGGATAGATTTATCGTAGAATAAAGATATCCAAACAAAGGAATCGAACAACAAATACAACGAATCAGTATCGGTTGCGGGAACCAATGGCAACAAACCGTAAAAAAACATACCTAGCTTAAAAACCCTTCTTTGTGAGATTTTTAGAGACGGATGGACAGCAATAAACATTGGCATCTATTGTCGTTCCCGCTTTTTTATAATAAAAGTGGTCAATTTTACACTTTCTTGAACCGGATCATAGAGTTGTCAGCCTGTATGAACAGGCTCCCAATGAAAAACAAATTGGTCTACACGGTAAAATCGCCTATCCAAAACATAGACTTTAAAGCCAACGGGTATACAACAGCACGCAATAACGATCTAGTCAAACCGATCAAAATAAACCCTGCTCATCTTGCTTTTTCAAACGAATAAATGGTTTACCCAAAGCATAACACAGCCACACGATACACGAACGAGCTTGTCTTGATTCCAGGCGTGCAAGACAACCTATGGTAACACAAAAAGTGTTTTTTATAATGGCTAAGCAACTTTCTTTTTGATAAAGTTGTAATTCTAACCGATAGGAAGGCCACTCTGTGTTTTTATTGCTGAGATAAATACGCAACAGGCAGAGCAATGGTTTCCCTTGTGGCCGGTTTGTTGATACCATTCATCTTAGAACTTCAAGGACCCAGGATGTCGTGACCGAGTTTCATGCGTCGAACAAGCTATCGTCCGTTGGTCTTGTTTTTCACAACAGCTATTATCCCTATTACTCATTTCAACTCTTTTCGATGTTATAGCATATCTGTTTTTACACTTTTTCCCAAGTTCTCTTGCCACTATTGCAGAAAGGGAACTTTAGACCTGCTGCAAGAGGATAGGATGCGGACGATGATGAATTGCAGACTGTACTGACTCTTCGGGATTTGACATTTACGCTTCACAAGGCTAAACTCGCTAGAACATTATATGACGATGAACGTAAGACTATGGATGGAACCTTGATTTAGAACGTATGGCATCCGGAACCTCACGGTCTCTCTATCCCGCTGTTACCGGTAGCACTGCTAAGAGCGAAATATTCCCATGCATTGATATCACGGTCGACTCTTTTTAGCAGATATACGGAACAGAAATTCCGAATTTTTGTTCCTTTTATATGGTAAAACCGTTGAATGGAATATTAGACATACGTAATGATTTTATCCACGATAACATTGAGAAAATGAAGAACCGAAGTTTCATGTATAAAATGAGCAAAACGCAATGCAATACAAAGAGAAAACTGCCGCCATGGATACCGATGCTAAAGAACGATTCATTTTTTCTCTTTACTGACAACAGAGTGCTGTGGCATCTCATATCATAAAGGGAACATGCAGACGAAGAACACAATGTTTTATTGTGATACGTGCATTGTGTGCAGCATTGATTTTTATATTGAGAGCTACGCGACTAACTTAAATAGATACTACTTTGCCCTGATCGATTACTCGAGGCATATCGCCAAAAAAGTCAATCCAAGAGTTAGTGCCGAGTAACTCAGCATAACGTTGTATCCGGGGCATCATAACGCATCGTGAATCCTTTTGCACCATGACCAAAAGCGATGATGACTCCCTGCTTTGCATCCATAATACCGGTATGCATGCCCTTGCCATGATAACTCACCCGTACGGCTGGATCGTCAAGACCAACTTTATCCACCTGGAAGCAGGCAACAACACCGTCTTCCGATGTGAAATCCCAGCGAAACGGACTAGCGGACACAATCATCATGACTTCATCAATGTCGGTACCATCATCAGCAGAGTTGACGTGTAAGCGAACGTACTTTTCCAAAACAGCCTTATGGGTAGCTTGATCCAACGCCAACATGTCATAGACTTTTGGATAAGGTCCAGTACCGGTTTCTTCTGTCAATACACCACCACCTTGAACAGCAGGTTGTCTTCCAGCCAGCTTCACTTGTTCCAGCAATTTGTTCCTGGTTCAAATAGAAGATAGAGATCAGACACTCTTTTTCTTCTTCCGTCAGTGGGCGTGTCTGGGATTCCTTAAGAATAGGTTTTGCTTCTTCGGGTATATCCAGAGTATTGGCACGAACGCCAACCGTTCTCAAGATCCGGTTCACTTTTCCGAGACCAACCACGTCTGGTCTTCCGTCACTGAATATAAGCGATACTATATTTCTTGCAGATATTGTCGAACAACTTGAAGGATCGAAGTTATCACCATTCGCTCTAATATCTATATTTTTGAACGTCCAGACGTTGGATTCAAGAAACATGGGTTCACTTTGATCCGGTTTAGTATTAGGCAATAGGTGCGTCCCGAATGTGCGCCTCGCAGATCCAGCATTGATTTCCGAAACCGCTGTATATCAAAAGCTGACAAAAGAAACAGCTGGTTGGCTGGCGGCCATATAGTTGTAGAATTACTATAAAGGACAGTGTTTTTAAAAAAAGTGAAGTCGCAGGCTCTGAAAATCGATGTCGCCATTTGTTCAGCAATCTTACTTAGTCTCAGACAAGAAAAAAAATTGCGAACATGGAGGAGGTCCACTACTGTGTGGTCTACTGTTTGGGTGATGGCTGAAAACATCACTGGGATTTTCATTAATGTTTTTTATTTCTGATTGGTAAGAAGTTTTCTTTGGTTTCGCTCTTTTGGTTTCGTTTTGGTTTCGCTCGGGTTTCGCTCGGGTTTCCCATGTCCAGCTCCGCCCTTCCACTTTATTTGCGTCCCGGATCCGACCTGATGTCGAAGGCAATCATTACTGACCGCAGCATAATGAACATTGTTACATCGCAATTGACAAAGACTGAAAACGACTATTTTGTGGGAAATGTCGAATGGCTAGATGGAACCCAAAGCGAAACCGGAGCAAAACCCGAACGAAACCGGAGCGAAACCCGAACGAAACCCGAGCGAAACCCGAGCGAAACCCGAACGAAACCGGAGCGAAACCAAAACGAAACCGGAGCGAAACCAAAACGAAACCAAAAGAGCGAAACTAAAGGAAACTTCTTACCAATCAGAAATAAAAAACATTAATGAAAATCCCAGTGATGTTTTCAGCCATCACCCAAACAGTAGACCACACAGTAGTGGACCTCCTCCATGTTCGCAATTTTTTTTCTTGTCTGAGACTAAGTAAGATTGCTGAACAAATGGCGACATCGATTTTCAGAGCCTGCGACTTCACTTTTTAAAAACACTGGATGGTTGCTTTATTTGGCATCGATCTGTGTATTCCTATGTACTCTTTAAGTGCCGCGCCATTGCACAATGTTTCTGTGCGAGAGATGAATACAACGGTTAAATTTTGTCCGAGCGGGGAGTTTCTAAAACATAATGCTTCTGCTCCAAAATCAATTGCTTTGATCCAGAGCACAGCTGTTTCCAGCTGTCTGCCCTGGCCAAGATTAATCAATGAGCGACCGAAGCGAACAGGTGGTGATTCAGAGAATTTAAATTGGTACAACCTGCTATTATCAAAGATTTTGACCAAAGACAATCGTATCTCGAATCGACAAAGTAAGCAGCAAGTGGAGGGTGGATGAAGTGATCATGCTAAATTCAGCCAGTGCAACAAAGATACAAAATGCCCTCCCTGGATTTCGAGAACTCCGTTAGAGTCGTTATTGGCCAAGGCTTGATTGCTAAGCATTCACTCCGAGCAATCGTCTAAGTCCAATAGATCATCCTCCGTCGGAGATATCGGGTGATGTGCATGAAATCATTGCACCCCGTATCACAGTGTCCGCAAAGAATGACTATGTCTTCAAGATGCCCAAAACCTTCGATATGAACAAAAGCAATGTACGATACACTATGTTTATTCGTGCTTGTTAAAGCAATCCCACATACAAAAGGTTCCATGGTGTTACTGCTCATTTGGCGTTTTCAACTTTTAATCTCATCTTTCATCGTCCTTCAAGCACCGGTAACTATTACGCACGAACTTGATTTAATGGAGTAATGGCTTATCGACTTAATCTTTAACGGTTTGAATTATATTATAAAAAGCCGCAAAGCAATCTTTCGTTAGCCGTAGTAAAAGATCAAAGCGCTTTATTTCCCATGTAAGGAAAGCGTCCATAGGATAAGCTCTCCTTCCTTCTTTGCGGGGCCTAGATGCCTTATCCTAGCTGAACTATAGTTGATGTGTTTGGCAGATCTAGGTGCTTGGAAGATTAAGCCAGAGGGATGTAGTCCGAAAGACACCAAATGATTTAAAAGTCAAAGTGGATTGAGCTGTTATATCCAATATTTGAGGAAATGCTTCTGTTTATTTTTCTTCTTCATACTCTTCATTTGAAATCTACGCATCTTGCTTATGCTTGGCGAGGAATTGGGGGATGGCATTGTCAAAGTCTGTAGACACGACTGAGACGGATCACTTAGCTCTTCATAACGCCACTGACTAATGCAGCTTGTTAATGTTAAGCTCAGCTTTTCAACTGAATTGTGTCATTTGCAAGATGCCACCTAATTTCTTTTTAGATATTATACAATATATTAGGAGGAAGAAAAGGATCTGTATGTGTCATAGGTTATTCTGAGGTTGCTTTTCTATCTTTCTGTTTGATTCACTTATTGCTGCCGAAAGGGTCATTTCTCACGGATGGACTATGTGTATTGATGAGGGTCAAATGCACCATTCGGTATCAAAGTAGGGATCTGTCCACGATGGTATGTTTTGTTAAACGTTGCCTAGATCGCCTCCTTAAGATCGGATTCGTGATAGAGAAATGTTCGACAGTTTCAACGACGATTCAGTGAAGCTGGGTGGGCAAAGGGCGTTGCGTTGATGGTATCCGAAGAATGACTTGTTGGTATTTCTGTTAGGTCAAATGTAGGTAATGGAAAAATGCTGGAATGGAATGGTTGTTGTTGTTGTTGCTTATGTTTCGTAAGAGGGAATCCAAATGATTGCATTGCATATGGTATTGTTTGATCTAAGTCCTGAGGTGCGCTATTTAACAAGCCTGTACTTTTCAGCTGTTCCTGCGATAAATCCAACGTTGGCGGTGTGGCTGAAGTAGAAGGTGTTGGATCGTTCACAATTGAAGGCAAAGGGGTAGTCTCTGGTTCTGGTTGCTCTGGTGCCGAAAAGGATTGATGGATACTTGCAACCAGTGTTCTGGCCTCATGCACATAGGCAAACGAGTGGTTGCTCAGAACCCCAGCCATATCCTGCAGCTTTTGTTTGGATGACATCGCAATTTCTGGTATGGTTGATCTAGCATTTGCCATATGCACGGACACGCATTGTTGAATTATGCTCAGCATATCCGCACAGATACACATACGTAGACAGTTTCCATATCTGACAATCATATCGGTGATGTTGGTAGCGGCGCGCATACAATTTCGGATGGCAAGAAGTTCCATAAACGATGCTGGCTGATCTTCCCAGGGCTTAAAACATTCAAATATATAGATCTTGGTGCTCTCCAATCGACAACGTAGAATAATAGCCAATTCGATGCATAATGGATCGGTTGCTTCAACCCAATGCTCAGGCATTGTATGCTCAGGTAGTTCTTTTGTCCAATTTTCCAACTGATGCTCTATATCTTGGACTGTGGCCAGCAGACTGTTTACAGTTGCTTTCGCCTTGAGCTTCTTAGCTACCAGGAGATGAATTTGGATCAGCTTAAGATGATGAATGCTGAAATCGATGCAATAACCAACATCTGATCCCTCGTCCTCTAATTTTCGCGGATAGGGAAGTTGGCAACTACTTTCCTCCGTCATTGTCGGCCGATTATATTCAGCTGCCATATGAAGGTGTTTCCAGTAGACAGACCACCAAAGTCGCCGGTCATCTTCCGCTCTTCGGTCGCCAGTGATCGTCGGCTGATTAAGTTTCAAATCCTGTGCTATACGTAAAGCCAAGTCAATAAGCTGACAAGCGTTATTGACTTCTCCTTTTTGTACTTGGTACTGATATAAATGCAGTAATGCACGGATGGTATCTCGATCGCTAATTGTGTAACACCTCTCCAATAATTCCTGTGCTTGCTGAAAGCATATTTCGCCTTTCCGGTTCTTCAGTGGATAGGGTGTGTCATCGTGCAACATATCCTCATGACTATATATATAGGCTCGGATAGAGTGTGCCAGTAATTGTTGTTGTTCAGTCAAAGAATTTTGTTCATTGAAGAGATACTGAGTAAGCCATTGGCGGTCAACCATCTGATATATCACGAAACATCGAAAATGACGTTTCATCAATACCATCTCTAGCCATGATTTCTCGAGAGGGTTATTGGAGAAGGAATCCATGTTTGGCAATGTATTTGTACGATTGAACCGGAAAGGTGGTACTTTCTTTCCAAAGATGTCTTGAGCGCGTTGTTGGATTTTTGTCGGATCAATGCCGTTGAACAAAAGTTTAACAAAATGATGTGGTTCTTTAATGGAGGTTTGGATGTTGATACCATTTGGTGCAAGGGTAAATTGTGGTGTGGTGTGATGATTTGTTTTTGGTGAAACGCTATCGGGTATTGTTTTTGTTATTGATAGATCGGGGGACAACGAAGACGGCTGGGGTGTTCGCTGTTTAGCCGTCAAAGCCGACTCGAGTTTCCGAAGACGGCTATCTATTTCTCGTACATTGATAGGTATAGTTTCGTATTGACAAGTGATATGATGTACGGAACAGTTAGTGCACGTTGGTATAACATAGTCGCAAGGAGTATTGGTTTGTTTACACTGAAGACACTGTCGTTAGAGAAAATAGGAAAGAATGAGAAAACAAAGGCCATTTGTAAAAACAAAAAGGGAACCATTACAGGAGTCATTTGAAGATGCTGTTTATCTAGTTTTCGGCCATCAAGAGATCCATAATTGTTCAACATTAGGCTACCAGAGAGATGAACATAAGGAGCATATTATAACTGGGTAGAGCGGGGGAAAACTTAAGAAGATCCGGTTATTACTCTCTTTTCTATTTTCCCTTGCCCTGTTTTTTTTTTCTCAGATCGCTATAATCAGCTCCGGTGACTGAGTTTGCTTAGTACGTTTACTGTTTATTGAATATCGTTTTCAATAAACAGTACAATGGAAGTACGTTTAAAATTGTTTAATCCATAGAAAGGAAAGTCTCGCTTTACCTTGGCTAAAAAAAAGACCGTAAAGACTTCATGACTTTCCCTCCGTTGGAGCTCATTATTGGAAAAACTAAGTAAAAAGGTCAATTTGAGAACAATGGTAAGGTCATAACTTAGACTCCATTAGCCAATGGTCCTTACTCAACAGAAAATATGGATCGCCGTCTTAAATAATGCAGCAACTTCATTCTGAATAATAATACATGTAGGTTAAAGAAACTTCATTTCAAGCGTTTTTCTTTGTATCTATAGATACCCACGGTCCATGGTACTTTACATACCTTTCAATACTCAAATCTCTCATAGTTCCCATTGAAGGGTGCAAAATCTCCAAATTTAAATTTTAGTTTTAAAAGCTTAGAATCCATGCTCTAACCCCAGTATCCATTATTTAATATGCTCTTAAAAAGGGAGAATGGCATCCCAAGAAAAAGTTAGAAAAGGGAACAGAGAGTTATAATCAAATAGAATCAGATCGTCTCCCTAAAGGTAGAGCATTTTAAGGTTACTAAAGCTTCTTTCTTTTTTAAAATGAGTTCTTACGCTACTCTACATCACATTTTTACCTTGTCCCGGAAAACAACGTTTCCATAAGATAAGCATGCGTCATTGATATAAGAACGGTGCTCTTAAACCTGTACTTAGCTAGAAGCCTTATCAGAGGAACCCGAAATTGACAAGAAACAAAAAATTTCCAAGTGTGCAGCGTGCAGTCGTTTTAGCTGTCAGNAGAAACTTCATTTCAAGCGTTTTTCTTTGTATCTATAGATACCCACGGTCCATGGTACTTTACATACCTTTCAATACTCAAATCTCTCATAGTTCCCATTGAAGGGTGCAAAATCTCCAAATTTAAATTTTAGTTTTAAAAGCTTAGAATCCATGCTCTAACCCCAGTATCCATTATTTAATATGCTCTTAAAAAGGGAGAATGGCATCCCAAGAAAAAGTTAGAAAAGGGAACAGAGAGTTATAATCAAATAGAATCAGATCGTCTCCCTAAAGGTAGAGCATTTTAAGGTTACTAAAGCTTCTTTCTTTTTTAAAATGAGTTCTTACGCTACTCTACATCACATTTTTACCTTGTCCCGGAAAACAACGTTTCCATAAGATAAGCATGCGTCATTGATATAAGAACGGTGCTCTTAAACCTGTACTTAGCTAGAAGCCTTATCAGAGGAACCCGAAATTGACAAGAAACAAAAAATTTCCAAGTGTGCAGCGTGCAGTCGTTTTAGCTGTCAGTTCCGGAATTGCCGGACTCACCAAGCGTATCGCAAAGTAGAGTGGCTTAAGCCGTGACGCACTCTTTGTAAGTGTAACCAGTCACTTTACACTCAAATTTTTTTTTTCGGGTTCTATTTTTTAGGGCCATCGTGCAGCCGAAGTCTTGCTCCTTCCTTTTTTCCCCTTCTTCTTTCCAAGTTCATATATAACATGTCTGCCGAATACGAGGGTGCCATCGGTATCGATTTGGGTACTACGTAAGGATCACAATCACAAAGAGAATAAGAAAGGGAAGGCATTTGATACTAAATCTGTTTTCTTTTGATAATAGCTACTCCTGTGTTGGTGTCTGGGAATCCGAGCGTGTTGAAATCATTGCCAACGAGCAGGGTAACCGTACCACTCCCTCCTATGTCGCTTTCTCGGATAGCGAGCGTTTGATTGGTGACGCCGCCAAGAACCAGGCTGCCATGAACCCCAAGAACACTGTTTTCGATGCTAAGCGTCTTATCGGTCGTCGTGCAGATGACCCCGAGGTTAAGGCTGACATGAAGAACTGGCCCTTCACCATCGTCGACAAGGAAGGTGCACCCTTCATCCAGGTTGAATTCGAGGGTGAGACCAAGACTTTCTCTCCCCAAGGTAAATAAGAAAACTTTTCATTGGTGTTGTGTGGTGCTGACTTGGAAATTTTGAAAAGAAATTTCTTCCATGGTCTTGATCAAGATGAAGGAAATTGCTGAGGCTAAGCTCGGTAAGAAGGTTACCAAGGCCGTTGTTACCGTTCCCGCCTACTTCAATGACAGTAAGTTGACTATCACTAAGGGTTGAGATGGAACGTGGTTTTGACTGAATGTTTTCCTTTTTTTTTAGGTCAGCGTCAGGCTACCAAGGATGCCGGTACCATTGCTGGTCTCGAAGTCCTCCGTATCATCAACGAACCCACCGCTGCTGGTAAGTGAAATTTTAAAAAGGGCTTGTTTTGTGTACCATGTTACTTATTACTCTTGGTTTGGTGATTAGCCATTGCCTACGGTCTGGATGCCAATGACAAGAAGGAGCGCAACGTTCTTATCTTCGATTTGGGTGGTGGTACCTTCGATGTTTCTCTTTTGACCATCTCTGGTGGTGTCTTCGCTGTCAAGGCCACCGCTGGTAACACTCATTTGGGTGGTGAAGATTTCGACAACGCCCTTGTCAACCACTTCGTCCAGGAAATCAAACGCAAGCACAAGAAGGACATCACTGGCGATGCCCGTGCTCTCCGTCGTCTTCGCTCTGCCTCCGAACGTGCTAAGCGCACTTTGTCTTCCTTGACCCAGACTACTGTTGAGGTTGACTCTCTCTTCGAGGGTATTGACTTCCAGTCCAACATCACCCGTGCCAAGTTCGAAGAAATCAACTCCCAGAGCTTCAACGACACCATCGAGCCCGTCCAGCGTGTGCTCAAGGATGCCAAGATCGACAAGAAGGAAGTTGATGAAATTGTCCTTGTTGGTGGTTCCACTCGTATCCCCAAGATCCAGTCTCTTCTCCAGGATGTCTTTGATGGCAAGGAATTGAACAAGTCCATCAACCCCGATGAGGCTGTCGCCTACGGTGCTGCTGTCCAGGCTGCCGTTCTCACCAACCAGGCCGGTAACGAGAAGACCCAGGATCTTTTGTTGTTGGATGTCGTCCCTCTTTCTCTTGGTGTTGAAATGCAGGGTGGTATCATGGCAGTTGTTGTTCCCCGCAACTCCCCCATTCCTTGCCAGAAGTCCAAGGTCTTCACCACTGCCTCCGACAACCAGACCACTGTCACCTTCCCCGTCTACGAAGGTGAGCGTCTTTTGACCAAGGAGAACAACTTGTTGGGTGAGTTCTCTCTCAGCGGTTTGATCCCTGCTCCCCGTGGTACTCCCGAGTTGTTGTGTACCTTCGATCTTGATGCCAACGGTATCTTGAAGGTCACTGCCCAGGACAAGACCACCGGTCGCAAGGCTGATGTCACCATCTCCAACTCCACCCGTTTGTCTGCTGCCGATATCGAACGCATGGTCAACGATGCCGAGAAGAACGCTGAGACTGACAAGAAGCGTGAGGCCGTTGTTCAGGCCAAGCAGGAGCTCGAATCCTATGTCTACCAGGTTGAGAACAACATCTCCGACCCCAACGTCAACATGAAGCTCCGCCGCGGTGACCGTGAGGCCATCGAGACTGCCCTCGCTGAGGCTATGGAACTCTTGGATATCTCTGCTGAAGATGCCTCCGCTGATGATATCAACGGTGCCAAGACTAAGTTGAAGCGTGCTGCTACCCGTGCCTTCGCTCACGTCTACTCCCAGCGTCGTTAAGATATAGATGCGTTAGCAAGTTTTCCTTTTTCTTTAGCATCCAAAAACCTTGTATAATGTTCTGTAAAACTGAAAATTCAGAGAATTTTGTTCAAACGATTAAAAAATGAAGAAATCTTCTTGGATAGAAACTTAAAACCGCGTTCTTTATGGTATTATGCGTTTTTTTGGGATCTTTGGAATCAGAATGAGAGGGAAAGGCAAAGTAAAGGTTACTCAGCCCACGGATATAATAGATAATCATGCACCTGATCGACAGGAAAACCACTCCTTTTCTCAATACAATAAAGAGAAAAGAAAGAAATAGAGAAATAGAGAGATGTGAACGTAGGAAAGGCAAATGTATATAAAAGTAATAAAGACGATGTAATGATACAAAAATGACTTAGAATTTGACAGATTTGACAATGTTGCTCTTGATACCGGTTGCTTCACCACCATAGGTACCAGTGAGGGGTTTGACAACAGCGCGCGTGGATGACAGTTTCTTCATCTTCTTTGCGAACTTATTTCTGTGTTTCACACGTGCGTTTCTATTCTCCTTCTTGCGATGCGGCGTAAGGCCTCTGTTCTTCAAGATCTGGTAGCTTGCAAGACGTTTCTCGCCATCCTCAACCTGATAATCCATATCAACGTTCGGCATGCGTTCTGCTTCATATTCTTCCTTCTTTAATGCCTTCTTCGTCGACTTTTGAGAAGCGATTTGTTCATAGTAGTCATCATCCTCTGCATCTCCCGCTGATCCATTCATGACTGCTGCTATTCTGCTATCTTCATCATCCCAATCAGCATCGTCCAGATCAGCCGATGCATCCTTAGGTTGAGGTACACCCTTCTTTTCTTGTTTGTTGCGCTCACGATAAGGCAGATCTGTATCACCCTGGTACTTGGATCTAACCTTGCTTTGCTTCTAAGTCAGAGTGACAGGTAAATACATTATTCTCTTTCTTCGTATGACTGTAGACATATAGACTTACCGCGTCAATTTTAGCAACATAGTCTCTTATTGATCTCTTTTTAGCAATCTTGTCTTCCATATCAACTTCGTCCAGAAGCTCCAATTCGCCAAAATCATCCACCAATCCTCGTTTACGTTTCTTGGCTTGTTTCTTGAGACTCTTGAATTCTTGTTCAATATCATCCACTTGAGCGGTGATGTCTTCTTCCCTTTCTGACATTGCATCCTCCTCCTCTTCCTCATCTTCTGAAATGGCGGCTTCCTGGATTGTGACCTTCTTTTTCGCTCTAACTGGCTTCTTTTTCACAATGGTATTTGTTTGCTTTTCCTTTTCCGGTGCATCTAATGCTTGTATATACTTTTCAATCATGGGTTGTAGTGTTTCCTCAACCGTCTCCATCTTTTCCAGTGTTCCGCGAAGCTGCACCAAGGCCTGAATCACGGGGTGCTCTCGGATATTAACAGTTCCAGATGCTTTGAGAGCGAGATAAAATGAAATATTTGTAAGATAGTTCATCAACAACTCTGTTTGAAAATGAATGATAAATAAACACAGAAATAGGAGCATGCTCATGTTTTATGTTCTTACGGTATTTAAAACAGATAAACTTGGCCTCGCGCTCTTGAAGTTTGCCACGCGCACGTATCTTTTGCACTGTGGTATCCATTGCCGAAATTATTTGTGTTTTTTCTTTGAATTCGTTCAAAAGGTCTATTAACTCAGGCGATTCATTTTGCAGAATCTTCAACTTTTCATTGACAGGCAAATTCTTGCGACGTCTGGCGGCCGACTTGGAGACACTATTTTACCGAATCCAGAACATACGGTCAGCTCATAAGAATGCACTTCATTGTTTTTGATTGTCAACTTACTCGAATGAAATATCATCCAAATCCTTGTTGACATTTTCAATCAGTTGTTTATCTGTTTCTTCGTCCTGTATCATGATATTAGACATTCTGAAAGAAAATAGAAAACGTCTTCAAAATCATAGACAACAATACTCACTTGTTCACCTTTCTGACCCCAACCTTGCAAGGTGTCATCCACAAAATCCGCTTCGTCCATAGCTGCCAAACGTTCCTTTTGTATTTTCAAGGCTTCCTCTTCCTCTTCCCTAAGCTCATCCAAATCCTCTCCCTCATCGGCATTGTAATAAGCCTTTTTCGACCGACCCCATGTTTTATCTTCCAAGAAGTGTTAATCGCAAGTCATCTTACAGGCTACTTATTCCTACCTTCCGGCTCTTCTTCCTCATCTTGCTGACCCATTATATCATCATCTTCGGATTCTTCCTCTTCTGATTCCAACCCTTCCAAGCCATAAACCTCTTCTTCACTCTCTTCGCCTGTTAGATAAAAAGAATAGATCACCGAGCTTTGAGAACGTCATTCTTAAACCGTAGGGTTGATCTACCTTCTATGCCATAGTTTTGATCGTCTTCGAGAAGGACTTTTTCTCTTTCTTCATGAACTTATGCATCAAACGATCCAAAGTCAGTTGACGAACACAATGTCATTTGTTCTAGTATTTGCAAGCAGATCGTAAACTCACATTCATCCTCCGAGTCATGCTCAATATCGTCCCATGTCCGGATGGCTTTTATTTTTCCTTCATCCCGAGTTTGCGTTTCCGATGCCTTGCTTGCTCGGAAAATGGGTGTTCTTTTCTTTCCCATAGTTTAAAGAAGAAAAGCTTGATAGTTACCAAAAAAGGATTGCCAATGTTTTTGGCTTTCGATAACTCGTCACACACAGTCACTTAGCAAAAGTCAATGGCAACAGCGTCGAATTCTACTTTTTATTGCGGAAACATTTGCGCTGCTCGAAACCCCTTTTTTGACGCTTATGAAAAGGACTTGGAAGACCAGTCTGCCAACACTTCCTGACGAATCGACCTCGTGTGTTCAACTTCTGGAAGCAAGCAGTGAACCAACCTGTGGCCGAGTTGCCACAATTCCTGTGGAGATTATGGCAAGACGGACAAATTGCATGGATTGTATGACGACGATAGCGAACTTGTTAAATTCATTCGACTTGTGCTCACCGACTTTACTGCCAACTGCATCAAAACTGTACCAAGGCGAATGACGGAACTTCATTTGTGGAGTCGAATGTGCCAATATTTAAGTATATATCGTCCGTCCAGCATTCCATATCGTTCGTGTGGTAAGAAAAAAAGAAGGGAGTGGACGAATTATTAAATTGGTTTTTATTGAAGTGGCCAGAGAACATGTATGGAATCGCGCTACATCATACGGATTCCAAAAGGGCGAAGTTAATGATCCCTTAAACATTTTGCTTTTGCGACACAAAGAGTGGTGAACAAGATCACTTTACCTGAAGTACCCAGATCTACTTAAGACGCCGAGGAGATTGTTCCTATAGAGGTTCCTGAAGTAGTATATCGACGTCCGTTAATATATCTGACAGAAACCTCATCAGCGAAACTGAGCTTCATTGCCCAAGAACTGCAAATGCGGATTGGAGCACAGCTCTTACTGTCCTGCTTACAGAACCTGTCATTGAAGCGCACGAGCGTTATAGCGGGCTGTTAGGGCAGCAGAAGATTGTCAACTATCCTAATGCGCTTTTCTTAATCGATCCTTCGATAAGCTCGAGCATTAGAGGAACCAAACAAGAGTCGGCCACTTCGTTCCAGATATTCTACCCTAAAACAATAACCGTGGAACAAAAGGTATACCGCATAGCTGGCCGACTCGTTTCAAGTAAAGCTGCAGGGCAACATTTCTGGTGTATCTGTTCTATAGATGGCCAAAGTCATGAAGGTCGACAACATATTGCCTGAAGCTAGGTATCTAAAGCAGAATCTTCATGGCAAGATAAGAAACACTGTGCTTGTGGTGTATCGTCCGCTAGATGAAGGAGAAGAGTGGAATATAACTTTAGACAAGTGGTATAATAAGAAAGATCGCCCTAAGTACACTTTTTTTTTGGTTTACCCATTTCTTTTCAAGGATGCGTACTATTGTTTATTGCATGACAATTTTCGTTCTTTAGAGGAATAATTTGCGTCGACTGGAAATGATATAGATAAGGAGATTATGGGAACATTACCTGCCTAGGATTATAGTGTCCGACTTAGCCAGATGATGGGCGTAACAAAAAGTTGGGCAAGTTGGAAAAGACAAGTCGCTGGAAAAATGTGATATAAAAGCATTGAATTTAACTGTTCGAAACGTATATATCTGACTCACTGCTACTATAAGGCAACAGGAGGCCGCATACCTAGCGCTGATGTTGAGAAATAAAACTATTGCGGTCGACGAAATTTTGCAAGGAGTGGGAAGCCGCGTCACACCAAGTTAATAATATGATACTGTACATCGATTTAGCCGAGTTGACATCTGTTTGCCACAGTATATGTCAGTTTTTGCATACTGAGCCACTGTGGTGTCAAATACTGTCGGCTGTAGTGACCTTGCTTAAGTTCTCTTCTCATATATGCATGACAAACAAACCTAGAGATATCGCTCCATAAACGCGAACACAAAATAGGACATACTAACCTGGGAAGTATAGAAGCCATCCATAGTCATACCAATAGGCCACCACATCGCTCTCTTCTTATAAGTATCTTTCCATAACTTGTTAACTGCTGCGATCTTTACCCCTTCCTTGAAGCGTGCCCTTTTGCTCCGAACATTCCCGCTCCGAACACAAATCAATGGTATTTTTTCCGTCATTCGAAAAGGAGATGGATGCCACTTTCACGTATGTAGATGTTGGTTTATTGACAGTGGATCTCAAAGTTGATTTCGTTGGCTGAAACGGGAAGCTTTGGTCAATACTTACGCCTGCACCTATATCAGTAAACAATTAGCAGTGGAGTAATATCACCAAAGAGCTAATTACGAATCCGCTCCTGATGGTGCAGTCTTGACATTCTAGTGATTGAATGTTTGATTTGTTTTATGACCAGTGGCTAAAATTACGTATTCTGGTATCGTACACCCTGGAACTGTACTGCGTTTTATTTAGAACATCCATCGAATGTTGGAATACTTGATAGCCAAAGCACAGGTTGGCTAGGAATTGAAGATGCACCACGGGAAAGGAAAACTTGAGGAAACCCTTTCATAAGCTTAAACATTTCCAATGGTTTCTAGATATTTAATTTCCTGTGGCATCCTCCAGTGTCCAATAAGTTGACGGAGGTGAGGCCGAAGATGTGGTAGAAGTCCATCCCTTACGGTGGTATCGACGTCTCCTTGACTGACCCAACAAAACCAAAAGCAGAAAAATTAACAACATATGTATTTGGTTGCTGCTATTTTACTGATGTCTTAGTAAGATGAACTACCCGGTTGAAGGAGTATTTCTTCAATTAAATGAACATCCATTAACATTCACTTACCAAGACGGACTAAAACGTTAACAATTGTGTATATTCTATTCAAACATGTTTTCGCAAACAGACCACTAAAACATGAGTCCTCATAGATTCAAGAGGATAATCTCCCGTTATGCCATGGAGTGAAATACTTCCTGCAAAGAGTCAGGAAACGCAGAATCCGTTCAAAAACAGCCTAGAATTATCCTGCTCGCTAGCAAAAATTTCCTTGCAAAGACCTGTACGTTGAGTAGTGTCCGTCTTCGCTTGCATTTGATTCCTTTGTCCCCGTCTGTGTGGTTTTACACTATAATATATCAATTTGTGCAAAAAGAAAACGTAATTTTTTTCTTTGTAGAGCAAGCAACTGGTGGGTAATCTATCTACGTAGGCAATAACCTACATGCGTTTGCTTATGGTCCTTGGCAGGTGATTTCTTCAAACAAGGTACCTAACGTCGGATAGATGTTGTACCTCTTTAGTTTGTTCCTTTTATCCTATCATTTTATGCTGTATGGACGACGCTGTTCCTGTTTGGTAACAAGCAGAAAGCCGTTTTTACTGTCAGTATCTATTCTTCAAGAGCGAAATCCAGAACATCCCCATAATCACCGCTGCACAAGACGTGATGCTTATGGTTTACATATGTATATCACTTTGTAAACGCGTGTGTAATAGTTGTCACTTTCTTTTGTTTCGCCAGGATTCTCCTTCTCCTGGCATATATTGAAGCTCTCTAATTACACTCTTTAACCTGAACTAACTTGTCGTTGGACCAAAAATTTGACGTAAATTGTCGATAGTACCTTTCCTTCAGTATGACGTAGTGACCGTGGGATCTCACTGTCTTCATAAAGGGGTCAACAGCGCGTAGTAAAGGGAGCCTCGGGAAGCACGGCTTGGGTACTAATTCTGTTGGCGAAATAAAGTTTGTTATGATTTTTCCTGGCATTGTTTGTTTTCTGTTCTTGTTATGGTCTGCCACATTGATTGCACAGATGCTTCAACCCCAAAAAAGAGAAAGCCAAACGCTAAGCAAGGGCTGTGCTCATATTAGACTAAGTCTTTCTCCTTAATGACAAGGTATAATCAGTGCCTGAATAGAAGACAAATTATTTTTCTCATAAGCTATTAGGACTACATCAACAGTATCAACGCAGTGTACACACCTGCACAGTTTTGATGACAGAGAGTGTCTGGATATGCATGTCAACATGGACAGACCGTTCGTTTCCAAGGATTTGCATGATGCTTGGCTCCATGTCAACAAGCTATTTCCCTCCAAAGCATGTTACCTGTTTAGCATGCTTGTATTAACCTTTTCTGCAGGAGAAGCGCTTCTATTAAGACGACGATGAGGAGTGCTAGAGGGGGGAGTAGAGGAGGAGGAGGAGGAAAAAGGAAAGGATGACCGAGCAAGCAGTTTTTCTCCCTTTGGACAGTCTAGTAAGTCATCCAACTTTAAGTCTTGTACGGTGTACATAAAATAAAACCAAAAAAAAGAGGGAACAAAGTTTAAACGGGTATAGCATGAGGAAGGTTAGAAGATAAACATTGAATTCTAGATTTCTAAATGAAGACAACAGTTCATTTCATTTTATTAAAGTAAAATTGGGAAAATATACGTGACGATCTCTAGTTCTTCTCAAATATTATTATATTATCATTGTCCCAAAATAATAAGAAGAAAGCGTTTTCAAAGACATAAAACAGTACGTTGAACACGCACATGTCGCATTGTAACCCTCTCACTTATTGTGTGGGTCAAAAGCGTAGCCTATGATTGGCTAGATGAATGTCCGCCGCTTCCACTCAAAGAGTAAAAAAAAAAAAAATAAGCTGGACGGAACAAAAGGGATCGCTTGATTCAAGTAAAGTAGAAAAAAAAAAGAGGCTATGGAACAAGCCGAGCGGGAAGAGATCTTCAGACAAAAATACTTGGTCAAGGGTTCAGGAGATGAAGCGACTAAAAAGTATATTGCGGACAAATACCTTAGTGGAGGAGATGACGGCAAAAAAAAGAAAAAGAAGAAATCAAGTGCCAAGAAGATCCGTAAAGGCAACATCGGTATTGTGGATGAAGACGAATGGGGATGGAAACCTATGAAAGATCCTTATGGAGAGGACGAACTGATAGCCAAGAAAAGACGCGACGAGAGTTTAGAGGCCGAAGCGGCTGCCAACAGCAAAGGAGTGTTTCGAGGGCGAACCGACGGTTGGGAAGTTGTGCAAGAAGGAGTCACCCAACAGGGGTATGTGGAGGAGGAGGAAGCAGAAGATGAAAAACCAGTTGTCGTAGCGGAGACTGTGGAGGAGAAGGGGGACAGAGGAGCAGGAGAGAAAGAAGTGCGAATGTCGAGTGGACAGAAGGCAGGGCTATTGACGAAGGAAGAAATTCGGCAAGAGGCCGAACGCGCACGAGAGCGAGAGCGAGAAGAAATGATACGATTACGAGATACAAGGAAGGAGGAATCTGTCTACCGTGATGTGACCGGACGTAAATATGATCCGAAAATCAAACGAGCCGAGGAGGCCAGAGCAAAAAAGGAAGCCATTGAGCGAGAAGAAAGGCGGATGGAATGGGGAAAGGGGTTAGTTCAACGAAATGAAGTGGAAGCCGAAAAGCAAAGACTTAAGGAGGAAAAAGATAAACCATTAGCAAGGTATGAAAGCCTAGCTAGTTCAACAACCTTCAAGGCTATGAAAGAAAGGAGTAGGGTCTTGGGTGGAGAGACCAATTTTTTTTTGGGGGGGGGGGAGAGGAATGGTCTTGTGTACGTATGTGTGTGTAAATCCGTTCCTCATTGGCAAAGCAGAGATAGACACAGCAAGAAAGAGACAGAGGGCGAGAGAGAAAGGAAAATAGAGATCAGTGTATAGCAGGATGAAGATCCCGGAGTTTCCGGGGGGAAATAGAGAGATAGAGGGAGGATGCAACTTTTTTTTATTATTTTTGGGAGATGAAGTTAATACAATGATTGTAATAGATATGCAGATGACGTTGAATATAATGAACAATTGAAAGAGCAACATCGATGGGCTGATCCTGCTGCGAGTTTCTTGACGGTAAGTCCTTCTTTTTTTCTTCCTGGGAAAAAAGGAGAGATCTGTCATCTACTTTTTTTTTGTTGACATGTGTCTTACATCATTATATAGAAGAAAAGCAGCAAGAAAGGAAAGGATAAAGGCCCTTCAAGACCTACTTACAAAGGACCATGGAAACCTAATCGATTTATGATTCCACCTGGTTACCGTTGGGATGGTGTGGATCGATCCAATGGTTACGAAGATGAATTCTTATTACGACAAAATCAGCGAAAATCCAGAGCAAGGGAAGCACACGGATACGCTACAGAAGACATGTAAATTGGTTGGTGTCTGTTCACTGACAATCCGTTTTTTCCCCTTTCTTTATTTCTTTATTCATGTCTCTGTTACTGTCCACAACGGAAAAATATACCTCCTATTTTCAATATATGAAAAAGGGGGATTAAGGAACAAAGCAGGATGAAAAAAAAGCCTTGTCAATAATAATATGCTTGATGTTATTGATTGAAAACAGAAAGGACTAACCATTTCTGATAATATGACTTATATATATAAAGGATCCATTTACTGACAATTACATATACTCACTCTGTCTTCTTCTTTCTTCTCCTTCTATTTGGAAAAGGAAAAAGTCAAACTTTCACTCATCGGCTACAACAAACCGACAAAGTACCCAAAAGAGAAAAAAAAAGAAAAGAAAACGTTCTTACTTGCAGGCAACCGAACCGAACAGAAACCAAAAAAAAAAAGATCCAGCATGAAGTCGTCTACTTGTACTCTGCCTCCAATTTCGGATATCTTTACGCTTCCTCTTAAAGCATCTTCGTCTGTTCTCGACGTGAACGGTCTGTTGGCCTCTCCTGTTTCAAGCAATGATTCGCTTCCTTCACCTACCTCGCCAACGAGTCATGCATCCGCTATGTTCCAACCTACTCATTATCCACAGCCTCTCAAGGCTAAGCGTAAACGCGCTTCACCATCGCAACTCTCGGTTTTGAACAAAGTATTCAGTCAAACCTATTTCCCTTCGACCGAGCTCCGTATCGAATTAGGCAAGCAGCTCGGTATGAGTCCTCGTACGGTGCAGATCTGGTTTCAGAACAAGCGACAGTCGTTACGCACGCGAGGACGACATGCAGCCGAGAATTATCATCAGCACCATCATCATCATCATCATCACGCTCCTCCTACTCCTTCTCATCATCAACGCCATCATCATCCTGCAGCTCTTCCACCTATTTCTCCTCCACGTTCACCTCATTATTCTTATCATCATCATCAACAACAACAGCAACAGCAACAGTCATACCATCATCAGCAACTGCCACCTTCTCCTCCTTCCCAACCTTGTTCACAGCCCATCTCCTTACCTCCCCTTCGGTTGCCTCCTCCCTCTTTTCCTCCTTCTCCATCATCCAACGCTTCTTATCCTAGTCCAAGCTCCTCCAGTGTCTACCGAGATTATTAACTAACTATATTCTTCCGTGTATATTCCATCTTACCTCTTTTCTCTTCTCTGTTTTGTTTGTGTATAATTCTTTCTACTTTCTACTATGTCTCTTTCTTTTCCTTTTTTTATCTGACGAGTTGTTTTGTTTTTGTTTTCCCTTTTTCTCTTTTTCTCTTTTATTTACGCCCTTTATTTGCGCGCCCATTATTAAGTTTTTTTTCTATGCCTATACCAAAAAAAGAAAAAAAAAAGCTGCAGCATCGTCTTCCCCATTTGCTCCTCCCTTCCCATTTTCTTCAGCGCTCTCTCTCTCTATCTATCTTCCCTTTTCTCCGTCCCGCTTTCTAGCATTGACTCTTATTATTATCATTGTTGTTCATCTCGGACCAGTTTATGTTTGATAACTCTTTTATTATAATTTCTCTTTTTCTGATCTTTTCTATAATTTTTTTCTCTTGCTTTTTCTTTTTTATTTTGCTTTCTTTTTGCTTTTCATTTTCTCTCTTGCCCCTGCCCATTTTCTTTTTGTATATGCCCATTTCTTCCTATTAGCTTCTTTTGCTCCCTCCTCGTTTTTTTGCTTTCATTTGGATAAAAAAGCTTAGCATGCACACACTCAAAATACACACACACCAACACACACATACCATACATCATTCCACACGCACTTGAACTCCGACTTCACCTCCGAAAAAATGGATTCGATACGCACATATCTTGAAAGGAAAAAAACTGTAATAAAAAAACAGAGTTAAACTCGCATTTTCTTTATTATGTCTCCATTGTCTTGATAAGGTTTTACTTACATTTGCCAATGTACTCTTTATGTTATTGACTTGTCAAACTTCCCCATTGACCAACCCGTCCCCCTTCTCTCTCTCTTTCTTGCTCTCTTTCGTTATTCTTCTCCTGCAGTTAGAGATGAGCAAAACAAAATAACCTTCTATAAAGATAAATCACAGTTTGGGTTTAATATCTTATTGGCTGATTAAATAACTTTATTTCTCTTGGTTGCCCCACAACATTACACAAGAAAAAGAACAGTAGACCGAATTATAAAAGCGACTCAGAGAGCAACGGAAGGAAGGGGGAAAGGGGTTGAGATGGGTGCAGTCAAAGAGTTATCTAAAAAGAGTAATGCCTGATGATGTTTGTTCTCTCCCGTAGAAGATTCACTTTTTCTGTATAGAAAGTAAGGACATTGGAATAACAAAACGCCTCTGAACTTTGTTTTGCCGATCTTTGAAGAGACTCCTCTTTCCTTCTCTCCGCCCCCCTTTTTCTTCAACGTAGTACAATTTTCCGTTTCATGCTGCTAAAGTTTAAAGTCGTCTGATATCTTTGTTTGTTTTATAGAAAAGAGGGAGAAGGGAAATGTTAAAGTAAATAAAGAAAGAAAAAGAGGTTCTCTTTTTTTTAAATATAGATGGGCGATAGATAGGATGGTACTCAAGTTAGTATTTGAATCGTTTTCTCCTTTCTGTTCCATAGAATTCTATATATTGGGCAAGCTGTATTCTGCCAGTGATGATCATTGTTTTGTCAAAATAATTTTAGGAAAGCTCACAGGCATTTAGAAAGGAGACATAGAGCGATGAAAAAAAAAGAGTACACAAAGAAAGGGGGGTTAGCAGAAGGAGAAGCAGAAGGAGACAAGCGGGTAGCATCATCGATTGTTGCCCGAGGCAGGTGACCACGTTATGCTGAAAAGTGGCAGCAACACTGCAACAATTAACCATTTAGGTAGGAGAGACAAAGAGGGACAGAAAAGAAGAATACGGAGTCCATCTCATTGTTCCCCATGCATAATATATGTGTACATGTATATGTGCATTATGTATGTATCTTGTCTGTTGATGCATTGATTCCATTGCTTTTGCTTTTCTTTTTGGATCCAGCCCAAAGAATCAAAAGAGCTATGTATTATTCTGTTTTTCCTTTTTAAGTGAGTAAAGTTATAGTAATACTAAGAAATAAGAAAAAGAAAACGGGGAGAATGGGAGAACCACAGAATAACCAATACTAAACAAATTCAACATACGATTCAGGTATTAAACCTGTCTCATCTCCAACGTCTGCAATTAACCAGCCCTAAAAGAGAAAAATAACAGGTAGGTAAGATTTCCCAATACAACCTTTTTTTTTTCCTTTTCTTCATTAAAATAGCTTACTGGGCATTGCCGATATTGGACCCAAACAGAATCACCCGTTTTCATCCCAATTTCATAATCTGTTTCCGGTGTAAAGTCGTATATAGCACGTGCTTGACGCCCTGTGAAATCCGGACTTGATAAGGACACCACAGACACAGGCCGTTCTGGTAAAGGTTGACCATAATGCAAAGGTGAGGATTCTGGAAAAGCAAAATCACGAACGATCACTAGATCTAAACAATTCCAACATTATTCATTCCATCTTCTTTTGTTTGTCTCTTTTTGTTTCACAAGGTTATGTCAACTTACTGGATGGTTCTACTTCATCTAACTGAAAATCGATAGGAACAAGATAGAACGGTAAGTTTGTTGCTGTCTTTGATGAATCCTTTTCCGATCTTTGCAACTTACCGGTCCAGCCGCAACCTGTGTCAATCCATCATCATCCAGGGCAGGAAATATCTCCTCCGTGTCTTTTTTGGGCATCGGCTGAGGATCGGACGGTGGTGACTGCTGCTGTTGCTGTTGTTGCGGTTGCTGCTGTTTGCTGGCTGGATCAACTACCGTGACATATTTCGCGTCCAGAGCTATGTCCATCTTCTCTTCGGAGGAACATGAACTTTGTGATGCACAATCTTGAAAAACATCGGATTTGGTTCGAAATGTCTTGGAAATCGTACTCCTTCGAGAAATCTAAAAGTGTGGAACAAGAGAATTAAGTAGCGAAAAGCGAAAGAATGGCACGTTTAATAAAGTTTTTTTTTGTTTTCTTGGTTTTATTGAACACACACCTTCTTCACCAAGAGTGCAAATGTGATAAGGGTAGAGAGACTCATTACAATGACATAAAATAACGAAAGGAAAAGGAAAGGAATGGGTTTGTGTTGGGTAATACTTTTTTCTTTTTTTTTCTTTTTTACGTGCCTTACGAGAAAACAACAATGATCAATAAAAATATTACCCAATAGACAAAGGGAAGTTAAGAATAAAAAAAGAAAAAGGAGTCCCAATGCTTTGGACAAAGCAAGAGGAAACAAAAAGGAAAGGAGAGAGCTTAAGAACCGCGAAAAAGAAGCAAAAAGGAGTATATTGAAAATCTAATACGTTTTGTGTTGCCATTTGGGTTTGAAGCGGTAATCAATTTATATATTGCTCTCATTAAAATGGTGTTGCTTCACACGTAATACCATTTGTTGTCCATTCCTTCAATATCTAATACCTCCTGCGCACTATTTGCCTTTGCATTCTTTCAACATAGAAAAAAGTAAGCAAACAATTGAAACCATAAAGGATACCACAACAAAAAGAATATTTACCATATCCACTTGTATCTTGTCACACTTATCACGGACTTTGCTCGGAGACGCCTCGTTCGTGACATTGGCGCTAAATTAAAGTATCGAATAAACAATCTTTTCTTTTCGTGCCACTCTCATTTAGGGAATCCCTTACATGCTTAGATCATATGCATCAGTCTTGCATGGAACCTTTCCTTGGATCAACCGTTGCCATGCTTCATGTGTCTCTTGAATCACATCGAATGCATATGCCTTTTTTAAAGTATTTAAGATCGACATATGTCAAAATCAAACAGAAAAGGTACCAGCCCTGTACCACACCCGTTACCTTGTTTTTACAATCTCCGCCAAATGCAAATTGGTTAGCAGGTTTTCCATCAGGCATTTTGTAGATCTTAAACCAGTGACGGGTAGCATCAATTAATCCCGGGAAATGCTTCTCCAGATCCTCCACGTCTAAAATTTCTTATTCAGTCAACTTTCATCCTCATGATGTCTTATTCTCAACCATTCAATCGATCCGCCAATGGATCCTTCACGTCAATAGCAAGGACTTTCCAATCAGTTTCACCTTCATCCAACAAGGCCATAATACCAAGTACTTTGACTTGCTTGATCTGACCGGGATAACCTATGGCTTCTCCAACTTCACAAACGTCAATAGGGTCATTGTCTCCTCGGGCTTGTGTATCCTTATTAATTGCGGTAGGGTCCTCCCATGTCTGTTCAACAAATCCTAAGAAACCATGTCCTCCCTTACTCTTTTTTTTCCCCATGCCAACAATTCTTACCTGGGGTAATGCGCCATAATTCCAAATATAACCCTTGTAGGGGAAGCAATTACGAACAAAACGAACCTTGCCCTTCTTGACATCTTGCTTAAGTGGATTGAACTTTTCACCAGTAGCTATCTACAGCTCATGGTTGGTTCGCCTTGCCCGGTTTTCTTCCCAAAAGTTCGACATATGTATTACCTCAACTTTGGCATTCGTCCATCGAGGGATCTCTACCACCATGTTCATAACCGTCTTTTGGTCATTCGTATAAAGTGGAATGTCATGGAATGGCGAAATGATTTGTTTGTCTTTCTCTAACCATAATAGATTTAGACTGCTGCAAATCACCCAGATCGCAACAGGACATGGACAGGTTGCGTACCTAAATAAATGCGGTGCGATGCGGTGAATGGCGTACCGATCGCAACGGGTTTAATGTTCTTTGTGAATGTCGAATTCAATCTTGTCCATGCGGCAGCAAAAGGACGCGTTGGGCGAAACATGGTTTTGCTGTCTAGTCCAGAAAGCGAAGGGCGGAGAGCCTGTTCTGAGGTGACCGTAACATTTCAGCGCGCTGAACGGGGGGAAAGAAAAAAAGAAGGAATGCTCCTTGAACTTAAGACCCTTCAATCATCGCTCTTTCTTGTTTATTTCTTTCCTTTGTTTTCCTATTATGTCAATGACATTATACCTGTACATTGCGTATACCCTATTTCTGTCGCTATAGAAACTAAATTTCTATCTCACTGTTGCGGTTACTATAAAGTGATAGCGAACGTAACTCTTGAATTGCAATATCTTTTAATAACAGCGCATATCAATTCTTCATGAATAGATGGCCATCTTCTCGTTGATGTATCTGCTGTATTGATCGCTTTATATACAGATATGGGAGCTTTTTATGCGTGATTTTGAAGAACAGAGACAAACATTAAGCTTCCCAAGTAACTGAGTGGCCATGACAATAGATGTAGAAGCCTGCTAATCACCTCAACCTAGTAATAGAAAAGAAGATACTAGACTACCATGAGATATAAAAACCTAAAATACCAGCAGGATGTCTGAACTACAGTCATTCCAGAAAGTAAAGTCGCTGGTTTTGAATTTGATACCGTGCAAAAAAAATCTTTGTGTTCAACAACGATGTCAGATGGTCCGAAAATAAAGTCGTGTCCTAGATTTGTCGACCTTGTTTATTTTTACATGTCGCTTAGCATTTACCCAGTAATATTCTTGGTATTTTATTTGTATAAATTAAAGCGATAGTTCCAATTTTTTTTACAAAGATGGTCAAGGGCATATTGTTGATGAGCATGGGGTTGAGCCGATGGAACTTTCTGTTGATGAAGAGCTTTTCGCTATTGAAACAATAAGCTCTTGTACTCAATTTCTGCAGAATAAACCTCCCGAAAGACCTTCTAAGCCCCACATTGCATTCAACTGGAGATGAAAGAAATCATATAGATGTTTATATGGAGTTATGCAATAAGCGACGTGATACATTTTACTTGATGACGAAGAAATTAGATTTTTTCATTTGTTTTTTAGTAAATGCCTCGGTGCTTCTGCTGCTGCGAAACAACTAGCTATTTATATTGGTGCGGCCCAAAGATGGGTCAAGCATTATTATGAAGATCCTGAAAGCATTTACGAGAAAAAGAAAAAATCAGGCCGACGTCGTATTCTCGGGGAAGAGCACAAGCAATTTCTTTTAAATTACATTGATGAGAATCCTTCTGCTGTTTTAACTGAAATAGTAGAGAGCTTAACACATAACTTTATAGATCTTAATGTTTCTCGTAGTACGATTTATAATTTTATGACAACTCGATGTAATCTATCCATTAAGCAGGCACAGTTCCAGCCTTTGGAAAGAAATAGCAAGGGAAAAAATTCAACAACGGTACGATTGGGTCCAAAAGTGGGAACAGACTGACTTGGACTTCACAAACAGCGTCTTTCTCTGAATCAGCCTTTCACATTAATTTGAAACGAGGTATGGCTTGGTCAAAGAAAGGTAATCCTGCGATAGCCACAGTACCTACAACTAAAGCGAACGCGACATCGATTTTAGGAGCAATATCTGCTACTGGCTTAGTTAATGTTAGTTTAAGAGTTTCAAAGCGTATTAAAGAGAAAGCTTGGACGTGTGACTGATGGCTACATCATCGGAACAGTAAAAGGGCATTATTTGAGCTTTTTAAAGGCGACTCTTGATAAAATAGACAAGTACTCAGAAATGAAGGGACATTATCTTGTCATGGATAATGCTCCTATTCATAGCTCAACTGATATAGAAAAGTATATCCACTCAAGAGGATATCGGCATGTGTATCTTCCTCCATATTCTCCTGAACTGAATCCAATTGAGCAGCTCTGGTCAGTTGTCAAAAGTAAAGTAAAACGAAATAAAATTTCTGGAAAAGAATTGCTAATGACCAGAATCAGCGAGACATGCAATAGATTATATATAACTGATTTCAGAGGCTTTGTTTCTTATTCTGCAAAATGTTTTCGTAAGTGTCTCAACAAAGAGAGACTATAAAACTAATACTAAAAGTAAAAAAGAAAAAAAAACCTCTCGGCAAGTGCTGTGAAAACAAGCAACGGTGATGGATGGTGAATGAAGGTGGAAGTGTGGCTTCAAAGGCTTTGTATAAATATCGCAACAACAGGAGCTCGAAAGAACCTATCATAAAAGTGGTTGGTTCTTAAGGCGTCGGTTCGTTTTTGATTCATTCGAATCTTTTTCTCATCTCAATGCAGTGTTTTGCGTTTGACAGCTCACAGCTGACAACGCATTTTGTTATTCCTCACTCAAACTCTTCTTGCATTCAATCCATCATCAATATGATATTTGTGGTAAAGAGTAAATATATCCCTGCCTTGATGTGAGCCTTCAAACCATTTCACCTTCTTTCAGTACCAGACTGGATGATTGTCCTGAACAAAGTGTTCTGCACAATCATTGTGCAATTATTGGGTGCGAAAAGAAAACTGCTAATTGGCGGGAACACTTTTCGGACCATCTGACATCGTTAGATTTTTTTGCACGATATCAAATTCAAAACCAGCGACTTTACTTTCTGGAATGACTGTACAAAATCCTGAGATGAGGGACGATCTCCTGCACGTGAGCATCCAAATTCCGCCCTTCCAGTGTTTTCCCTTTCCTTTATGCGGCCTGACGAACATAAAGCTAAAGATTCCCGAAAATACCAAGCAAGGAAAAGACTTCAAGGTGATGCCACGGCAGCAGAAACGGCTGAAGCACGGAGACGATCTGCGAGAGCTCGAGATAAAGGAGAGGGAGTAGCGGCGATTCGAAGAAGAAATGGAGAACTTCCAGCGCGGCAAGAACAGCCCAGATCATCGAGTAACTTTTCGCGGCGAAAGATCACCAGCAATGCCGATCGATACAAAGAATCGACAGTAGAAGGTTGTTTGCCAAGAAAGAAAGATAAAAACAAATGAAGAGGAAACGGGCGCGGCTGAATTGTATATAGATGAAATCGCACTGGATGCTGAACTGGGAATTGATCGCCAAACCACTGATCTCGTAGCCATGCTTGAGGAAAAAGGTTTTTTTTTTACTGTAACTACACCTTCTTACAATAACTAATGGATGGGCGCGGGCAATAGATGACCTATCTGGAGGCGGAACTAGTTATTTCAAGTTTAAAGAAGAGCAGTTGTGGGAAAATGAGACGATACAGAAGGAAGAGGTAATACTCTGTTCGTGAAAAACTAGGCACTGTTTTAATGCATGGTGCTTTTTTTTCCTTGGATAGCTTTACAAAAATATGCTGCAAGTGAACTTTGACCTCTTTGAAGGCATTATGCAGCAAATGGATTCCCGAGCATTGTTAGATTTACCCGAAGACGATCTGGATCTGATAGAGAGTGCCTTTGCAGATACACCCCTCAAGCTAGACAAACCACTTGTACCTGCGTTTGCAAAAAATGCAAAGGGTCTTGTTCTCTTCAAACCGCCCGTTATCGTGGAGAAAAAAGAACTGGATGGGATTTACTTGCGTAACGATGGATCCAATCATCGGGTGGCGCCCAGGCCAGCTCAAGAGCCACAAGAAGGTAAATGATGGCCAGTATAGTTGACTAAGACATACCTTTTTTTTTTGGCGCATAGAAGACGAACTTGACGAGCTCTTGGCGTTGGATTCAAAGCCGAAGAATGACATAAAGAAACAATCTCCAGTTCTTTCACGACCCATGACCGGTAACTAAGCGTAGTGATAGCTGACCTATTTTGTATTCATTCTTTTAGCAGGTACATCATTACCTAAACCCACGCCTGGTAAACCGTTGCTGAAAAAACCTACAACAACGCCATCAGCAACAAAGACGCCAGGCAAGGACGATGAAGCATGGCTGGACGATCTCTTGGGATAAACGAATTTTTTTTGCACATGTCATATAGGAGGAATATAGTGTAAATAAAGATGGGTCTGGACTCAGTTGTTACGAAAGATATTGCACAGAACTTTGGCCGGATTTACTTTAGAAGGAATCCCGGATAGCCTACAAATAGGAAAACGCTTGGACCAACGCATGATACAGTGACTACTATGCACCAGCTGATCCCGCAGTAAGAGCTAATCCTAGTATAAAAAAAGGGAAAGCTGAACGTTTTAACGAGTCTATGCATGTTATCCATGTAAAAAAACTCTATGTAAAAAAAGGTTGGGGAACTTTGTTGCTATGACTCTTCATCAACGTAAACTAACTAATTTTACGTCTTTCCTGACCAGCAGTCCATGGAAGATAACCAGGAACAAATTAATACATCTCCAGTGAGGACTGTTTCGACAACCCATTCCGACGCTATAAGTAGACGGAGATCTCGATCGATCACGTCATATTTTGTGCGATGGGCATCATTTTTATGCGGTCGACCTCGCTACAAAGAACGTCTCGTATGGTGCTTCCGTCGCATTGGGGATAATGCACCGTGGCGTATGTTTGAAAAGAAGAATCAACGGCTTTTATGGAACCATAGTCGGATAAACTGCGGACGAGAATGCCACCTGCGAGATAGTGGGATGGAAAACGGCCAATATATTGTCCGAGTTGTTGTGGATGAACAGCTTGCTTTCATCATGGAACCAGGATGGCAACAGCCTTTGATATATGAAGTCATTATCTGTCATGCACCAACATGGCACGATGCGTTCCGAAAGACAACAGACGAGCAAGTGCGATAGCAACCTCGGGGAACTACTAGCTTTGGTGTCATTCTCGGAATATGGAATGTTTGGACAATGGCTTTTCAGGAACTGTCCTACGCTTTGAGGGTAGCTCTTGAAAGTAGCAAGCTTTTGTGTGAGAGGCATTTGCCGTATTGAACAACTGACAACTGTAGCGATCCGAACCATGTTTTTCACTGATGAAGTAAATATTCTCCCCTTTTTCTTTAAAGCATATCTCATATTTAGAAATTATATATACGGCCACACCTGTCACGGCTGTGTTCTTATCAGAAAGCTTCTTTTTCTGAGAGTTTCTGGTTTATAGCAATGATTAAGTGGCAAGCCAATGTTTGTGTTATTGCATGTGAAGAGTTTTGTAATACTTGTTGTTCGTCACTGATGTTCTTTTGGATAAGAATATACATAGATTAGGGCAATCTCTGAGATTGACAAAGGCCGGAATGGGAAGCTGAGTTTGAAGGATATTGACTACTTTAACCAGTTCAAACTCGGAGACTCACAGGGAATATATTAATACTTCAAATGCATCTAGTTTACGCTCAACTGCATTGATTGATCGTAATAGCATTGAACTTCTTATATGAAACAAAGCGATGGTATTTATCCTGAATAACAGTGACACAATTCGTTGGGAATGTACACCATCAAGCTCCGGATTCAAGTCGAATGATATTTTTTTGGAGGGCGATCTTTCCTTTCTGGGTTATCGGTACCTGTTTTTCCAGTTGACCGGCGCGGATACTATGACAGCAAACAATAAGCTGTATTGTAACTTAGAGTTCCAGTTTGACATGAACGTATAATGTCGTACGATTTGTTTGCTTGCGTTGCTTGTGCATTACACGCCTTGCTTTATTTAAGCATCAGTTAAATTATAGTTTCTCTCTTTTTTGTTTTGCTTTCTATCTCTAAGCTTCACGGGCGAAAAAGGATGAAGTAAGTTTATCGACCTGAAATAGATACTTAGAGTTTACCAAAAACTCGCTAGCTTGGCAGAATCAGCTCAAATGGCCTTGGATTGGCTTCATTTATCGAAGCCTTCTAAAGTTCCTGCTTGGGGCTGCGTGGCTACTGCTATTCTCGGTTTACTCGTATACGAGCAGCTGGATTATCGCCGGAAAAAGGGTCCTTTACCTGGCCCATCCTTCAAAATCCCTATCATTGGCTCGATGATGGATTCCATGTGCCCTACATTCGAAAAATATCACGACAAGTGGGAGAGTGGTGAACTTTCTTGTGTTAGTGTATTCAACAGGTATGGGCAATAGCAGTT
Organism: Apophysomyces variabilis; assembly: GCA_002749535.1. Lineage (NCBI taxonomy): Eukaryota > Fungi > Mucoromycota > Mucoromycetes > Mucorales > Mucoraceae > Apophysomyces > Apophysomyces variabilis. The sequence continues at coordinate 307,687 of MZZL01000406.1, read as the reverse complement.
CGATGAAACTCTTTCTTCTAAGCGAAATCTATCACCAAGATTTATCGTGATTGCATCAACATGTGAATTAAGCCGTAAGGTTTTGAACGCGCCTCATGAATACGTGGAACCTGCTGTTGTAGATTCGATGAAATATATCCTTTGTCCTGATAATTGGGTATTCTTGCAAGGCAAAGCCCACAGAGTATACCGCAAAGGTCTCAATCACTTGTTCCAAAGAAAAGCGCTTGGGTACGAGAAATATTGTCGGTCTCCTTGCGCATGATCATCTGATCAACTTCATTTCTTAGGACTTACCTCCCTATCCAGCAAAAAGTCTACCAGAAACATTTTGCGCAGTGGCTGGCGCTCAATGGCAAGGTCGAAGAGTACCAATGGCAATTTCGATATCTGAACCTTGATTCCTCCCTGCGGGTGTTCATTGGTAACTTCATGTCAGATTCAGTGGTCCATCAAATTTACGAGGAATACAACAACATTACGGCTGCGTTGGAGTTGGTCAATTTCCCGATCCCACTCCCAGGGACCAATGTATATAAAGCTATTCAGTCACGAAAGTTCATCGTCAAATGGTTTTTGGCCAGTGTAAAAGATGGCCGTGAGCGAATGGCAAACGGAGGTGAGATCACCTGCTTAATGGATGCATGGCTGGTGTCCATGAAGGAGGCCGAAGAAGAAGCAGAGCGACTGAAAAAGCCTGCACCACGGAGCTTTACAGACCGTGAGATCGCATTAACTATCATCACCTTTCTGTTTGCAAGTCAGGATGCCACTTCCTCAGCTCTAACTTGGGCATTCCAACTCCTGGCAGATCATCCCGATGTTCTTGAAAAAGTACGTCAGGAGCAGGCTACGCTTGATACAAAGGACATCACGTTGGAACGAATGGATAAATCTCTCTACTTACGCCAGGTAGTCAAGGAAATCCTCCGACTACGTCCTCCCGTGTTGATGGGTACGTGGACAACTAAATGCGAGGTGATCATAGTGTTACTTATGCATACGATCTTTTGTTTCTTTTTCAGTTCCATATCGAACAATCAAAGATTGGCCAATTACTGACTATTATACCGTACCCAAAAACTGTAAGTCACAGAGCACTGAACCATAAAATAGCAACAGTCTGGCTAAATTGAGGCTTCCTATGTAGCAATGATTATCCCTACCACCTACCCCAGTCTCCACGACCCGAACGCCTATCCAGATCAAGATAAATTTGATCCTGATCGCTGGGGACCTGATGGTATAGCCGAGAAGCATCCCCAAAACTTTTTATGCTTTGGTCTTGGTCCGCATCATTGTATCGGCAAGGAATATGCAATTATGCACTTAATGTCAACCATTGCCCAAGCATGTCTCCAGCTGGATTGGATCCATCACCGCACAGATAAAAGCGATCACATATCTCTATTCGCAACCACCTATCCCACGGATGGCTGTCTGTTGAGCTTCAGTCCAAGAAAAACTGCATAACTTCTTCATACTGTACCTTTCTACTTGTTATTTAATAAGCAAATTTTTTTTTACATAGCCATCCTGCGTGGCAGTTCTTATCACTATATCAGGGGGGTTTCTTTGTTCTCTCTTTATAGAAGCAGTTTCCAATGACTAGGCTTTATTAAGCAAACGATCGGCCATCAGGAACCAGAATAGTTCAACCACGAGCAGCAAAAACTTTTGTTTTTCTGACCAATGGCAGTTTCGATCCAATATTAACAAGAAAACACTTATTAAAGAATTACAAGTTCTTGGAGAGACAGCCCACATGCACTCTTTTTCTGTTTTCTTTTTCTTTTCAACGGCTGAAAGAAAGCGAGGCCCGAAGGGTCGAGCCGACTTCTTGCAAAGAAACGTGCATATACTCACTGACATATACACTCTGTCTTTTGCTTTTCAATTGCAAGACCTGAAAGGGTTGCAATGAATTTTTCGAGGTACGTTACACGAGGGGTACTTCCGTCACACCTGTCATAAACGCGCTGTAATTAGTCCACCAGTTTCTTTCTTGACCAAGTTTTTGGAGAGGCACTTATACACACACTCTCTTTTTCGGTTTAATCGCTGTAAAGAAAGCGAGGCCTAAAGGGCCGAGTCCAATTCTTCGAGAGACGCGTGCACGTACGGACATACACGCACACATATTCACATATACACACTGTGTCTTTTTGTGATAATCTGTGAAAAGAAAGCGAGGCCCAAAGGGCCGAGCCAATGATTATCTTAGTCAAAGCAATTTGATAGAGCCGGGACTTGATTCACTGCATCCTTGGGGGTCCGGGGTCTACCTGGGCTATACAGACACGAATACCTTGCTTATATGTTGAAGTACCAAGCTAAAGGCAAAGAAAGTGTAATTTTCGGATCTGATTTGATAAGCCTTAAAATCATCCTATCGGTAAAAAAGAATCTTTCAGTGTTCCTGAAAGCCACATTGTTATTGTTATCTTTTTTTTTTCGGATCTGCTTTCCTATACAGGTCTGCTTCTTATTTATCATTCCTGCAAACCTTAACAGTTGCTCTGAAGATAATTGAACAATAATCTCTATGTGGATAATGTCCCTTCGTCACAACCAGTAAGTATGGTTCGATTTCCACCAATCTTGGCTAGACATTCTTCAAAATCTGTGCCTCCTCATATGGACCAGATACAATTCGTTAATCCTCATCAATACAATCCTTTGCAGCCCATAGTATTTGTATTCCTATGTATCGACTTCCTTCTATCCTTCCATGTCCAGCTTCTTTAGCGCATTACACCAGTACATATTCATCATGTTTGCCTCCAAATGTCGTTCCATATCCATCCTTAGTACCTCCTGGTGCCATTTTATGTCCATGTTGTTTGATTCTCCCTTGCCATTGCATATCCACCACCCATGCATCGTATGACTCCTCGTATATCAACGGATTCTACAGCTACATCTCGATCTTCCATGCATTCGATTACACCATGCCCACCTGCTAATGTCCTGCCTGAGGTCTCTTCTAGACCAGTAATGTATGGCATTGCACTATGATAGCAGGATTCACTTAAAGTAGGGAAGATTCACTGAAAGTAGGAATGCTTAGTGATGTTTTCAAGGTCGTACGGAAGACCGCTTATTCATATGGCAAACAAAATTCAGTTAACTGCAACCATCACTCCTTTCCTCTTCGATCTGAATTCGAGATGGGCATAAACTAAACTTGGTTCACCTCTACTCTTAATGGTACTATATACTCTCAGCGTCAGCGGGTAGCTACTGGTAGTAACCCCTTGCACAAGATAACCGATAAGCTAATGATCACAGTTTACTTTGGCAAGCGGTAAGTAATGGCGTTTGTAGTCTGTTCATACGAAAGGTAGTTGTCGAAATGATCATATAAGGCAATGGCACTGATCAAAAAGTTTGGAAAGTGTATATGATTTTGTAAAAAAGACGGATTTTATACAACAAAGATGTTGAGGTAATGGTTAATTAGTAGTTTTTATAAAGTATAAGGGAAAAAGAAAAGAATAGAAATGGAGAGTCTTTTGTAGGAAAGAAGGAAACGCAAGAGAAAAGACCAAGACGTCAACAAATAAAAGTGAAAAGCAAGAAAACAGAGAAAAAGCAGGGGAAAGGCTTTGTATGATAGAATAAAAAAAGCTATGATTATACTAGAAAACTAGGGCCTGATTCATCTTGCCATAAGGCCATGTAACATGGAAGCAGTGATTTAAATCGAGACTCAGCACCAGTCCAGCTTGGCTTTTTAATCATATCTTCTTCAATCATCCTCTCTCTTGCTAATGACCTCTTCTTCTTCAGCAATCATTCTCATCTGTAATTGGGAATTCAAAGTATTGATTGGAACTGCTGATCTTCCACATACACAAAGCCTGCTGTCACCTTTCTGATCTGCTTGATTCCACAGAATAGCATGAAATAAAGATGGTCTAAAAGTAGCAACAGTTATCATCTGTCTCTCTTTATTATTACTATTTGATACACGTAATTCGATATTTTATAGACCTAACTGATCAATAGAGCGAGCATGAATGATGCATGGATGACGCAGGGACATTGGTATATCAATTGTCGTCAAACATATTGCATTTACTAGAAAGCGTCACATCACGTAAAATCTTGATTCCTCTCTTGGTTTTTCGCTTCTTTCTTCCTTCTCTTTTTTTTCCCACTCACTTTATGGCTTCCCGCAACAAGAGAAAGAAAAAACCACAAGCATCTACGTCTGCAGATATGCAGTCGGATGATGATTTCCAACAACTTCTTCCACCCAAAGGAAAATTAAATATGAAGATGCAAATGACTGACTCCGAGCCAGGTACTGAACATTGAATGTTGTTTTGTGATTCTTAACTTGAAGATAGGCCCTTCAACCCTTCCCAGCTCAAGCATAGTCTCTACTCAGGCTAATTCTTCCAAAGAAAAACCAAGAAGTTTGAAGGGAAAAGAAAAGGCCACGTTCGACTCTGATGATGATTTCCAACCGCTTCCTCCACCTAAAAGAAAACGAAGTATGAAAAATCAAGCGAATGACTCGGAGCCAAGTACTGTATCTTAAAATTTTAATTTTTTGGTCCTTAACTTGAACACAGCCCCTTCAGGTCATCCCAGCTCAAGTGCGGATTCCCTTCAGCCCCTTTGACAAGTAGCAAGTCAAAAGTGTTTCTTAAAGCCCAAAAAGCCTATGCAAAGCGGAGCGAAAAGTACGAGGCGAAAGCGAAATTGCAAGCGGAAAAAAAGAGTACAATGCTTGAATCTGGGAAAGAAATACGATGCAGCACTTGCGGCAAGACAGATCATGAACGAAGCACAAGTACGCTTTGCATGAATCCGACTGAGAAAAGGAAGGCTCCAAAAAATTTCAAACGAACCAGCGTAATCAAGAGGTCACTGACAAACACATGTCGATCAGTGAAGTTTATAGAAGCAATTGAAGAAGTCGTCAAACACGTTTGGGATATTACCTATGCTGGATCGCTTCTCGCAAACTGCTTTTTTGTCAGGCTGTTATCTGAAAACCGTGGCATTCCACCGATCACTCATGATCTCTGTTACCGTTTATTTTCGTTGATTGCCGGTAAAGGGAAGTCTGCAGATGATGATCTCCAGGAAGTATACGCAAATTTCAAAACTTCGATTCCTGAGTTTGATGAAGAAAAGTGCAGATCGCAAGGGTATATGACAATAGTTTCTACCGCTGCAAAAGAGTACGAAGAATCGATCAAAAACCATATAACAGCCAATTTCGAACCGAAAACCATTCAATACCTTTTAGTGTGTATGTCTGATCAAGACGACAAACTTTTTCGATGGAAAGGATTGGTGCAAGACCGAAAGATTCTGGCAGAATTTATATACAAGCAGGCTTGCGGCACCGAGGCACGATGGCCTACAGCTATACAGATAACAAAGAAAATCGTGCGTACGTCGAGACTTGTGTAGAGTCTCTTAAAAATTTCATCGGTGTTATTTTCATTGACGAGGAGAAGCTAAACGCTGAACAATATCTGTTCTTTCCGTGGCTTTTTAAAGTACTTAGGCGACTGGAACAAAAAGTGCTTATCACAGAGACAACGTCCCAAAAATATGTATCCAGCGGATACGTACATCGAATGGTAAAAGAGGTAACTAAAACTTATTTGAGCTTCTATTGTGTAATTGTCATACAGATTCTTGGCGATGTAAACTTGCCAAAGCGTTTAACGAAGAGCCTGGAAGTTGTTGTCAGAATAGCTATCCGACGAAGAAAGGAACTGTTTCTCACAAAGAAGTTTGACCGTTTACCAAAGTCTGTCATATCGAGATTACAGAATTTCATCAAGGAAACGGGAGAGGCTATTGACAATGGGACATTTAAACCAGAAAAATACACTGATCCCCGTGGCGCAAGAAGGTTCACAATGGCACCCGTGTATAACATGCAGATGCGTCATGTCACGATTGATAACCAGGCGCTCGGCCGTCTGATGTGGAAAGCTGCTTTACGCTCCACCATGTCGCCTATCAAAGCCACGGAAGTCAGAAAAGAATACTTCCAACTATTCGACATGTCAAAGATGGGTTATAAGACTCTGTAAAGTCTTGAAACCGAGAAAATTCTTTTCTGGTAAACCAATTAGTTGTGTATCACTCGGACGGCTCACAGTGATATTTAAGGGATAAAATACGAACGGATGCTACAGATGTCGAATTCATATTTAAAAAGTACAAGACTCCTTACGATCCAAAGAAGAAGCCTTTGACCCCTTCCAATATAAAAGGGAAGTATGAGGATGCGATTATCTGGGGTGTTGACCCGGGGGTATCAAGTATTTTCGTCGCCGCCGATGGGACAGGCACTTCTCAGCATCGTGTTCGTTCAACGACAACCGAAGAGTACTATTCTCTGTGGATTCAGTCATGCTACCAGGTCCCGAGAAAAATACGTGAAGGGCGATCCTGCTGTGAAGACTCTGATTGACGACATTCCATCGTTGAAGACAACCAGCATGGAGAGCTTAATCACTGCCATCCGGTACTGTATGCAACATTATGAGCATATTTCTGAATTTTTTAGCCGTGACCGAAGGTTAATCGTTTGTTAACTGTTTAATGTTTAATCGTATTAACATTTAGGCTTTGTTTTCAGATACAGCAAATTGAAGTTCCAAGTCTTATATCCAACGACAGAAAGGTCGAAGTGAAGTAGTCAAGAGATTGCTGTACGGGAGCAAGAAGTATGATCAAAGCAGTAAGCAAAAGGAACCTAAGCGAGGTGATTCGAAATGGGTTCCTCTTTCTCCGAACGATCGATCTGACGAGAAGAGCGAACCGATCATTGTCGCCTATGGAAATGGAGGGTTTTCTGGCAGTATGAAAGGCAAAAAGGCTGCACCTACCAAGGCGGTTTTCAAGGAACTACAGCAACAAGCGAGGAGACGAAAGGTAGGCTATAGAGTTATTTCATGGGCTTATGGTTGACCATGGATGGGAAAGGCTCCGACATTTGTATTTCTCATAGACGAATACCTCACATCCCAAATTTGTCCAGCATGTCAGACTTGAGATCTGCAGAAAGCGAACGAAGAAAATGATGCACAAGGCCACAAAGGCTCGACTATACATGCTGTACTGACATGTCAGAAAAAATCATGTACGGTGATGTTCTGGAATCGAGACAAAATGGCTGCAACAAATATTTTACACGTATTTCTGTATATGAGAGACAATAACAATGAACGCCCAGGCGCGTTCCGTAGGCCAAAGACACGCACAGTATTCAGTTATAGGATACTATTCCTTAACCTAGTTAGTCATCCAATACTGCTTTAATGATACCGATGCCGTGTTTCAATGGTGTTCTCATTTGATATTATGATACTAGCATGCATTCTTAACGAAAAGTCTTTTGTATTAGCTTTAATGTATATAACCTAGCATAACACCACTAAACTTTGTATGTACTAATATAGCATAGGAAACGATATCTCTTGAAAAACCTGACGTTTTAATTTCTAATATGAGGGAGTCATTATCCTGTGTGCACTCTTTTCCAAAATCAATGTCGTTCTCAGCCAACTCCGAAGTCGCAATTGACAAAAATAGAAGTCGTGCGGGTGCCCAGAAACTTTTGCGCTCAATGACAAATCAGATGTCGTATCCACAGAAAAGGTTGTCGTACAAGGCTTGGCAGATCCACCCCTATATAAACGCGTCTGCCTTCTGAGGCTGGAGATTTTTCTTCATATTTGTAATTTTACATTTCGAAATGATTAGTCGGTTTTTTTTACGAAGATGGGCAGGGCCATGTTGTTGATGAGTGTGGCTGTCCTGAACCTATGGACTATGTCGTTGATGAGGAAGTGTACGCGCTTCAAACCGTTAGTTCTCATACGGAATATTTGCGTAATATGCCTTACCAGCACAACTCTGAGTCTGTTGCTACCCATGTCCTCAAGCCAAAAGATACAAAAGTTTGTATGGGAAAAGCGGAAACTAAGCGTGTCTACACGATCTACACGGACCAAGATAAAGTAAGATTTTTCAAACTAATGTTTGAGAAGGTTTTGAGTGCATCAGCTGCTGCAAAGCAGTTGGGAATTCATGTTCGCTCGGCCCAAAGATGGGCGTTACGGTATGAAAAGGACCCTGACAGCATCTTTAAAAAGCGTCAAAGCAATGGCCGTCCTCGTATTTTAAGTGATGAACATAAGAGAGTTATCTTAGAATTTATTGACGAAAATCCGTCGATTGTCCTAGAACAGTTGATGGAGCGCTTGCTTCAGAGATTTGAGGAACTCAACGTATCCAAAACAACGCTCCATCGATTTGTGAAGAACGAATGCAACTTGTCATTGAAAAAGGCTCGGTTTCAGCCTGTAGACAGGAATAGCGAAGCTAAGATCCAAGAGCGTCTTGACTGGGTGCGCAGATGGGACATGACCAATATTGACTTTCGAACAAATTGTGTCTTTCTTGATGAGTCTGCCTTCCATATCAACATGAAACGCAGCATGGCATGGTCCAAAAAAGGGTCTTCTGCGGTGGTTACAGTACCAAAAACAAGAGCAAAAACGACCACAATCTTGGGAGCAATCTCGGCATCAGGTATCATTAAATGCAGCCTAAGACTCCCACAACCACCATCCAAGAAAAGAAAGAGAGCGGGTCATTCTGCAGTTGTAAGCAAAGGAACTGTAACTGGACATTATCTCAGCTTCCTTAAGGCCACAATGGATGAAATGGATAAGTATGAGCATATGGAGGGTTATTATTTGGTAATGGATAATGCTCCTATTCATAAAGCTGAGGATATCTCTAGATATATTGAGTCTCGGGGGTATCGGTGTACTTATCTTCCATCATACTCGCCCGAACTCAATCCTATTGAGCAGTTTTGGTCAGTTGTCAAGAGCAAGGTAAAACGCAACAGGTTTTTAGAAAGTGAGACATTGATGACACGAATCAGTGAAGCATGCAATAGCTTACGGCTGAATGCTTTCGAAGGGTTTATCTCTCATTCTTATAGATGCTTAGATAACTGTCGTAACGGAGAACCATTGTGATAATTAGCTCGGGTTAACCTTGCTGACACTGGTTTTTCCGAATGGCTGGTACCTAGTTTTTTTTTTTTTTTTTTTTTTTTCCAAGTTGGAAATACGATGGCGGGGACGTCTTCAACCTGGCGTTGGAACTGCTTGTGCTGGAAGCCGTCTAATAGCAAGGTAAAGAAATGCACATGCACCATCCTTTTTTTACTTTTAAAAGACTTTAGTGGAGTAAACGGAGAGGACAGACATGTGTCTCAACAGATGCTGTCTTTTGCGCAATAAATGCTATGCATGGATCAGCTGCGAGCGCGAGGATTATATAACGGATTCACTGTCTCTAACATACGGATATCTGTCTTTGGGTTGCTTCCTTCGCTTTTCGCGTAGTAGGCTCAGTTTTGGCATTCCCCCGTTGTCGCCCAACAAACGTTTGTGCTGATTTTTCGCCTTCTTACACTTTTCCTTCACTAACTTTACCATCATCTCTTCAACACAGTCACAGATCAGCATCAAGGTAGGACTCATTCCCTTTGGAGGGTAATCGTGGAAGCTATTACTGCTCTCACGGACTTCCACTATCAACTTCATACCATCTTGATTATATCAAGTAGCATCATTGGCTTTATTTCGTGTTATTATCTTTCAGCACTACTGTCCTGCTTAGATCCCAGACATGGCTGATGCAATCCACTCTACCCTTTATGACGCTCCAATGCCGTTTTAGATACCATAGCATTACACATAGTCATATCCGTTGGCCCCACTATTGTCGTGGATAAAAATAAATACTTTCACAGTGTATGTATGTAGGTACACTATTTTTCAGAAATAAAATGTCGCAATGACATATCGTTTCTGTGTATAAATTGTATTATAAAATTTTGCGAAATGCGGTGGACCGGTTACACAAGAAAATGGACCAGATTGTAGACCAGTTGGACCGGTTACACAAGAAAGTGGACCAGATAATGGACCGGTTGGACCGGTTATGTGAGGACTGAGCTAGACGGTGGACCGGTTAGACAAGAAAGTGGACCAGATAGTGGACCAGATAGTGGACCGGTTGGACCGGTAACATGAAATGGAAAATTACTCCTTTCACCTGCTTTTGACGATATTCGCTTTGACACGATGAAAATAACGAAAGAGCAAGCACTCTGTATGTTTTATTGCGAAGAATACACGGAAGATAACGTTGAAAGGCTTGGAAAGCATCTGAACGAGATGGAAGACCTAGAGCTTTGTTACCTGCAAGACCCGACTGACCCAGTGTTGATTTCCA
>MZZL01000406.1:269541-287352 GCA_002749535.1 Apophysomyces variabilis | reverse complement strand
AAAAAAAAAAGCCTCAGGATTCTTCTTCTAAAAAGTCATCTCTTTGTTTTCATTTTCATTTTCATATTCTTCCTCTACCCTTCTCCTTCCATATAACTATCTTTTTGCCTTTCCCATCTTCCATTGTGTTGTTTCTCTTTCCCTTTTCCCTGTTCCACTGTTCAGGGTTTTTTAATGGACTGTTCCTTTACAGACCGGACGAGAGCAATTAGGCTTAAACAAGCGTGTGTTCACCGTCATTAATAAAAATTAAAGATTTTCACCGTACCTCTAAAACTCAAAATGATTTTAGAGGTACTTTTTCGATTTCCTTTTTCGGGGGGACATCTAAGAGGGTTACCTCTAAAATATAGTCACCTAAGCTGAGTCGCTTGGATCTTCATCAGGCAAGAGGGGTTGCTTACAGTTGTAGTTCTTATGGGTCATGGCTATAGTTCCTCGTGTAAAAACGCAGGATGCGGAAGAGCTCTTTCTCCATGATGCTATGAATGAGACCAACGATGAATTGCCCAGTCGGTGGACAAAACAGTCTAAATAAGAGGAGTTTGTGCTTCTAACCATCTCTTTGCATAGTAACCACGTTGGCTGTATCCTCAGTTACTGTGGAATTGACAGCTTTTAGCATATGTTAACAACATGCGTTTTATTTTGCCCGTTGTACGCAAGCTATCCTGCAATCAAACAAGTATTATCGTCATTCAATAGCTGCTCGCGGCTGAATATTTTGACTTTGTGTTGCTGTGGCAATTGATCGACTATAATATTCTCTAGATTTGGGGTATTGCTATTCATCATAACCATTAGTTGTTGCTTTTTCGCCGCTTTTACTATATCTCACCTGATAAATTGCTTGAGATCTTTGGTGTTCGTTGTCAGCCCAGCGAAGTCAAGGACGACGAGAGAAACTTTGGGGGTGACGGCAAGGAAAGAAATCAAGTCTATTTGAAAGATCGCTTTCAGTCTAATTCAATAGCTACAACAATCCTATTGTTTACCTTGCGTAGTACCAGCTACATCTTCTAAGCTTGCCATGTTGAACTTGTTATAGAAGTCCCTGGTGCTAATTTCGTCGCCAGCAGCAGAATAAGGGGAGACAAAGGCCTTGTCCACCAAAGACCTCGTTCGCATGAGGTTCACCATCCTCTGTAGGAGGCGCACTCGAGTTTCGTCATCTTCGACGGTGCGTGATTTGCGACAGTAGCCGATGATGGTGCATCAACTTTCATCTTCTTCAAGTGCTCATGGTATCGTGGAATGTATTCTTTTATGCCTTTAGCGACATCGTCTAGAAAGGAATTCGCTTATGGCCATCTCCTTTCGCAAAGTCAGCAGATATCTTACCATGTAGTTTTGCATCCAAGACGTACAACTTACGATAGCGGATCTTCCTCCCGTCTGTTGCTTTGCTGATTTTCCTTTCCACCGCGGCTTGAGATAGATCAAGCTTACTCTTTGAACACCACTGTGCAAAGTACACGGAGGTCTTATCATCAAACATCGTCGTATACCTTGAGACTGTTGCTTGGATTTCGCTCATTGTCATTATTTTTAGCTGATAAGCGTCAGTGTGTGGATTCTCTTGAAGAAAAACTTCATTCAAGAAATCCTTCACCATTTCGGCAGACACTTATATAAGGTTGGAACCGTCATAAATCGGATGTCGTTATAATCAGTCAAATCATCACTTACTCAACATCGGATCAGAAGTGACTTTTCCAGCGATACAACTTAAGTCTTGAGCGGCATAGCGGTGGTACCGGAAAGGGTTGCAAAATAGTTTCCGCTTGGAAATCAACACTGGGTCAGTCGGGTCTTGCAGGTAACAAAGCTCTAGGTCTTCCATCTCGTTCAGATGCTTTCCAAGCCTTTCAACGTTATCTTCCGTGTATTCTTCGCAATAAAACATACAGAGTGCTTGCTCTTTCGTTATTTTCATCGTGTCAAAGCGAATATCGTCAAAAGCAGGTGAAAGGAGTAATTTTCCATTTCATGTTACCGGTCCAACCGGTCCACTATCTGGTCCACTATCTGGTCCACTTTCTTGTCTAACCGGTCCACCGTCTAGCTCAGTCCTCACATAACCGGTCCAACCGGTCCATTATCTGGTCCACTTTCTTGTGTAACCGGTCCAACTGGTCTACAATCTGGTCCATTTTCTTGTGTAACCGGTCCACCGCATTTCGCAAAATTTTATAATACAATTTATACACAGAAACGATATGTCATTGCGACATTTTATTTCTGAAAAATAGTGTACCTACATACATACACTGTGAAAGTATTTATTTTTATCCACGACAATAGTGGGGCCAACGGATATGACTATGTGTAATGCTATGGTATCTAAAACGGCATTGGAGCGTCATAAAGGGTAGAGTGGATTGCATCAGCCATGTCTGGGATCTAAGCAGGACAGTAGTGCTGAAAGATAATAACACGAAATAAAGCCAATGATGCTACTTGATATAATCAAGATGGTATGAAGTTGATAGTGGAAGTCCGTGAGAGCAGTAATAGCTTCCACGATTACCCTCCAAAGGGAATGAGTCCTACCTTGATGCTGATCTGTGACTGTGTTGAAGAGATGATGGTAAAGTTAGTGAAGGAAAAGTGTAAGAAGGCGAAAAATCAGCACAAACGTTTGTTGGGCGACAACGGGGGAATGCCAAAACTGAGCCTACTACGCGAAAAGCGAAGGAAGCAACCCAAAGACAGATATCCGTATGTTAGAGACAGTGAATCCGTTATATAATCCTCGCGCTCGCAGCTGATCCATGCATAGCATTTATTGCGCAAAAGACAGCATCTGTTGAGACACATGTCTGTCCTCTCCGTTTACTCCACTAAAGTCTTTTAAAAGTAAAAAAAGGATGGTGCATGTGCATTTCTTTACCTTGCTATTAGACGGCTTCCAGCACAAGCAGTTCCAACGCCAGGTTGAAGACGTCCCCGCCATCGTATTTCCAACTTGGAAAAAAAAAAAAAAAAAAAAAAAACTAGGTACCAGCCATTCGGAAAAACCAGTGTCAGCAAGGTTAACCCGAGCTAATTATCACAATGGTTCTCCGTTACGACAGTTATCTAAGCATCTATAAGAATGAGAGATAAACCCTTCGAAAGCATTCAGCCGTAAGCTATTGCATGCTTCACTGATTCGTGTCATCAATGTCTCACTTTCTAAAAACCTGTTGCGTTTTACCTTGCTCTTGACAACTGACCAAAACTGCTCAATAGGATTGAGTTCGGGCGAGTATGATGGAAGATAAGTACACCGATACCCCCGAGACTCAATATATCTAGAGATATCCTCAGCTTTATGAATAGGAGCATTATCCATTACCAAATAATAACCCTCCATATGCTCATACTTATCCATTTCATCCATTGTGGCCTTAAGGAAGCTGAGATAATGTCCAGTTACAGTTCCTTTGCTTACAACTGCAGAATGACCCGCTCTCTTTCTTTTCTTGGATGGTGGTTGTGGGAGTCTTAGGCTGCATTTAATGATACCTGATGCCGAGATTGCTCCCAAGATTGTGGTCGTTTTTGCTCTTGTTTTTGGTACTGTAACCACCGCAGAAGACCCTTTTTTGGACCATGCCATGCTGCGTTTCATGTTGATATGGAAGGCAGACTCATCAAGAAAGACACAATTTGTTCGAAAGTCAATATTGGTCATGTCCCATCTGCGCACCCAGTCAAGACGCTCTTGGATCTTAGCTTCGCTATTCCTGTCTACAGGCTGAAACCGAGCCTTTTTCAATGACAAGTTGCATTCGTTCTTCACAAATCGATGGAGCGTTGTTTTGGATACGTTGAGTTCCTCAAATCTCTGAAGCAAGCGCTCCATCAACTGTTCTAGGACAATCGACGGATTTTCGTCAATAAATTCTAAGATAACTCTCTTATGTTCATCACTTAAAATACGAGGACGGCCATTGCTTTGACGCTTTTTAAAGATGCTGTCAGGGTCCTTTTCATACCGTAACGCCCATCTTTGGGCCGAGCGAACATGAATTCCCAACTGCTTTGCAGCAGCTGATGCACTCAAAACCTTCTCAAACATTAGTTTGAAAAATCTTACTTTATCTTGGTCCGTGTAGATCGTGTAGACACGCTTAGTTTCCGCTTCTCCCATACAAACTTTTGTATCTTTTGGCTTGAGGACATGGGTAGCAACAGACTCAGAGTTGTGCTGGTAAGGCATATTACGCAAATATTCCGTATGAGAACTAACGGTTTGAAGCGCGTACACTTCCTCATCAACGACATAGTCCATAGGTTCAGGACAGCCACACTCATCAACAACATGGCCCTGCCCATCTTCGTAAAAAAAACCGACTAATCATTTCGAAATGTAAAATTACAAATATGAAGAAAAATCTCCAGCCTCAGAAGGCAGACGCGTTTATATAGGGGTGGATCTGCCAAGCCTTGTACGACAACCTTTTCTGTGGATACGACATCTGATTTGTCATTGAGCGCAAAAGTTTCTGGGCACCCGCACGACTTCTATTTTTGTCAATTGCGACTTCGGAGTTGGCTGAGAACGACATTGATTTTGGGAAAGAGTGTATGTCAATTTGCACCAAATATGGGTGTTTCCATTGAGGCTGTGGCAAACTCCGATACCGCGCCACATCCTAAAGAGTCTTCATCGCTCACCAGTGTTTCGCTATGTCTTATATTTACGAATATCTGCTATACACAAGTAGGATAGCTAGGCCTTGAATTTCATTCAAACAGAAACCAACTGCTTCTGATAGAAAACTCGATTTGTAGGACGATTGGAATAAATCGAAGACATGAAAAAGCAAGACGAGTCAAAGAGTTGCTGATGTGTTGACCGTTTCCAAGTAAAGCCCGCCTCTGCTGAGCAACTCTGGGCGTGTCTTTTAAAGTTTTCTTGTGGTATTTTTTTTGGATATGTTTTTCTTTTTACCAGAACTGTCTTTGCATTAACTTTTTCCCGCTGGCCGTATAATACCATTCATGCCTCGTCCTCAAAGTGAAATATGGCAATATTTTACCATTCACGAGAATACGAAAGGAAAAGGGGCCAAGGCACGGTGTTCCTTCTGTGGACATGAGCAGGCATGTGGTGTCACTCGCTTACATCAGCATCTCTTGCGAAAATGTTCCGAGATTCCATTGCAGTTACGAGATGAGCTGCGGCAAAAAGAACAGGAAAGAAACCATGCTCAGTCAGTTCTCCCAGTCGGCATAGCTGTTAGCACAGCAGCAATGAACGACCTGGAAAACTCTTTAGACTACGCAGCACGCGTGTTGCACACCCCGGTCGCTTTGCATGATCGATCTGCAACGACGACAGCAACCAACGCAACAACAACAGCACGACAATCAATCAGTATTACATCATCCTCAGCATCATCTATCGAACGACCACCAAGACAAGCATTTCTGGATTGGCATTTGGCACGAGCCATGTTTGCTGCTGATATACCATTTGATGCCATCGAACACCCCTTGTTCATTGATTTCCTCAAACGACTGCAGCCAGAATACGTGCCACCAAAGAAAAGCCGGTTACAGCAGTTTCTGCTAAAGGAGCAACACTGGGATCTGATCAAATGGGGTAACACGGATTCTAGCTCGAATACGCCAGCGACACAGCAACAGAGGCACCATTCTTCTTCGCCCGGCCAATCTGACCAACTTAACCAACATAACCAAGAAAATTACTCCCTTTCTATCACTACAGATATGCAAGGTGCTTTATAACCGGATGATGACTGGACTACGTAATTTTTCTTTCTTCCAAAAAAATGCGTTGCAAGAAAACGTACTGAAGATGATCAGCAATGGTTTTTTGTCCGAAGAAAGAAAGCATATCGACGCAGTTAAAATGTTCATTGATTAGCGCTTCCCGTTGCACCCGGAGATTGTAACGGGAAGCAACATAAAAAAATTCTGGGCCCGTGTGGCTAAAATCAATGTTGCGTATTCATGTCATTCACATGGCGAGTTGGACGCTAGGAAAGGGAAAAACTACATGATAATTTTCTCAACCTAATCTTACAGCAACAAGTTGCACATTAATCATGCGTGGCCGTGTACGTAGGTTGGCCAATTGAGACTTCTAGAGACTTTGGGAATTCTGAGATAGTCTTTCCTTTCCGTCAGTATTTTCTTGCTGACAAAGCGGGGCAAGGAAACAATGCATAGCTAATTTGATATTGCTTATAAGCGAGCGACGAACTCTGGTATAGTGACGTACGATTGCTGGAGATTTGTTATACTGCCGATATCAAACGTAAGATTTGACTACCCTTCCTTTATGATATAAAGGATTTTTTAAGCCTGCATATTTATCATTTGCAGATTCAGTAGGATATGGTTAGAGACACCATACGCTATATGCATCGCGGTATTGGCAATCTTTTGACGGGAAGTAAAAGGTTTGCTACTGGAATCTGCTGAATACGAACGTCCCATATCCCGTTTCGGTTCGCTTGTGCAGAAAGAGTACGTTCCTGACATATTAATCCTTCGTTACTTTTTAACAAGCGGTATTCTTTTGATGTTTGTTTACTGGTTTGCAACAGACCGTTTTTAAGCTGCACTCATAGCAACAAGCGTAAGTCGATTGCAGCTGCTTACACCGGTTATTGTACTTTATCACGTCATTATCAAGCACACACACATCAGGAACAATGTCTTAAGGTTATGAAAGAGTTATCTTGTCTTTTCACGTTGTGGACGCGTCGAAACCTAACCTAAACTGCTGGATTTTTGGAAACTGACAATATATATGGCCTATGACATGATCTATTATGTTCTACTGAGCGCATGTGGGTGGTTATTAACTGGCGTTCACTTGTAATTCATCGCAACGTAAAAACAAAGGTACGATTTCGGAGAACAAATCTCTATTTACTTTGGTTTTCATGGTTGAGCTGCACGATCGATGAGTGATCAATCGTCAACTACTCATTCTCACCCTAATGCACTTGGTTCGTTCCCACAACAACAGAATAGCCAAGACGTCGATGACAATGACGATGATTTTCAGCAGCAAACCTTCGTGAGACGAGACATTCAACGGAAACAACAGCAGCAATGTGAATCAGAGGAAGAAAATGAGGAAAAAGCTACCGAAGAAACGTACATTTGCTCCTTATGCAATGAACCTTGGACAGTAGGAGGGCCTCATCAAATTGCCAGCTTAAAATGTGGGCATCTCTTTGGCTACAGGTGACTCTCTGTGCGATCAAGCTCGGCCAACTCTAAACAAGGGAAATTTTGTAGCTGCATCTTACGAGGCATTGCAAGGGCGACTCGTCAGGGAGTTAAGCTCAAACTATCGATGGATAACGTGGAAATCAAAGCCAAATGTCCCGTTTGCGGGTAAACAAGAGACCGAATACACAGATGTATAGGGTAAACTAAGCCGGATACCCCCCCATAGCCAACCAACTACCAAGCATCAAGTGAGAAAGTTAACTGCCCCTAAAATGATCAGCCAGAAGTCAGACATACAGCAAAAATTGAAACAAGATATCCAGGCGGCGAAGCAGAAGATAGCGAAACAGGAAGAGGTCATAGCAGATATCAGTGAACAATTGGTGTACTATCGACAGCAACTTACTGTTATGTCTTCAGAGGTAGCTTCTATGAAAAAGGTGCATATTATATACGAAGTAGATACAATTATCTCATCCTCTTTTTTGCTCTTTTCAAAGACAGTGGAACAAGAAGATCTATGACTAGAGACCTAACGAGACAGGTTCCTGAAAAAGGGGAAGAGAGATCAAGATCGCTATTGTGCTTAGGATCGATCCCAACACTATTCCACCGTGCGCAGTGAACCTTTATCTGGGACCACTATGTGTATAGGATTGATCTGGATTTTTAGCAAAAGTAGACGCTTTAGGGGTCTAGGGAAACAAATTGACAGGTATAATTATGTTTAGACGTCATGGCTCTCAGTAAGACATCCTATCTTGGTAAAGATTGATATATATGACTTATAGTTTATCTTTTAAGGAATATTCTGTAGCGAATCATTTTATGCATTTTTAGTGTATTATGATATAGGTACTTCTGATGAGAATATGTGTATACTTAACCACATTTTCTCCTTTTCAAGGTCATACAACGGTAGAAAATGAAGTCTGTTAAGTCCAGTGGCCTGATTAAGGTGCCGAGAAAAGTCGTATTGCATATCTAAGCAATGTGTGGCAATGGTTGTTCTCTTTAAATTTGTACCACCATCCGGTCATTATAGCAGTTAATTGTGAATATCTTTTGTTTGATAGATCTGCATATGGGTGTATCACGAGAAAACAAGATATAGATGAATGATAGAAGATAGTCGGCTTCCTCTTTTTCTTCGTTTCTGAGTCCAACCCGGAGTTCAGTGCATCATACTAGAACCTTTTCGTTGTGACACCTAATGCAACAATACCAATTTTGTTCATCCTCTACCAAGCCTTTTATAGTAGAGGACCCTTCAACGTTTTGGGCTTTTTTTTTCTATTACCGCTCTTTCGTTTTCGTCCTTCTTTTATTCCCACACTTTTTGTTTATTTCGCTCTTTCACCTCTTTTCAAATTATAGAATGGTCCCAGCTCCAGCAACGCAGTCGATTGCTGACCTCACTACGAGATTCCATAAGACACAGGGAGACGTGCCGCCACATCTTATAGGCGCATCTACTACAGTCGTAGGCAACAATCTATACCTGTTCGGAGGCAGACTGAAGGCTTCACGGCAGATATCCAACAAGTTATTTGTACTCTCACTGAAAACGTATACTTGGAGATGTGTGACACCAAAGAACGAACAGCCAATTCCACGTTATTTTCATTCAGCTGATCATCACAACCATCGAATCTATTTCTTCGGAGGTATGAGTTGCAGCAAATCTACATCAAATGGTCTTCAGGCACTTGGCGATCTATTTGTATTGAATATTGCGGACAAGGATGGCCTTTTCTGGGAATACCCCACTTCGGCAGCGAACCTTCCGTTAGCGCGCTATGCTCACTTGTCGAGCATTACTGAGAACAATCTGGTTATCATCGGAGGTCAAGATATTAATAACGAATATATTGCAGAGGTCAATGTCTTTGATTGTGACAAGCAGAAATGGAGTCGTTCGTTTCCTACTCGTTCGTTTTACGGTGCCTATCGATCCGCCGCTGTGGCTGTCACACCTTTAGCCCCAACTCCGCCCACCGTTACTGACGTGACGAGTTCGGGGTTCCTTTTACCAGAGGAGGATGAAGAATCGTCTCCGATAAAAGCACCATCAGCAGTTTATATGTATTCAAACTACAATGTAGAGGATCGACCGCGGCAGCTGCATGTACTGAATATGTCTTCCGATAATTCGGTTGATGTCGTTGATCGGTCCAATCAATTTTTAGGCAATGTTGTGCCCCCCCACTTACGCTTTCCGACCTCGTACATATGCGGGCAATTTATGATCGTGGCAGGCCCTTGCATCACATCAACTGTAAACCAGTTTCACATATGGGCGCTTAACTTGGTCACCATGGCATGGACGCGTGTCGATGCGGGTCCCGCACTAACTAAGGGTTCCTGGCTTCGTGGGGCACTTTGTGAGATGACAAATCGATTCCTTGTGTTCGGAAACCCTCATCGTTCAATCCAAGAAGACTACACACACAGACTGGTCAGTTACGAATATGTAGTCAGCGTGGATACAGAGGCCTTTGGCATCTACCGAGCACCAGCTACATCCTATGGCGCAGCAGCTCAAGGCCTAGGTCTCTCTATTCTCAACGATGCGTCGCTATGCGACTTAACAATTGTCACTACAGACCATCAATCCATACCCGTTAACTCTGCTGTTCTTGCCCAACGATGGCCATCCGTCCGAAAGATCTTACGACCCCTCTGCTCCCCCGAAAACGTCGATCCAACAATCGAAACATCACACCAGCTGACATTCCCCGATACACACGCCGTTTTAATCGCCTTTCTTCAATTTATCTACACTGATCACCTTTTAACAGCCCAGCAACACCAACCGCAGATTTTATCACGTTTGCTACTCCTTGCCGATCTATTTGGTATCGGTCGCCTCAAGGAATTGACAGTGCATGCACTGCATCAGATGCTCAACATGTCCACTGCATCGATGATCTACGAAACTGCAGCTCTATCCAACTGTCTCTCGCTTCAGATCCGCGCTCTTCGAGTCTTAATCAATGCAAAGAAGATGTTGCAACGCAAGCAACAGCAACAACAACAACAACAACAGCAGCAGCAGCAGCAGCAGCCTCCTCATAGATTATTACATACAGATAGACCGTTAACACCACATCAACACATCGAAACCTATGGCACGGTCCGATCCAATGCAACTACTGCATCGCCTCATCAACCTTTATCTAAATTATTGCAGCAGTATGATATAAATCTGGACCATATCGATAACGATAGCGCACATCTCTCAACACCATTATCCCAGAGGAATTTCGGAACATCGCCCACTTACGACCACACTGCGTTGAGCCCGTCGCAGTCGTTGTCTTCTTCCATTCATACTGAGTCGGATCCTGGACGATCCTTTTCAGTATCCTCTTCTGCCGCATCTAGCATCAAGACTCCGACAACCTCTCAACACTTAGAGCTGCCCAACAAGCAACTCCGGTCTGGTCCCACTTTCTGGCTCCCTACTTCTTCCAAAAAGAAATCAAACAAACCAGCAATGGGCAGCCCACCCTCGCGGTCTAAATGGCGCCCCGTTGAATATAGAACGCCTCATTTGTTGAATACATATAATTGATCAACTACCGCTTAGAAGCAAAGTTATCTATATACTTAAAAGAAATAAAACTTGCACTGTCTGGGGCTGGATCCCACGTCAACTAAGCAAACAACCTCGCGGCTAGATGTGTAACGTTTATTTGATTCGCCACGTGGAACGTGGCAAACTTTGTCCTGCATATCCACAAGATCAAGTCCGATTTTGGGCTGAAGCCTTTGCTGGTTTTCCTTTTATGGGCAGTCGTTAAATTGCTATGCAGCAAAGAAAAAAAAAACTGAGAGCGAGTTACACTTTCAAACTGTTTCGCGCGTCTATGGTTACAGTGCGTTGCTTACTGAGCTGTATTGCATGCGCTGACATAAGCAGGAAATGTGACCACTTCCTACGACAGGGGACGCTTCAAAGGGGAGCTTCATTCTTTTAATAGCTCCAAAAAATTTATGTGGGAAGAAGCCAAGGAGTCCTTAGTTTAGTGTACATATCTGCATTAATTCCATGGGAAAATTCTAACGTCAACCATATCTCCTATCCTTTTAAAGTGGATTTATAATGTTTAAAGGTACGATCAATCTTTGCACAGCCCCTCATCCCGGACACAAAAATATGGTGGAAAGGATAAACGTGGAAGTGGCTATGTCATGCTTATAGAACAAAGCCTCCTGCATCTGTGCAAAAATTGACAGAGATCCACGGTAACTTACCACATACAGTATTTTATACTGCAAGTAAAAAGAAAAAAAACAAAATCAACTATTCAAACACAAAATGTTATTCGATAAGCTAAATCAGAGTACCACTCCATTCATACCATCCTTTCATCGTCGATACATAAACTTTCAAGAAAGAGTATGGGATCAATAACAATATTTGTAGTTCTCCTGGTATTCCTAGTTTAAAATTTTGGCAAAATAAAACATTTGATTATTCATGGTCGTGAAAGACAACCTTTGCAACGCATTATACATGATAAGATGGTACAACGGTGACATTGTTGCACTAGGAGGCAATAGCTTTGATAACCTGTTATAGTTTAGCAAATAGACTCGTAATCAATATGCTTTCACAGACGTATTATAACCAGAACCACAATCTGCAGTTCGATACTGACAGTATTAGTCACTGACCGAAGATATTTTAAGATTAGCAGGAATTGTAGCTCTGCACCATGCCTATAAAGCATTCGATTTCTATGGATGTAGTGAATAAAAATATGATCGCCTAAAATTACTTTATCTTGTATTTGCAAAGTACATCGGACACATAGATACAATTTAATAAGAAGGTGGAGGATAACCGCCATGATAGCTGCCATAGCCATGGCTACCTTGCGCTGGCCCACTTCCTGGCATAGACATTGGTGGGATATTAGGCTGTTGTGGTTGCGGGGGGCGATAAAATCCACCAACATGATGTTGTTGGGGCGGATAGCCAGGTTGAGGTGCAGGAGGATATCCTTCTCCGGGAAAGCTCTGGTTGTGCATACCAGCCGGTTGTGGTGATGAGGAAGGATAATCGTAGCCTGTCGGATATTGGGACGGTGGTGGTGGAGGATATCCCGTAGTGCTGCCATAACCGGCCGAGGGGTTTGGCAACTGTACGGGAGGATACCCAGCAACATTGCTATAACCAGTCGAGGAATTGGGCGACGGTGCAGGGGGATAACCTAGGGTTGGCCCACTGTTTGCAATTGGGCTTTGCTGTGGCTTTGGAAGTGGTGGTGGATAAGATGAGGTTGGCACTGACTGTGATGGTGTAGGATGTGTTGCTTGAGGCTGTAGTCCCGGCTGCGTATGCGATGGCGCAGGGTAACCCGAAATTGGGGCCTGCGCTGGAGACGGTGTTGTATCTACGTTTGATCCGACGCCAACTACTTTAATATTGTCTGGTAATTTAGTCAGTTCTGGTGGTACGCCCACTTCAGCACCATAGCCCAATCGCGGCTGACCAAAGCTTTCTTTCTTATGCAGCGGGATGGATGTGGTGGCCATATTAAGAGCATGTTCAAACTGATGATATGGTTCAAAATACCACAGCTGGTTCATGTTGTCGGTTTCCTTGCGTTTATACAGGAGAACCTGAGCACCTCCCTTCTCACTATCACCCTATCCATAAAGAAATCCGCTCAGTTGCCTGACAAACCTCCTCGTAGTCTACCTTAATATCCAAAACCATGCTTGGATATACTTTAGAGCAAATGGATCCACGGTCATATATCCACTACAATAGTTTGCCGTATCGTTTTGGTAAACGCGAATGGATCCTAATGGGCTAAGTACGTACCTCTTGCGATTGGCTGCTTTCTTTTCGTTTGTTCTGTACAATCACTTTATCTTTCTTGAAAGCGCCTGATAATGGGTTTATACATGTTGTTATCGTGTTTTTTTTCCTTACTTGACCGGATATCTAATACTAAATTGCATCGACTCATAATAAATATCTCTGCTTTCACGTATCCAACCGTTCCAACTCACCATGACCAGACTTCTTATTCACAATACGACCATTATCAAATGTCCATAATCTTCAGAATAGAGTAAGCAATCCTTATTTGTATAACGAGATATATTTACTGATTATCGCTGTCTTGAAACTTTTGTGGCCAAACAATGATGTTGGCATCTTCCTGTACCAAATCTTGTAAACACATGGACTGATGCCAACGAAAATGGCAATTACTTACCTTTGTCTGTCCATCGTACACATCTAGTGCAAATCCATGTTTATTCGAAAGGATGTAAAAGTAGCCAGGTGGAAACATTGTTAAGGACCGAAATCGGGTTAGTAAACTGCGAGAGGGCGTTTACTTCAGGCTCAGAGTCACGGGCGGCGGCTGAAACTGAGTGAAAGTGGATGGACGATAATCATTTGATAGGTCATACCGCTGGTTAATGCGTTTGCGAACCAACGCTGAGAAACTTGTATCTTGCAAGGTAATCTGCGCCACTCCCAAGGCTACTTTTGCGCCAGCAAATGACTAATCTTTGCACTAAAAGTGGTAAATTTCTCGCTAGTATATTACTGTAACAGAATACTCGTTGAAGGTAAAAAAGCCGTGCTTTTACCGTGCATAATTCAATATCTTGTTCAGGTCTAATATAACAATATAAAGCATCATCTTATTGCCTTACTGACAATGTTCATTAATGGAGCAGAAAGACAAGAACCGATGAGTTGAGCATTGCTGTTGTACTCTCGCAACTTACATTAGCTGAGGAAGATGTCCGCGTCGGTTAAGCTATATATAAGCTAGTCTATAATAAAGAATACTTGAGTGAAGATATCCGTTTTCATTCCATTCCCTATTTCTATTTAATATGGGCGCATTCTTACGCTACAAACTGTCAATCTATGTAAATGGATGCTTGTATTATAAGTACCTTGCTGATGACCCATCAATAAAAGCTGCAAATACATGCTTTCGTCTAATTCCTTGAAGACAGTCTTTTCTATACAAGTCATCCAGGCTTGGGTTGCTGTTTTATCTCTCTGTGCTTCCTTCTTTTTACCTGCTATCTTACACTGTATGAGCGATGTCACTTCCACTGCATGTTAAGCGAGCAAATACCTAAGTTGTCATTGTCTGTTACTAAAAGTGTGGTCTAGAGCATTCCAGGATGGTGTCGGGTAGATTTACATGGTCTGTCCATAGATATTCTAAAATCTTACGCGCTTGCCTCCGCGATATGTTGGGCCAGCACAGGCAAAATTTAGTTTTTCAGGCAGTCGATAGCGTAGATTCTCTTTGGACTCACTTTGATCTTTAGGGTAGAAGTAGGACACAAATGTCCCGCAGACCAACTTAAACACTAACATTCATCTGCATTGCAAGTTGGTAAGTTCCGAAAACATTACACAAGGCTTACTTTTCAACGTCGGTCTCGGTTACGTCTCATTCTACCGGAACTCAAACGTCCTCTTTTGATCGAATGCCGATAATGGCACTATTATGATGAATCTCCGATGCTTCTTATATTCATACCACCTTGTAAGATCCCAATGTTATGCTCGTATTCATTTTATTCATAAAGACTCCATCATTGCGAACAAAAAGGGAGAACACAAAACCGCACAGGTATGTTAGTCCTTGCTTCATCAAGGAAACCTAAGATGCTCTAACACTCATATAACTAATGCGCAGATACTAAAAAGCTTCACTAAATCTATGATACAGAAAATGTTCCTAATCTTTTAGTTTGATAACAATATACAACGAACGTGTATTTTAACCATGCAATAAGAAGGAAAACCGGTTACATGTCTCTTATCCATGGATTAAATAGTTTATTGAGCAAGAAAATATCAAGACAGTCAT
Organism: Apophysomyces variabilis; assembly: GCA_002749535.1. Taxonomy (NCBI): domain Eukaryota; kingdom Fungi; phylum Mucoromycota; class Mucoromycetes; order Mucorales; family Mucoraceae; genus Apophysomyces; species Apophysomyces variabilis. Next base: position 272,278 of record MZZL01000406.1, on the reverse strand, counting down.
AAAGTGAACAGAGAATGAACCAAATCGCTTCGATTACTAGATAAATATAGCTTCCCTTTCCCTGGCCTGCAAAGCGCCTGAACTCAGACAGCACCTATGCAAAGGGAAAAAGGAGGAGGGAAAAAAAGTAGTATCAGACTATACGTGTTGTTTTGTACCTGGGAATTCTGCACTGGTGCTGCATGATTGTTATAAGGAGAGGAGTTATCGAAAAGGATGGAAAAAGAAAACAAAACCAACATAACAGGGCGGCTTTCCAATAGAAAAAAGAAGAAAAAGCAATAAGCAAAACTTACCTACAACACTACAAAGAAAGTGCCACCTATTGTGTTCTAGTTAATGTGTTCATAATTTACAAATGGGTTTCCTAATGTTCACAATCTCAAAGCAATTGGGACACACTCAAGGAAAGCATCTACTAAATCTATCTACAGTAGCATACCTCACTCCATCTCACCCCATCCCTTTATTTCTACCCTTACTGTATCTTCCGTCACTTTCCTTATGTCAGAGTAACTACCTTTACTACGACCATAGTTGTGTATAAGAGCATTTTATGAGATATTCTACGGTTAAAGATGGTTAATGACAAGAGTCAAGAAATAGAACAAGCTAAAACAAATGCATAACGCGTAAAAAAACTTACCAGTCTATTTACAGCAAGTGATAATGCTTGCCGTGAGTCTTGTTTACTGTTACTGCCAGCCAGGTGAGAAGCTATATATCAAGATGGAAAGACAATCAGATTGTCATACTTTAGTCAAAAAGCAAGAAAAATGAAAGAAGTTCAAAGGGAAAGCCGCCTGGCGTAATAAAAGAGAAAGGGAAAGAAAGAAAGGTTCCAGAGTCCAAAAGGTTTTGGCGGGAAACCATCCCCTTTTGACGACAATGGTCTGAGCAGCATACAATGTAAAGACAGTCTGTATCAACCCATATCGAGCGAACTGATAAACATTCGTTTGGGTACTGTACATTCACCTTTTCTTATCTTGTCCTATCTCATGTACTATAAGAAACCATATTTCAATCAATAGTATGCGTCGCTCCAACGGTATTCTGTTTGCACTTGTAATCTCTTTTGGTTCTGGAACGGTCATCATATCCTTTGATTCAAAACAATTATGCTTCTTTTGTGTAGCCTGACCCCTATTCCCGGGTTCCGAGCTGAGCTTGGTTGACATTGCGTATGATCGCCAGAGATGATTCTGTCTTGGGCCACTACGTCAATCTCTTGTTTGCTCCAGTGCCACACACTCCACCAGTGTCTTACATGACTTTATAAAAAAAACGTTCTACTTCTTTTCATTGAGTAAAAAGGGCAGTCTCCCTTTTTCGTGTCTCTACTGTTCTGTTGATCATTTACTTACAATCATCGGTATCTGAAAGGTTTGTTTATCTCGTAATGCCATCAATGCAAAAAAAAAATCATGTGAAAATACCGCTTTCTGCTTTAGGAAACTTGTTAATGAGCGATATTCAGTTGCGATTGATGAACAAGAAAAAGAGTACGAAATGATATTTCTTTTGATCTTACTTTATGAGCTACAAAGAATGTCTCTCATTATTTCCTTCTTTACTTTTCAACGAGAGAATAAAAGTAAAGAAGTACAGTCCTTCATACAAATGCCAAATGTCGAACTTATTTTTAAGTTTTAACCCGGTAGAGTGGGTCACTCATGGTAATTTACTGCCATGTCATAAAAGGAAAAAGCGGTAACGGATACCGAATACCGGAAAATAAAGCTCTCAAACTCTGATGTGCATAGTGTCAACTTCTGAGCAGTGAATAGAAGGAAGGACACACTTTTCAGTTGAAGAACAATCAAATCGGTTAGTATATCTTTTTGGTTTATGTTTGAGAAAGGTTCAGGAGCTGAATACGCGATCTGACGAAGGTGATCTGTGCAGAGGTGCCACTGTGGCGTATACTTTCTGTCAAAGTATACGTACATATTTTTGTTAGAGGCAAGACATTCACAACAAAAAGGATATATCACCATGAGGAAACCAAAGGAAGAAAAGCATTCCGTATGTAAAATAATTGAACAGAAACTGTCCAGTAAGCACAAGCATACCTTTAAAAGCCATCGCTTGTAGCAAAATTCCTCTTTTCTTTCTCCTTTGTTTCATTTTTTTTTACTGCGGACATTTCTATGGCATCTCTCGCTGCTTCCATGTCAGCTGTCAAGATGCCTTCCTTTAAATGAACAACTTACTCTGCTGGCACTTCAACAGATCTGCATTCCGTTCAAAGCTTGGCCGTGGTGCTATGATTCCCCCAAAAAAAAAGGTTTTTTTCTTATGGTGCCTCTAATAAGAAAGAGGTATGCATCTTATCATCTCTAAATCCGTGTATAACCGTTTTCAAAGGCCCACAACTATCTGTAAGAAGTACTGCTCTTTGCAGCTACTGTTGTCAAACTATTGGCTTTTACCACTTTATTCTGCCTCAAGTTTTCTGTCCAGCCCAAAAGGTGTACACCCAGACTAGCGCAGCGCTTTGGATGGTCTAATCCAATTGCTCCTCAAGCCCGTCATATTTTTACTATGGTCCTTTCATGTCAAGGCTATGAAGAAAATCAAGCAGGCAAAAAGGAAGAAACCCCACAAAGAAAAAAAGACCCCCCACAAAAGAAAGAAAAAAAAAAAGACATTCCCCCAAAAAAGGAAGAAAAAGACCTCCCAATAGGAAAAAAAAGAGAACCTCCCACCTAAAAAAAAAAAAAAAAAAAAAAAA